>JACAVU010000009.1:38931016-39531016 GCA_014183005.1 Castanea mollissima | reverse complement strand
CACTCTCTTTGCTTTCCCACTTATTTTCTACTCATTTAAACAATAGAAAAACTTTTAATCTTGACGCGATTCTTATTCGTTCTCTCTCTCTCTCTCTCTCTTATCTTTCCTACCACATAAAGCGTAATACAAAATATATAAAATTTGCTAAAAATGTGTTACTATATATCCTTTTGTTAAATTGAGGGATGAAGACCCTAGATCCTAAATGTTGCTATTGAGAATGTCAGAGGTGTGCCAATTGCTGAATGGTCTTTGATAAGAAAAATTATTCACTTCCATGGGAGTACTCCCTTGATAACAAGGAGTCCTTGTAGAAGCAACATTCTTTTACATCTAATAGCACTACAAGTGATCCAAACTTTGTACATGATACAAATAAAATTGGAAAATGATTGATTGTAGAAATGAAAGACACAGTCCATCCATTAAATGTTGCAAGGATGTAAAAACATAGGAACAAGATCATCTCTATTTAACGGTGTATAATTTTCATACCATAAGACTAGATATACTTTTAGATTTATAATATTTAATTTGAACCATAAATTAAATGAATCCATTTCAAATACCATCCAATTGGAAAGCTCTATGCGTCCTTCACATAAACATGTAAATTTCCGTAGGAAGGCAACCAATAAGACTAGTTGTCTCAAATAAAATCAAACACAGTGGGTCATTGAAAAATTGAAGACAATTCAAAGGCATGGGGAGAAATTTCCACAAATTAATGACCAGTTAGATATGACTTGAATGATGCAAGTTGGTTCGTGTACAACTTGGTTCACGTAGAGTGCTTGACCAACAAAAATGTAGAATGTGGATATAGTCACTCAAAAAATTATACAGGACAAGCATCCATCTATATCTCTCACTCTATAAAAGGGCAGCTAAACAATGGCATAAGGCATAGTTGGCTATCTTAGCTTTTTGTTTCCTATTCCTTCCATATATAGTTTTCTCAATGGCTAAATCCGGTCATGCTGATAAAAGCCCTTCCATGATTTCCACAATAATGCTGGTGCTTGGGCTGCTAATGGCTACCTTAGGCACAACAGGTCTCTCTCTCTCTCTCATATTGATGCATGATTTTAAAGTCTTTTACAGCCCAAATCAAATGCTTTTGTGTCTTAATTAACCCAAGGTTGAGGAGCTGTGATATTGCCACACACCCACAGTGTACTGCCTGGCCTCTTGCACCCATATGTGGGTTCTATGTTGTTGTGAGAGGATGTACAATTGTTAAGACACCATATAGTACTATCCCTGGAACTATAGGAGTAGAAAGTAGAAACCACCAATGTTGAAGGGCTCCTAAATCAATTACTGTTGCCCTCTAGGCAATAGATTTTCCTTTGAGCTAAGCTTGATTGAACCAACCTTAGTCCAATCTCCACAAATCGGTCTTGGTCGTCATGCCATTTTTAGAATTGAAGGACGTTCACGTTGCCTGCTCACCAAAAGTAGCCTGGAATGTAATAATAGGATTTAATTAAGCGCCACTCAACTCAATAGGTGTCTTTAGAGTGGGCACCTAATAAAAGGAAGTCACCAAATTACTTCTCTTAAATGAGCCACAACTAGCCTTCTAAATTAAGAACTACCCCATTAGTTGTATTTAGCTCTGGGTGTGTGTGCTTGTGGGGGACCTTTCTTCATTTGTTTTGTTTGGTTTTGGCTCTCTCTCTCACTCTCTCAAAATAATGGGTAGAGAAAGAAGGGAGAGGGGAGTCCAATAAAATCATGTGTAGAACTAGGACATTTTACTAAGTGATATAGGACAACATATGGGGTTTAATGTTTATCATTTGTTAGTTTTTTAATTTTTATATAATTATCGCTATCTTAGTACCGATGATTTATTTTCTTGATTCTAGGTTTAAGGGTCTGCTAGTCAAAATATAATCATATTACTAGAAAAATAAGTTTTTATAAGCCTTTAAATAGGCGTATAATATATAAACAAAAATTCAGGTCAGAATTCCATGAATAAGAATTTTTCAAAAATATTTTTCTCCTTTCTTTCCGTTGAATTCTAGTTATTACTTATTCCTTGTGGATTCAATTGGGAAGTTAGAAGACAAAATAGCCAATTCATGGTGGTGGCAAGTGGCAACAATTAGCTGAACAAATAAAAATTTTCATGATTACTTAATCATGTAGTATATATCTTGCAAAAAATGCTACGCTAGTCCATATTTTATTACAATAAGTTTACATATTAATGTGATAGGTGGATTTTAACAACTTAATGAAAGAATATTTGAATTATTATTTTTTATAATTGGTAACACGTTAGTTAGTAAATCTTATGTATAATATCTCTAACATCACTATTATTATCCAATGAATCTTTCACTTTTAATATATTATTATACTATGCCAGCCTACAAACCCAATGAATCTTCCACTTTCAATATATTTATAACATTCCTGCCCTGAGTCTCTGAATGAGATAAATTGCATAAGCATATAAATAAACATTCTCACAACGCAATGTAGAGAAGCCTAAATTTTCTTGAGGAAGGACAAAGTCCAACAAAATAACAACCAGTTAGACAAGCTCTAAGTGATGCACTTGGTTGTTGTAGATAATTTTGTATAACTTAATTTACATGGAGTGCTTGTAGTGTCATGACTACTAAGCATTCGATTTCCATGGAGTGTTTGACTAGCTATAGTCAATCAAAAATCTTAATCTCAAGCACAAGCATCTCTCTCTATAAAAAGAGTATTCGGCGGCATAGTTGCTTTTCATTCCAAGTTATTAGTCTTCTCTTCCATGTTTTTTTTAATGGTTAAGTTTAATTCAACTAGAAATAATCCTTCAGCAATGTCCTTAATGCTACTGTTTGTGATGCTGATGGCTAGCATAGACATAACAACTCTCTCTCTCATGTTATACATTATGCTCCAAAATCAAAACTAATCAAATAAAACCTCTATATGATCAATTTATAAGTTCATATAAATAGTACATATTTCATATATCCTGAGAAGGATTTTGATTCTTCACATTCAACCGTGTTTACACTCTTTTACATTATGCTTATATTCTTGCACACCATATGTAAAACTACTAGTTACCACCGCACTTGTTGGGCGAACCAGCACCTCTCGAAGCCCTATGGCCAATTTGAATGGAGTAGGAGGGCTTGGGTTTGAGCTTGGGGCAGCAAGAGAAAAGTTATCTTAGGAGCTTGAATACTTTTTTTGGGATGGCCTTAGGCCTTACACCTATAAGACCTTTATTTACACTCCTTGGATAAATCATGCATGCACAACCTCAAATCAATCATTTGTCAATTACCCTTCCATCCATATATATCGCATTTTCTTTATATAAATAAACTTGAAATTTCAAAACTATATGAATATCCAGGGAGTTCTTGAATGTAGATTTATTAAATATTTGGCAAGCATATACGGTTAGTACATAATTTGACATGTTGTTCTATCTAAATCAGTTGCCAAGATAGGTGTTTGCTACGGAACGGTTGGCAACAACTTACCATCTGCAAGAGAAGTTATAGATATGTACAAACAATACAACATAGGAAGGATGCGACTCTATAACCAAAACCAAGATGCTCTCTAGGCCCTTAGAGGCACCAAAATTGAGCTAATGCTTGGTGTCCCTGATGAAGAGCTTCAAAGCATTGCTTCAATTCAAGATTACGCAAACACATGGATCCAAAACAATGTGCAAAACTATGGAGATGTCACATTCAGATACATTGCAGTTGGCAATGAAATAAAGCCTGGCAGTCCATATGCACAATTTCTTTTCCTTGCTATGCAAAACATTCGAACTGTGATATATAATGCTGGCCTTGGATATAAGAATATTAAAGTCTCCACTCCCATTTATCAACCTGCCCTTGCACAGTCCTACCCTCCATCAATAGGCTCCTTCACGTCTAAATACCGATCACTTCTTGGTCCTATCATCGGCTTCTTAGTGAAGTATAAGTACCCATTACTCGTTAACATGTATCCATACTTCAGTTATATTGGCGACACTCAAAACATTCGTCTTGAGTATGATCCTTTTACTTCTCCATCAGTAGTAGTGCAAGATGGCGAACATGGATACCAAAATATTTTTGATGCCATTTTGGATGCCCTTTACTCAGCATTAGAGAAGGCCAATGGAGGGTCTTTGAAGATCGTTGTGTTTGAGACTGGTTGGCCCACTGTAGGAGGACAGGTAACAAGTTCTGAATATGCAAAGACTTACAACTTAAATTTGATTAGGCATGTGAAGACAAGGACTCCAAAGAGGTCTAACGAGCCTATAGAAACTTACATTTTCGCCATGTTTAATGAGAATCAGAAGACTCCTCCTGGTATTGAGAACAATTGGGGGCTTTTTTATCCAAACAAACAGCCTAAATACCAAATTGAGTTTAACTAGAATGAGCAAGCCTAGCTAGTGCACTTATAAATAAGGCAAGCTTTTATGTGTATTATCACTATAAATAAGACTTACTTGTAGTTCCTTTGCATGGCAGGGAACCAAGTTTATTGTATTTGTATCTATCCAAGATGTGAAAATAGTCTTAATAAAGTGTTGTTCTTGTCACAATATGATCATCTCTTTTGCATGTTTGCATATTTGGTACAATACCACATTCATTTTGTATTCAAAATTATTAATGAATCGGGAGTTCTGACACCATCATAGTTTTACATATTAGGACCGAGGCCTTTGTTTCTTAATCTCTGTTTGAAAAATTCTATGGCGTCATGCATAGTCTATCAACTCAAATCCATTACAGAAAAATTTTAAATGGCCATAGAGAATCAAGGTGCTTCTATTCCAGGTAGAAAATCATGTTTGAGAGAAATTTCCCTTGATTTGTTCATTAGAACACATTTCTTTAAAATGATGAACAAATGGAGACTTAAAGACATTTCAAAATAGGTTCTTCCAAACAAGCTACTATTCATTCCAAGTGTATACCAAGGAACTCTTTGCTAAGCTTAGAATTTAAAGAACACCACCAAGAATATACCAATAACAAGGGTGGAAAAAGGTATTTCTCAACTTATGTACCTAAAAGATTAAATGGCTTCAACTAGAAAAGAGATGTGGCAAATTCTGAAAGCCTGTCACAATTTGTATTTCAATAAGAGATTTTGAAGGGTTGACAAAAGCATATATGATTACAACAATGATTTTTCTCAAAAACTTGATGTGCATGGTGTGGAAGCTACAAAAAACAAAATGCGTCTATTTCAAGAAAAATAACCTCGAATCTCAAAAGGATCTTTGAATCCACAAGGAGAAAGAGTATGGATCTTGCAGAAAATGCGTCTATTTCAAGAAAATGCTATGCTAGCCAATTCATGGCGGTGGCAGGTGGCAATTGGCAACAATTAGTTGAACAAATGAAAATTTTCATGATTACTTAATCATATAGTATATATCTTGCAGAAAATGCTATGCTAGTCCATATTTTATTACAATAAGTTTACATATTAATGTGATTGGTGGATTTTAACAACTTAATGAAAGAATATTTGAATTATTATTTTTTATAATTGGTAACGCGTTAGTTAGTAAGTCTTATGTATAATATCTCTAACATCACTATTATTATCCAATGAATCTTTCACTTTTAATATATTATTATATTATGTCAGCCTACAAACCCAATGAATCTTCCACTTTCAATATATTTATAACATTCCTTCCCTGAGTCCCTGAATGAGATAAATTGCATAAGCATATATATGCATGTAAAACCATTGACTTATTGTCTAATCTAATGCAGGTGCCCAAGTTGGTGTTTGTTATGGAATGCTTGGTAACAACCTACCACCACCAACAGAAGTTGTAGCACTCTATAGACAAACAACATCCAAAGAATGAGGCTTTATGATCCAAACCAAGATGCTCTCTGAGCCCTTGGAGGCTCCAATATTGAGCTCATGCTAGGCCTTCCAAATGACAAGCTTCAAGAGATTGCTTCAAGCCAAAACAATGCAAATGCTTGGGTCCAAAACAATGTGAAAAACTTTGGAAATGTCAGATTCAAATACATTGCAGTTGGAAATGAAGTAAAGCCTTTGGATTCATTTGCACAATTCCTTGTCCCCACCATGCAAAACAGTCAAAATGCAATTTTTGGGGCTAGACTAAACCAAATCCAAGTTTCCACTGCCATTGACACTAGAGTCCTTTCATGATCAGATTCTTTCCCTCCATCTAAAGGCTCTTCAGAGCCGATTATAGGCCAATTCTTGATCCTTTCATTCGCTTCTTAGTGAACAATGGGTCCCCATTACTTGTTAACTTGTACCCATATTTTAGTTACACTGGTAACACCAAAGACATTCGTCTTGACTATGCTTTTTTCACATCTCCTTCACCTGTTGTGAATGATCCCCCACTAAGTTATCGCAACATTTTCGATGCCATTCTTGACACTATTTACTCGGCTTTAGAGAAGGCTAGCGGGGGATCATTGGTGATTGTTATATCAGAGAGTGGTTGGCCTTCAGATGGTCGAGTAGCAACATCACTTGATAATGAAAGAACTTACATTACCAATTTGGTTCAACATGTAAAGGGACGGACACCAAAGCAGCCCAGAAGGCCTATTGAAACTTATGTGTTTGCCATGTTTGATGAGAACAACAAGACTCTAGATTTTGAGAAACACTGGGGGCTCTTTTCTCCAAACAAACATCCTAAGTTCCAAGTCAATTTCAGTTAAGAAGAGGGCTTTATTAAGTGCATCAAGGAATAAGAGCAACTTATTATGGTGGATAACAATTATTATTATAATAAGTAAGAGTTTTTGCTAACTCACAATAAATAAGAAGTAATCACCTCGTAGGCAATAAATAAAAGAGTGCAATATCTCTGATGTAATATTATTTAGAATCATTTATCTCTAATGTAATGTTTAGGCATGTTTCATTGATGTATTGAATATCTACAAAATATTATTTCAGAGCTTGTTGGATTGACTAGTGTTTTTTTTTTTTTTTTTGGTTGGGGCTAGAGTTATAAGTATTTTTCATAACATAAGATGAACTATTTGTACGTTAGTTATTATCATAGCATATGCAAATTGAAAATCTCAAAATCAAAATGTTAGTGATACGTGAATTTCAACAATTAGCTCAATTAGTAAAATTTCTTATTATTATATAAAGGGTCTAGAATTCTACCTTTGCTAAAAAGAAACTTGTTCGCTTCTTACTTGATGAGAATGAACAATCACCAGAGAGTAAGAGCATCCGCATCAGCGGATGTAAAAGTTTGCAAAATGCAAAAAGTAACCAAATTTATGTATTTTGTCCAAAAAATCTTCCACATTAGTCCTTTTAAAATTGTGTATATTTATACATTGGCTACAGTAACCGTGCATATATACACGGTTACTGTAGATGTGTATCCTATTATTTTATTAATTTCATGTTTGGCTCCTTTTTTTTTCTCTCTCTTCTCCATCTACAAAACCAACTCAGAGTCATCATCTTCTTCTTCCTTTGATACACACAAACACAAACACACCCATATAGGCACACAGAACCTGCAAAAGCACCACCACCAAAACGCAGATCCCACCATCCACCCAACACTGTCCAACCATCACCACCCACCACCACCACCATCACCTGTTAAAACAACAGAAACCCAAAATACAACAAAAATTAAACCTAATCTACCCAAAATCCACAAAAAACCCATAACCTAAACCCAAAAAATCAACTTAAAATCAAACCATCAACTAAAAACCCATAACCTGAACCCAAAATTAGAATCAAAATACAAACTCAATGGTGGTAGAACACTTGAAAACAAATGAGCGAGATTCAACCATGCAAGCTTCGACAGAGAGGGATTTCTTTAGATCTTTGAGATTGGTGCTTGTGGTGGAGATTGGTTCTTGTGGTGGAGAGTTGATCGGACCGTGAGACAAAGAAGAAAAAAGAAAAGGAAGAAAAAGAAGAAGAAGATGGTTGTGCTTGACTTGTGGTGGAAAGGTAATCTGTCCGTGAGAGTGAAAAAATGAGATCAAATGAAATGGAGTCTTGACATAAACGGCAAAGGAGTGGAGATGAGAGTTAAAAAAATGAGATCAAATGAAATGGGATAAGGACAAAAGAAAAAGATAAGGAAAGTAGAAAAGGATAAGATAATAATAAAAATATTATTATTTAAATAGAATAGATTGTAAAATAGATGAACTGATATGGGTGTTTTGGAAAAGTGATAGTGTAAAATAGAAAAAAGTAAGTTCTTAATGTAAAATAGACGGAAAAATTTGGCTAGACTGATGCGGTTGCTCTAAATGATATAAATTTAAAATCCTATCACACAAGAACTAATATTAGAGCTTCTGTTACCCATAATGACCTCGTAGAAAGGCAACCGGTTATGATGAGATAGGTCATTTCAATATGTAATCATTCTCAAATCGCAAGGTAGAGAAGCCTAACATTTTCTAGAGGAAAGACAAAGTCCAAAATAACAACCAGTTAGATGAGCTTTAAGTGATACACTTGGTTTCCGATGATAGTTTTGTGTTAATTTTCATGGAGTGCTTGACGGGTTAAATTGTGGTGGCATATAACTATTAAACAATCCATTTCCATGGAGTGCTTGACTAGCTATAGTCACTCAAAAATCTCAATCTCAAGCACAAGCATCTCTCTCTATAAAAATAGTGTTGGAAGCATAATTGCTTTCAATCCAAGCTCTTAGTCTACGTTTCTCTTCTATGTTTTTGTCAATGGATAAGTATTATTCAACTGGGAACAGCCCTTTAGCAATGTCCTTAATGCTAATGTTTGTGACGTGGATGGCTAGCCTAGACATAATGGGTCCCTCTTTCTCTCTCCCTCTCTCTCACTCCTTTTGCACAATATACATTAGGCTCCCAAATCAAAACTAGTCAAAGTAAATAATCCTTCTGGAAGCACACCATTTGCCACAACTTTATGTTTGGTCGACTATGAGTGGTAATAAATCCACCACCTTTTCTCCACCACTATAGTCAACCACTCAAGTTATGGCAAAAGTTGTCCCTTGACCTTTTTACAAAGTAAAACCTCTATATGATCACTTTATAAATTCTCATAAACCATATATATTCCATGTATTGCTTGAACAATTTTGATAAGTGAAAATCACAAAAAATTTCACAATAGCTTAGGTGACAGGTAATGATTAATATACAATGAAGTAATTTCAATTATGTTTCTATATGAAATTATACTAATCATAACCTGTCACCTCAAAAGTTTTAAAAAACAATTGTGAAATTATGTGTGTATGCAACATTATTGGAACATTTAACATGTATGACATGAGAGATAATCTTAGAAAACCAAAAAATTGGTAACATGGACTCTCTATTCTTGTGTATTGTATGCCAAATGTTACCTTAGTAAAAAATTATTTAATATCCAATTCTAGTCATGTTTTTAGTTTGTTTATAAAGCATAATATATAAAACCATGATTTTGAATATTTTATAAACTTATAGAGAAAATAATTTTTAATCATCTTGATATTTGTTTAGCATGATAATGACAGATACGTGGATAATATATATTAAATGTCTCTCCAATTATAAATTTGGTATAATTGAGTCTACATTATAAATTTGGTAAAAATGATCTCATAAAAAGCTATAGGGTAGTATGATACTTTTACACTGTTTGAAACAGAGAAAGATAGAGGGAGAGAGGAAAGTGGGCAAATATACTAAAATTTATTGTGTTCTAGTCATCTTCCATTTTCCTCTCTTCTACTCTCCCTTCATCTCCCACATTCCAAACATAGGGTTAAAGTCTAACTATACATGTAAATTTAACCATTAGTGTATATATGACTATTAACTTGTAAAAGGCTATTGGTCGTAGGCCCACCTTATTTTACTTGTATAGCTTGCATCTTGTATTGCATACTTTACCTTTTATATAAAAGAACTCATGTATATTTTATTACTTGTGAAATACAATACAATTCATTTAGTATTTCTACCATGGTATTAGAGTCATTGTTTAGACATTTTCTTAGCAGTCTTGTCTCTCTTTGGTGTTACTCCAAACTCACAGTCGTTTCCGCCCTCACAACCACCACCGTAACCATTTGCCGTTGAATCTCCAACGTCTCTCATTCATAGTCTCTGGTTTTGTACCATTTGCCCCGATCTTCTCAATTGTGGAAGTCTCGCAACCATCAAAGCCTTCACGCACCCTCACATGTCGCCCAGGCTAACGTCACCCGTGACATTAACAGTGCCATGTCAGCCCTAACTTACGTCAGCATCCAATCACTTGCTTACATTAGCCACTTACATCATCTAGTTGACGTCATCTCCGCTGACTTCTATTGACCGCCTCTAGTTAACTTTGACCGTTGACTTTTTGCATGGTTGATCGTTGACTTTAATGCCAGAGTTGACGATTATTAACACATGAACTAACAGGAATTGACATCTAACCTAAAAATATCGAGTAATTAAAACAACATATTTTTTTATCATGCTCAAAGAAAAGCGATTAATGCACAAGTAAGAAAGAGTGAGTTAATTTAAGTTGAGAGAACAAAAAATGGTAGATGAGAACAAAAAATAATATTAGTAGTAGTTGTATTAGTAGTAAAAAAAGACGTGTCAATTAAGGAAGTTACAATGATTATGACTTTGAATAGCATAGAATGGAGGAAAAGAATACATATAGCCAACCCTAATTAATTTGTTGTGGATCTATAGCCCACCCCAAAAGATTTGGGACTAAGGCTTTGTTGTTGTTGTTCACCTAAATAAATAAATAAAAATGGTGGCTTCCCTCTTCCTATTGATCTTTCTAGAGAAAGTTAGTATTAATAATAACTGGCTTTATTGGGTACTTTGGCATTAAATTGTATTTATGTGTCTGTATAGACTTTCTATTATACCAAATAATGACAAAGGCATCCCCCATTCCCCCCTCACTCTCTTTCCATGACATAAATGTAAAAAAATTACATTTTTGTGTGTTAAAATGTGTATATCAAAACATATAATTGTAAATATTTAGTGTATTATTATTATTTTTTTTTTTTGTGTTTTTTTGTTGGGAGGGCAGAACAAAACTGCACCGCCATATTGAATGTATTTGTGTGTGATTTTTTTTTTTTTTGACATATAAGTATATTACATGAACCTTTTCAAACAAAACTGATATATTGCAGCTGCCCACCATGCACCCATCTAAATAGATGCCAGTAAAGGCCTTGAAAGAATATAAAATAAGATACACATTCCCATATAAATTGCAAGTACTTAACTCCCTCCTCATAAGTAAGTCCATGCCTCGAGTGTGCTTATCTTAAACCTTAATGGGTGGAAACCTTGGAATCCTATCTGGGCTTATCAACGAGATCACACCCCCATGGTTGGTCCTCTTAATTGGGGAAATCTTGAACTTATTTGGGTTCCTCATGATATGGCTTAGTGTCACAGGTCATATTGCTCATTAGAAAAATCAATTACTCATTATGCCAATCTCAAACTCTTATTGTTTTTCTTAATCCCGAATAATGACCCAAGCACTTAGAAAAATCAATTACTCATTATGCAAATCTCAAACTCTTATTGTTTTTCTTAATCAGGTTGAAGACGATATATTTGGTCATTTTTAACCTCTTTATTTATATGTTATTTTTTTATCAGTTGTAGAGAGGATGAAATCCATCTACCTTCTCGTATTACCTTTTATTTCCAGGCTTGATCAAGTCCAAAATCAGGGCAAGGTTTTGGACTTGCGGATGAGGTCACCTGTGGCGGAAATGCCTTGAAATTCTATGCAGCTGTAGGAATGAAGATGATAAGGACAGGATTACTCAAGGCTAAGGAAAAGGTTTATCTTTTGTGACTTTTGATAATAAGAAGCATTAATGAGCAATAGTGGCTTCCCTCTTCCTATTGATCTTTCTAGAGAAAGTTAGTATTAATAATAACTGGCTTTATTGGCTACTTTGGCATTAAATTGTATTTGTGTCTGTATAGACTTTCTATTATACCAAATAATGACAAAGGCATCCCCCCTCTCTCTCTCTTTTGAGTTGTGGATCTGTGTTTCAAGTATATGGTGTTGGTTTGTGATTGATGGTGTCATTGTCTCAAATTTTGTTGTCTTCATAGTAACAACATAAAGTCAGATCTTAAGCTGAGTGGAAAGATAAAGGAAAATGTTAAATAGATAAATAAAGATTAATTTAGCATTTGAAGGTTATATATAACCGCAAAATTTCACTGTCAGCAGCTTGTGCAGACTGACACTTGCAGTAGAGCCAAGTATTCTGGTCAGATGAGTAAGCTGTAGATGTTCTTCCTAGATCTATTTTCTTGAAAAATGTGTCAAAATACTGAGAAGGCTGCTGTTTTGTGAACAATAATTTTATCTTTGCTTAAAATCTGATGGTGGAAGCTCCTAAATTTGATGGGTGAATAAGGAATTAAATTAGCCATGGACAAGAAAGGTGGTTGCAGCCTATTGCATCTAGGATTATGCAGGGATTTTAATTTTTTACGAATTTTGTTTCATTGATTGTTAGAGGATTTTTTCTGCTCTTTCTTTTTACTATTCTGAGCATTTTTCTTTTGACTTATTGTGTTTGCTTTAATCTTATTTTACTTGTTTCTGTGTATATTTTTATTGGTATTTTTGATAATAACTTACATTCAAGGTAACTGGCCTTGGGGTTTGCGTCCAAGTGGTGAAAAACAATCTGGCGCCTTCAATGAAAAAGGCCGAATTGGGGATACAATTTGGGAGAGGCTTTTGCTGTGAAGCTGAGGTCTTGAGTTAGCTTGTGAACATGGAGTCATTATCAAAGAAGGAAGCAACTACCTAATAGAAGGGAAACTTTTCAGTGGTAAACATGAAGCTGAGCAGTTATTAGTCGAAAATGACGGAATTCTCAATAAGATAGTCTTGATATTAAGGAGACAGTCGTTTGAAAAGAGAAAAGAGCATCACGTTAGATCCTTGAATGGATGAGTTTTACTCAAATATGGTAGTTAGATGTCGAAGGACCCAGCCACTTTTCTAACCTGTAGGATCCTAAAACTTGAGATTACAACAGTGTCTTCCCCTTGATGTGAATTGAGCATTCAACAACAACACTAATTGAATTAATTTAATCTGCAGTGCCCTTCTGTTATTTCAGAAGAAAGACATAATAGCTCGTGTGGTTGGGTCCTTTGGTTTATCTTCAGACTTTCATTCTTTGCTTGGTTATCTTGTAAAATCATTTTAAATATTCGATAATGAATTATAAATCTCTGTTGTAATATTATAGTAGTTGCAAAGAACACCAAAAACATCAATTTTGAGTACTCTTTGATGTATTATCTGTAAAATATTGTTTCAATGCTTGTTGGACCTTAGAGACAAAGACACAGACTTTGTCAGACCTTCATTAGAGGCTTGGCCAAACGAAACTCTATTGCCATGTGTTTGGATAAAGAATTTCACTATTTTATATAAATTTATAAATGAAAGGATTATATTTAAAAATGATGGGATTTACAATCCGTTCATTTATTTAATTTTAAAAATTCTGTTGATTTCTCAATAGGGAGAGAGTAAAGAAATTTGAAAAATATTTTTATACTATTTTCCTTTTAGGACACTAAAATTTTCAACAAAATAGGTAAAATTTGATTAGAGGATTAAGAAATAAAAAACCATTACATTTTCTCTATGCTCAAACCACAAAACAATAAACAATTTCATTATTATCCATTCTTTTAATTTTTGTTCTGGGCATGAGTATTACCTAGTGTTGATGGCAAATTTTGCGAATATTCTACAAGCCCAATGCAAGAAAAGCTTCGTACTCTTTGGACCTGTTATACATTTTGTATCATATTTTATTTTTTCATACATAGCCTAAGCTTATATATTTTATTTGGGGACATTGAAGGAGTGTGGTCTTGAGGTAAATAGTGAGCCTATTTGGGCTTATTCCAGAGCCTAAACTTGCATTTTACAAAGTTAGCTTTGAATACTTGTAAAACCTAAGGGCACGTTTGATACACTGCAATGATTATTACATGAGAATAGGAATAAGTATTATAAGAATTCATTAAGTTGGAATGTAATAATAAGTATAACTATTCATTAGTTTGGTGACCATTTAAGAATAGAATCCTGAGTATGCATCCACAATTTAGTAGAGTATAAAAAGAAGGTGTAATTAAATCATTTCTAAGTCAAATTTCCTAAAATACAATTATTTTAGGGTGTTCAAAATAAAGCTAATAATTAACAATAAAGAAAATTTATTTTCTTTCCTTTTAAAGATGTGGCAACTAATGGTTTTTTATGAATTAAAAAAAAAGTTATTACATAACGTGAAAGAATAGATATTCAGTACTTTTGATAAGAAATAATTATTTTTTGTTTTGAAGAATAGCTATTCATAAGGAATAACTATTCATTGTAATAAAAATATAACCAAACAACTGAATAGTTATGCCATAAAAAAATCTATTACATTACAGTGTTTATTACAGTCTACCAAACGTGTCATAAAGGTCTATGATCAAGCCTATGTGCTGGTCACAAACAAAACTAAAAACACTAATCTTGATTGCTATATTTGCCACATTATCCCGAATTTCCATAAAGCTTGAAATAAGTACCTTAAACTATAATAAGTAGGTCAGCTACTTTTAGAGCAATTTGACTAGTTCCCACAAATTTTTAGTAGGTTAATTACAGGGGTGTTTCCCTTTAGTAAACACAAAAAAGTGAGATTGGTAAAAAACATTATACAAATTTATCATTAAAGCAGTTAATCCTATTATTCAACCAAGAACAAAACTTAAGGTTGCCATTTTTCTAAAAAAACCAATAATTAAAAAGCCTTGGTTCTTATGAGTAGATGGATAGTAAGTGCCTCCCTAAGCTAATTTAAATCCCACAACCATAAAAAAAAAAAAATAAAAAAAAAAAAAAAGGTGGGGGGAGGGGGGAGTGGGCTTCCAACTCAACTTTAGTGTTAGGACATATGTGA
This sequence comes from Castanea mollissima, assembly GCA_014183005.1. NCBI lineage: Eukaryota > Viridiplantae > Streptophyta > Magnoliopsida > Fagales > Fagaceae > Castanea > Castanea mollissima. The sequence goes on along the minus strand of JACAVU010000009.1, from coordinate 39,515,979 downwards.
TTCATGTTAGGAACATATGTCATCATGTATTGGCTAATCTTTTGACAAAAAACACTTTACTTGTAATTGGGTAGATCTACGATGTGTTTAATGCTTCAAGGAATAAGGTTTCAAGTTCAAGTGTTAAAGCCATGTAAGTTTGTCCATAAATCAAGTGATGAAGTGCTGAGTTTTAAAGCTCGACAGCTAGTATCTATTGAGATTTAAAAAGTTGTCTAAGCCCGAAGTTCGATAGTTGCTCGATAGATAGGGTATCTACCGAGAATTATGAAAATTAGATTTTTAGTTCTGATTTCATTTCAATCTGTGAGTATGTGTTTAGGCTTTCTTTTCTCACAACCCTAAATATATATAAAGATTATTTTAAGGGTTGTCACAGTGAGCATAGTTGCACAAGTGTGAAGCAAAGAGTTGTTCATGAAAATTGTGACCGGAAACCTAATTTGCCCTAGTTCTTCTTTCTCTTGAAGAAGCTGTTATGTTTGTACACCGTAGGGTTTTGTGACCAACCAACTTTGTGATCTTCATCGTGTGATGAACTAAAAAACTTTGCAGCCAACATCCTTCTCAAGTTGGTGATTAAGTCGTGTACTGGGATCTGCGCATCTATTAGTTAGTCACATACTGGGAGTCGTGCATTAAAAGGTGAGATTGTCACTATAGAACAAGTCCAATTGAGTATTGGAATAAGGATTCAACTGTTGGTTGGTATAAGGTACAAGGATTTCTTTACTTGTAACCGCTTGTTGTGATAATAGTGAATTCTCGGGAGCGGTAACCTTAATATCATCCGGTGGGGTTTTTGCCTTGGAGGTTTTCCCCATTCGAAAACAAATCATCTTGTCAAATTTATTTTCCGCTGCATTTTATTTTAGTTGGTGATTTGTTTGTGTTGCCACTGTGAGAGATTGGGAAAATTGCCTCTCAAAAAGGAGAGATTTTTTGTGTGCTTTTTAGGGTACCTCTCTTTTTGGGTAAATGGTGTAGAGTTGCCACTTATTTTTTATGTACAAAAAATAAGAAAAACTAATTAAAAATACAATACATGACTGCATTGCTTCATTTCTTTGATTGAATAAAAAATACAAATTTGAAATTTTGAATTTTACATGGCTTTGAGTCCTAGTTGCAATCTACCAAATATACATGGCTTTTTGTCATTGTTACAATCTACCCAAAATAAATAAAGATAAGACTAGATCTGCTTAGCCAAAGACCTAAATCTGGAGGCTAGGTTACGGAATGGGAAGGTGTTAGGCACCCATTCCGCCCAAACAAAGTCTGGTCTTCTAGACTCTTATGACCAATGTACCATTTTATGCATGACATGAATGATATGTTATGTACATGTGAAATAAAAATTAAATCACAAAAATTTATTATGAATGAAGTCTCTTCTTTTGAAAAGAATCAGATTATTTTGGTTGGTAATAAATTGATTTTTGATTTGTCAAAATACCAAATTTGTTTTGTAGTATGTAGAAAAAAAGTGGTTTTTAAAGAAAAAAATTCAGATTTGTTTTTATTTAATAAAAACAAAGTCTTTTGGTTGGTTTAAAAAATTCAGATCTGTTTTTAAGAGATAAAAAAAATGGTTTTGGAGTTTTGTAAAAGATTAGATCTGTTTTGTATATGTAAAAATGGTTTTGATAACAGAAAAATCAGATCTGTTTTTTAATATGTTAAAAAAATGAAAAGGATTTTTCTTTAAGAAGAGACTTTCACTCATAATTTAAATTTATGCAACAAACACAGACACAATCATGTTTAATCTTTTCCTTTATTTCAAAAATCTACATATGTTAAAAAAATCATATATGTATCTAAGAAAGATACAAATCAGTTTTTTTAATAGAGAAAAATTCAGATCTACATCTTAAAAAGATGTAGATCCGTTTTTATTTTGAGAAAAAGTCAGACCTACATCTTATAAAGATGCAGATTTGTTTTTATTTTGGGAAAAATTCAGATCTACATCTTATAAAGATGCAGATCTATTTTTTATTTTGATAAAAAGAATTGTTCACATGTAGATCTTTAAGATTAGGAAACAGATTATATCAACAACAAAGAAATCAAGAACATATTTGCATGAACTAAATTGATCATGGTAAAATATGAATATCTAAAACAATTAAACATGCATCATCTTGATAAAGAAAAGCATAAAACCAAAAGGGTTAGAGAACAACCTCTTGCATGAGCACACTTTGTCCTTGAAAGGACGTTTTAGGGTTCAAAGAAATTTGTTTAATTCTCTTTGAAACCTAAAAACCCTAATTTAGGCAGCAACACTTAGAGAAGGGATTAGGAAATATGAGGGATTTGAGAGCCAAAAACATATGCCTCTCAAAGCGTAGCGAAAAGATCTTGAATTATGAGGTTCAGCCCCTATTTATAGAGGTCAATTATCCCTTAAAAATAGGTATGGACGATTAGGGTTTGAATCCGGACGCATCTTTTTGTGAAAAGGTTAAAAAGGGTGTGCTTTATCATCACCCGAAGGCCGTTGGGCCAAAACCCAACCAAGGAAAATTCGGCACTCAAAAAGTGCCAAATTGGCTATTGGAGTCCGAACGCGCTTTCGTGTTCGGGTGCTAATTGGACTCTCTTTCTAGGGTTTTTTGGTTGGTCCTTGTATCTAAACACGTTTTCATCCTCCATTTATGATTTTTTATCTCTTTTTTGGATAATTCAGGCTTTTTAAGAACCATTATCTTGAACAATTATCTTATGGATAAATCTTTTAAAATAAATCCTGAAAAAGTTCAGATTATCCTCAATTTTATTGTTATCCAACCATCCATTTTATTCCTATGCATGCATCTCTATCTTAAACACTAATTATTAATCAATCACAAAATTATTTAATTAATTTTAATTGTTTGACCAATCAGAATTAATTTAAATTAATCGTTTGTGGTCGTCTCTTCCTAGACACAATGCATATGGACCGTGCAAACTTGATCATGCGATATCTTTTGATCCGATGGTCTAATTTAGAAACCAGAAACACCGTTGTGACCGTTAGAATCTCAAGGTTATTATGATGATATGTAATGAATGACATGATGCATGTAATGCAAAGACAAATTAGTGCATGTGATGCAAGAACAGAATGATGCATGTGATGCAAGAATAGAATGATACATGTGATGCAATCATGAATTTTTTTTTTTGGGGTACAAGGATGGTCATTTGAGTCATTCTCCTTGATTAAATCATGGGTGCAAAATCGAGTGTCTAAAAAATGCCTCTCATTGACAGAGCTTGAAAAGAGAATGTCAGTGTAAAACAAAGACATTGATTTTAGCAACCATGATTTAATTGAGGTTGAATTTTCAAAAATTACCTAGCCATCGAACCTAAAACCTTGGAACATAGAACTAGCCTTATCTTTTGACAAAAGGAATGAAAATATCAGACTTAGCTGGTGGTTGATGACTCTGGACATGATTCTTTGCAATTGGGGTGACCAAAGGATTTTTTAATCTTGATCTTGAAAATGGAGTTGTCTTGTATGACAATCAAAGGTCCTCTTCTACTTCGATCTGGAGTTGCTAAAATAACGATTAAAGGGATCTCCTCTACTTAGATCTGGAGTTGTGGGATGACAATCAAAGGGATCTACTGTACTTTGATAATCTGGAACTGAAATGATGACCGAAGGGATTTCCTCTACTTCGATTTGGCCTTGGAATGATGATCAAAGGGATCTACTCTACTTTGATAATCTGGTGATCAAGGGGGTCTCCTCTACCTCGATCTGGCTTTGGAATGATGATCAAAGGGATCTACTATACTCTGATAATCTGATGATCAAAGGGGATCTCCTCTACCTCGATCTAGCTTTGGAATGATGATCAATGGATCTCCTCTACTTTGATAATTTGGAACTGAAATGATGACCGAAGGGTTCTCCTTTACTTTGATTTGGCTTTGGAATGATGATCAAAGGGATCTACTCTACTTTGATAATCTGATGATCAAGGGGATCTCCTCTACCTCGATATGGCTTTGGAATGATGATCAAAGGGATCTACTATACTTTGATAATCTGATGATCAAAGGAGATTTCCTCTACCTCGATCTGGCTTTGGAATGAAGATTAAATGGATCTCCTCTACTTTGATAATCTGGAACTGAAATGATGACCGAAGGGTTCTCCTTTACTTCAATTTGGCTTTGGAATGATGATTAAAGGATCTACTCTACTTTAATAATCTAATGATCAAGGGGATCTCCTCTACCTCGATCTAGCTTTGGAGTGATGATCAAAGGGATCTTCTCTACTTTGATAATTTGATGATCAAGGGGATCTCCTCTACCTCAACCTAGAGTTGCTTTCTGTAAAAAAGTGAAAATTTAGAGTTAGACTTTAGCTAATAGCTATTTCATTGTCCTACCATTTCTGAGATGGGTGATTTTTATTTGCTTACTCTTGATTTTGAATTTTGTCAAGAAAAGCTTTGATTGAAAAAGATTTTATTTTTGAGAAAGATTTGATTTTGAGAAAGTTTTGAAATTGAAATTTAAAACTTTGAGATTTTGATTTGAAATTTGGAAAATGAAATTTGAAATTTTAAGATTTGGAATTTTGAAAAGAAAGACTTGAAATTTTGATCATGAAACCTAGGGTTTGAATCTTTTTCTTTTTCTTTGAAAACTGGAGGTTTTGAGAAAAATATGATTTTTTTTTATGATGTGGAGGTGGAAATTTTGATAATTGGAGTCCAAATTTTTTTTAAGGGTTGACTGAGTCAACTCAGTTTGACTAAGTTAACTCAAGTTTTGCTGGGTCTTAAGTGTGGGGGCTGAATTTTTTGGCCCCCCACTCTCTTTTGTCTCTCTTTTTTTCTTTTGTTTCATCTTTCTCCACCTCTCTTCCTCCATTGTCACTATTCACTCTCTTCTTCCCCTTGGATTTCTTCTTCATTTCATCACCTCTTCTCATAAAAAACACTTTTCTAAGCTTCTCAAGTTTTCCTCATCCATCTCTATCAATAATTCTTTAGTTCCTTGTGTTTTGAGAATTTTCATCATATACCCATTTTGGTGAAACCCATTTTTCAAAACCCATTTTCTTTGCATCAAAATGGCTTCTTCTTCCAAAGGGTCTTCTTTTCTAGCTTGTCATGGTAAGAAATATGATCCAACATTTGAGTGGAATGATGATGATGGACTTCTTCAAAACCCTAAGACCCATGCTCCATATTGTCATGTAGACACCAAGGTGGGTTTTTCTTTGGTTTCTTGGCTTGGAAAAAATGTTGTTGCATGTTTTATTGAAAGTTTCATGGTGAGATTTTGTCATTTGGTTGTTTTAAATTTGGGGCATTCATCCTCTTCTCATCAGTATTGCTCAATGGCTAAATCCCATTCTGCTAGTACTATAAGCCCTTCCATGATTTCCATAGCGCCACTACTATTTCCCATGCTGATGGCTAGCTTAGACAAAACAGGTCTCTCTCAATTTGCACCATATGTGTGTCCTAAAATCTCTCTTAACCCCATCTTAGCATTTGTGGGATCATGATCCTTTTTCTAGGCCCTCAGATTAGGATCGTTAAAAGTTTCTTACGTAACTCTACTACGATGTTCCTAAATATCTAATGAATTCATTTTGAAATGAATGGATTAGATTTCGCTATGTCATTTTAGGAACTTTGTGATAGAGTTACTCTAAAAACTCTAGAGGATCTTATTCCATACCTTCATAGTTTTTTATTCCTAATCAATAATATATATATATATAATATATATATATATATATATATATATATATAATATATATATATATATAAAAGCAAAGACCTCATATGAAAGTGCATGAAGTCCTGCCAAGTGGTGCTCTAATTTTGCATTTAACATTTTTTTTACCTCTTTCATTAAGTTTTTTTTACTATTACCCAAAAGTTAACATTAACTAATTTTACTGTTTTCTCATTAATATGTCATTAATTGCCTAAGCTTACACCACACCTTTCTCTATTCATCATGTCTTTTAGCATATCTACTATTTTAGTATTTTTTTAAAGAAAATAATAATAATAATAATAATAATAATAAGTAAGGACTAATAGTAATAATTAACTGGATAAGGCCTTGGAGAGAGATAGAGAGACACAAAAATGTGTGGATTGTTAAATAAAACGCATTATTTCACTATATATAACGAAAATAAAAGACTTGAGACTAACAAAACATTTGAAAGAGAGAGAAAAAGGATTCTGAAGGATCATCACCTCCATTATACTAGCTTCCCACCACCATTAAGACACCAAAATCCCTACGAGTAATTTTTTTTTAAAATTAGGGCCTTAAATATAATTTAGGTTTAGGTAATTTGATTGGATAGTTTTTGCTTTGGGTATATAAGTAGAGAGAATATTTGGTGCGGAATGTAAAGTCATATTATACCATGGTTAATTTTAAATTATCTATAAGACACATACATGCATACTTGCCCACACCATATCTTAATGTCGCACTATCGATAAGTGGAAGACGGTCAGAGAGTTGGACGTACTTTTATGAGAACACAACACAAATTAGTTGATTTTCATAGTTCCGTTACTTTTTTGCATTTATTTTTTGTTTTATGATTTAAAATATAATAATAATCTTACCTTAAGAAGGCTACAAATATACAGTGAAGCTACTAAACTAATTTTTAATATCTCAAAATGTATATATTTCTTTACTTTGATTTAGTTTACTTTTTCTTTATAATATATATACAATATTATCTAAAACCGTCTTACATAAAATATTACAAAACTATCCATGCATCGCACGGGTAACTTAGTAGTTTAATTAATACAACATCCTTAAAAATAGGGATGGCCATGGGTAGGGTATGGATCGGGTATACCCATACCCTACCCAATAGTTTGCCCATGGATACCCGAATATCAATACCCATTAGTATCCATATCTGAATCTTACCCGAATATATTATCCATGGATATCCATACCCTACCAGAAACCCAAAACCCATTAAAATTTTTTTTTAATTCAAAACGTTTTAACGTAAAAACTAACCAATCTTTAAAAAGAAAAAACTAATCAATAAAAAAAAATTATATGCTAGTTTGTATCCCAAAGACATCTCCATTCTTGTTGTGTGTATAAAAAATTAAAAATTAAAAAAAATCCAAGAAAAAATTGTTTTTATATTGAATCTCGGTGATTTTAAAAAAATAAACAATAAAAATTTCTTTCCTGTGGTGAGTGAGGGACAAATAAAGAGCTGAAGTTAGAGCGGTGTCCAAGGTATTGAAGATAAAGAAGAGGAGAGCGAGTGTGGAGAAGTGTATAAGAAACGATGCTGGTTAAAAGAAAAAGCTTGGCTCCAGGTTAGGAGAAAGGGAATTCCATAGCACGTCGTCATTTTATTGGTAGCAAGTGAGTTTCTATCTCTCTCTTAATCTTTTGCATTCTGTTATACTCACTCACTCATGAATGTATCAAAATCTCATACTCTCTTTGCTCCGCCAAAGCTAATCTTAATGCCAGAGAGAGAGAGTGAGTGACGGTGAGAGAGGTTTAGGTTTTTTTTTAGTACAGGTCGGGTTTGGATAATATCCATACCCTACCCAAACAATTTAGGTAATATCCATACCCTACCTGGTTAAGCTTTATCCATGAAGAACCGGGTATTAGCCGGAATATTTGGATCGGGTAGGGTTGAATATCCATTACCCAATGGGTATGGTCATCCCTACTCAAAAAGATTTGTTCAGAAAGAACATGTGTACAATTACTGACTTCTTGTATGATGTATCGTAGGTGCCCAAATAGGTGTTTGTTATGGAATGCTTGGCAACCTACCACCACAACGAGAAGTGGTAGCGCTTTACAACCAATATAACATCCGAAGAATGAGACTCTATGATCCAAACCAAGCTGCTCTACAAGCCCTCATAGGCGCCAATATTGAGCTCATCCTTGGTGTCCCCAATGGCCAGCTTGGAAACATTGCTTCCAACCAAGCCAATGCAAACACATGGATCTAAAACCATGTGAAAAACTATGGCAATGTCAAATTCAAAAACATTGCAGTTGGAAATGAAGTAGACCCCTTAGGTCCAAATGCAAGGTTTGTTGTCCCTGCCTTGAGAAACATACAAAATGTAATTTCCACTGCTAGCCTTGGCAACCAAATCAAAGTTTCCACTGCCGTTGACACCGAAATCCTAAAAGTATCCTACCCTCCATCAAATGGCTCCCTCAAGCCCGAATTTCGACCATTTCTTGATCCTCTCATCAGCTTCTTAGTGAACAACAAGTCCCCATTACTTGTTAACTTGTACCCTTATATTAGTTACAAGGATAACCTCAATAGCATCCGCCTTGACTATGATCTTTTCACTGATCCTTCAACTGTAGTGAGTGATCCTCCAGTCAGTTATCGCAACCTTTTCAATGCCATTCTCAATGCTGTTTACACGGCTTTAGAGAGGGCCGGTGGGGGGTCTTTGGTGATTGTTATATCGGAGACTGGTTGGCCTTCAGCTGGAGGGACAACGACAACACTTGATAATGAAAGAACTTACATCAACAATTTGATTCAACATGTGAAGGGAGGAACTCCAAAGAAGCCTGGAAGGCCTACAGAAACTTATGTGTTTGCCATGTTTGATGAGAATCAGAAAAATCCAGAGTTTGAGAAACACTAGGGGCTTTCTCTACGAAACAAGCAGCCTAAGTTCCAAGTTAATTTCAACTAAAGAGTGCATATCATGAGCACTTTATGCATGGAATAATAAAGCTTCTTGTTCTTCCTTTTTATTATGATCATAATAAAGAAGGCAAATAATCTTGGACTAAATATTAGTATATTACTCTATATTATTTCCTGACTACAAAGTACAAAGAGAGATCATCTAGGAAGTGAATTTCCTATAATAGATAGGTTTCAATATTCACACACATATTTTGTCTTATATTTGTACATTATTGCACAACACAACATTGATGGTCACACTTTCCCCTACATGTAATTGTCCACAACGACAAAAAACATTGCTTGCTGAAATTTAACAAAAAATAATCATATTCTATGACCTAAAAGATGGAGATACTGTGTGCTTAACGTTTCTATCGACTCGAACATTGTGCAGCTAATAAACAAAATATTATGCTTTGGAGAGACTACCTTAGGCAAACTTATAACTCACCCAACGATGGAACTTTAGTAACTTACCTTAGGAAGGAGAGTACTATCAAGAACTTACGAAGAAATTTCCATTCGGTCGTGAGGCACTTCTCTTTATTTATTTATTTTTTTGTGTGGGATTATCATACTTAAAAAGACATTTTCCATGATTTTAATTAAGAAGCAAATTTCTTTAAAATAATAGATTGTTTCTTTCGACACAATATACAATAACAAAAATAAAAAGCCAAAATAGTTTTTCTATTCGTGGGAGAGAGCATGACTCATGTTGATGAATTCTTAGTCACATTCACAATTTCACATAGCATGTGTTTGTGAGAATACAAACTATCTTGAAAAATAAGTACTTGGAAGACAAAACTTCACACCAAAATGATGGGCTCTGCCACTGCCTAAATTAATAGGACTTTAAAAGTACAAAATATTCAACTAAGAAAAACAAGGGAACAAGCAATGTAATCACAATATGTAGATATTTTATTTCACAATTCAAGTTCATACAAATAAGAAAGATTCAAATTACACAAACTCCTAAGTTAATTAACAAAACTATCCTTAGATAATTCATGTGAAGCAAACACACTTACAAACATGAAGTTATCCTTCCGTTGACCGGGTATGTGAATCTAGTTTGTCAGATTTTTTGTTGTGCCCCTCTAATAATATCTTTAATCTTTATTTATAGTAGACAAAAACAGTTACTGCTCCCTCCTTATATTTTGGTAACTTCTATTGTATTCTGACTTAGTGGATAACTGACTCACATGCTCACTTTTATAAAAGCCTTCAGTTACGTGGACCTCCAAAAAGTGTACTGTGTTATTTTCTTTTATAATGGGCCTTGCAAGTTTGCTTATTTGGGCCATGTAAAATAAGATCCAGCCCTCTCAAGTCACACTTTGGTGGACAATTTGACTCACATGCTCACACATGTGAATATATTTATTTTTTGTCCTAACACATGCCCCCTGTGCGTGATGGGCTAAATTTAGGCCATTTACGCATAAGTTAATTACAAGAAAAACAAAAGAGAAGGCTTAAAGGAAAATAAATTTGGGGGCTTTAGGTCAGATCAACTTGCAAACCCTTGGTCCAAAAATTACTTCAAAACTCAGGTGGGCGCCGACAAAGGTTATCCATGATTATGAAATTATCCATCTTGATTGAGGCTTGAACAGCGTTGTGGCTGTGATTCCGCATGTTGCCCGGAGCTGGTGCGTACAAAATGGAGGCATCTTCAAGTTCATCGTTGATCCTAAGAAGACCGATTGACTGCAAGAGTTGAGAAATGAAGCTAGGAAACTCAATCCTTGTTCTTGTTCAGCTGGTATTAACGTTTGAGAAGCAGCAGCATCCTTGTTCTTGTTCAGCTGGTATTAATTTTTGAGAAGCAGCAGCCAAATCTTTTAAATCATGCATACCAAGATTACTGCCATGCTCCAAAGCAACTACTTAGTTTGGGAACAACTCCGAACCAGGTACACCAGTCCAAACACCACCTTTACTACTTGTATTACTCAAAACATTCAAAAGTATATTATGGTTGTTCTTTGGGTTTGCTACAACAGTCACCGTTGGGAATTAGATCAATTTCAATTCTGAAATTATATTTGTATACAACCCTTCTTTATTTTGAATTTTCTTCTATATACATTCATTGCATTGTGATCTATTATTTTAATCACTAATGCCCATTTTAACCATTCATTTGGCCCTTGAAAACATGCATATATGCTTATCTCAAAAAAATTTATGTGAGTAAGCCAATTCGTTCATACTTGGCTTATATAATTTTAGAAACTTGCCGTTAATGGATCTCGCATGCTCATTGCCTCTAATATCCATTAACTTATAAGCGTTTCCATCGAAGACCTCGCTAATTAGGAAAGGTCCATCCCAATTAGGAGACCACTTACCCAAATATGGATCTTTAACTCCTATAGGCAAGATAACTTTCCAAACTAAATCCCCAATGGCAAATGACTTTGCCTTAATTCTCTTGTTATACATCTCAGTTATTTTTTGTTTTTGTACAACAATAGAATCTAAAGCTGCCATACGAGCCTCATCTATTTCATCAAGTTCTGCAAACATCGCATCTTGATAATCCAAATGAGTCAATTCATTTTGCCTTGTAATCCTCATTGATCTCACGGTAATCTCCATGGGTAAAACTGCATCATGGCCAAAAACTAAAGAATATGGGGTAGTGTTTATGCTCATTCTTTTTGAAGTTCTATATGCCCATAATCTCAGACAACAAATCGTCCCAACTTGTAGGATTTCTAACCACTATTTTCCTCAAATTATTCTTGATAATCTTATTAGTGGCCTCTGCCTGACCATTTGCCTGTGTGTAATATGGTGTGGAGTTCAAAATTTGAATACCATATTCTTGCATGAAGGCTTTTACCCTAGTTCTATTAAAGATGGTTCCATTGTCCACTGTTATAGATTGAGGGATTCCGAACCTATGGACTATCATTTCTTTTATAAATTGAATAACATCAAACTCACTCACTTCCTTATAAGGTTTTGCTTCAGCCCACTTTGTAAAGTAGTCTGTTGCAACGATTATGAAGCAATTTTTCTTTCTTGAGATTGGTCTGATTTTTCCAATTAAATCCATTGCCCATCCTCTAAAGGGCCATGGTTTTATTATCGCATGAAAATCTGAAGCAGGAATCCTTGGAATTGGACCATGTTTTTGGCATTCTACACAACCTTGTGCATATTTAATGCAATCTTTCAATACACTTGGCCAATAGTAACCATATCTATGTATCAGCCATTTCATTTTTATGCCTGATTGGTGTGAACCACATATGCCTTCATGGACTTCTGCTAAGATTTTCTTTGATTCATCATCACTAATGCATTTCAATAGGATGTCATCAACTCCTCTTTTGAATAAAGTTTCATCTCGGTCTCCCATTAAAACAAATTTTCTAGCTTTAAGTTTTAAAACATTATTTGTACAACCACTTGGGTTTTTTAAGTAATCATTGATTGGGTTTCTCCAATCATTAACTTGGGTATCAAGATGAAAAACCTGGGTCCCTAATTCCCTATCAATAACTGATGGGAGTATCCTTTTACTTAAACATGGGGGACTTTGTGCAACCTAATTGGTCTCTTTATGTCCAGAAGCACTCTGTGCCATGCGATTGGCTTCCTCATTCTTACTTCTAGGGACATGGTTTAACTTAGCATTGCTAAACTATTCTAGCAGCTGCCTTGCAGCCATAAAGTATGGTGCAATGGATGAGCTACAACATTTATAATCACCAGTGAGTTGCCTAATTACTAATTGCGAATCACCATAAACCTCTACACTTTTTATTCCCATTTCCAATAATATCTCTAACCCAATGATTAAAGCCTCATACTCAATTTGATTATTAGAATAATTCCCTTCTAACTTAAAGGCCATTTGGGTTTTAATCCCCATTGGAGATTCTAAAATCACACCAACACCTACCCCATATGTGGTACGTGAACCATCAAAATTCAATTTCCAAGGGGCTAAAGCTACAAACATGGTTTCGTTTATATCTGTAACTTCATTGCATGGATGATCTACCAAAAAATCAGCTAAGGCTTGACCTTTTATTGCTTTCTATGGTACATAAACTAAATGAAATTCCACTAAAGCTAAACTCCATTTACCCATCCTACCACGCAAAATAGGTCTAGATAGCATATATTTCACTACATCAGTCTGTGCGATAATATAAGTTACATGAGAAAGCATATAATGTCTTAGCTTAGTAGTAGTAAGATACAAAACCAAACATATTTTTCTATCATTGAATAATTTAATTCTGCTTTATTTAATAATCTACTTAAATAAAAAACAGCCTGTTCAAGGCCCTTATCATTGTCCTGAGCCAGCAAACTTCCAATAGAATCTTGGGTTGCAGATATATATAACTTTAAAGGTTTCCCACTTCTTGGAGGAACCAACACTGGTGGTGCAGACAAATATCTCTTAATTGTATCAAAGGCCAACTGATGCTCTTCATTCCAAGTAAAATCTTCATGGTCTTTCAACCTTAATAAAGGGGAAAACACCTTTGTTTTACCTGCAACATTAGAAATAAACCTTCTTAAAAAATTAACTTGGCCCAAGAACCTTTGTAATTCTTTTTTATTGGAAGGAGGTTTAGCCTGCATGATTGCCTTGGCCTTGTTTTGGTCTATCTCAATTCCTCTATTATGCACTAGAAAACCCAAAAAATTTCCTGCTTGCACCCCAAAAGCACATTTAAGAGGATTCATTTTTAATTGATGTTTCCTCATCCTCAAAAGGGTTGTCTTTAAGTTTTTTAGATGGGTCTTAAAGTCTTGAGATTTAATTACCACATCATCTATATAAAATTCCATAAACTTTCCAATCATATCATGGAAAATTAAATTCATGGCTCGCTGATAAGTCGCACTAGCATTTTTTAAGCCAAATGGCATTACTACCCATTCAAATGTTTCAATAGAACCTGGACATCTGAAGGCAGTTTTGTGGACATCTTCTTCTACAATGAAGATTTGATTATAACCTGAATGCCCATCCATAAAAGACAACAATTTATGTCCTGCCACTCCATCTACTAATACATCTGCAATTGGCATAGGATACTCATCTTTGGGTGTTGCTGTATTTAAGTTTCTAAAATCTATGCATACACATAATTTGCCATTTTTCTTAAGGACTGGAACTATATTAGAGAGCCATTCTACATACCTGGCTGGCCTTATGAATCCTGCTTGTAATAGTCTTTCAATCTCTTCTTTTACTTTCAAAATAACCTCATTCGCCATCCTGCGAGGAGGTTGTTGGTGTGGAATGTGCTCTTTCTTGATTGGAAGTCTATGCTCTACTAGTGCTCTGTCCAAACCTGGTAATTCAGTGTAATCCCATGCAAAGCAGTCCTTAAACCTCTTCACCACAGCCAACACTTCATTGAATTGTTCCTGTGTAAGGTGACTACTAATATATGTCACTTTCTTTTCTTCTTCAGTTCCAAGATTCACTTCTATTAAAGGATCTTGAGCTTCTGCTTTCAAGTCATCCATTTGGATAGGAGCTTTACTTAGAGAATTCAAACCAATTTTAACCTGGTTTCCAATATTTCTTTCTTCTTCCAATACACATTTTGCCAAGAACATACTTTGTTCTATTTTATTCTCAAGAATGTAACTTATTACTTTGTCTTCAGCCAGTTTAATGGCCCTTAATTTCCTTGGAGTAAGTGAACTACTCATCACTAATAGGTTCCTCAACTATATTTGGCATTTTTGGCTCTACGATGTTGTCGTCAAACCATTCCTTGCCAATTTCTTGGTTAGTAACATCTTCTCCAACAGAATATGATTGTTCTCCAGCCATTTCCACCTTTGTTGGCTTGCCATTGTAATCAAATCCTGTCAGTTTCAAAATTCCAACATTTTTGTTATATAATTGAGCATCAATTGTATTATTACATGCTTCGAATGGCCTATTATCAGCCTTCGTCATCTCAATAGAATTATCATCATTCCAAAACATTAGAGATTGATGTAGGGAGGAAGGTATCACCCAATTTGAATGAATCCATTCCCTTCCTAGCAAAGCATTATAAGCTGCCTTAGTATGAACAACAAAGAAGGCAACATTTGAAATCTTATTCCCTACCTTTAATTCTACAGGTATAATACCTCTAGTTTTAGTAGATTCACTAGCAAAACCACTAACTAAAACATCTGACCGAATTAAATTAGCCTCTATTTTATTGATTTTTTTCAACATTCCCCAAGGCAAAATATTAACTGCAGCACCATTATCTACTAAAACTCTATTAATAGGTATTCCATCTATGTGAACTTTAATGAATAAAGGCTTTAAATGTTGTGACATTCTTTTAGATGGTTTCTCAAAGATAATTTTACCTGGTGGGAATTCCAGTTTAGCCTCTGCTTTAGGTTCTAAATTCTCCATCTCTTCATCTGTTAATAGGATATGACATGCCCCCTGAGCATTTGAGCCTTTAGAATTACGCTCTTCATCTTCGGGAAGGTTCTCTTTTGCCATAAACTCTATTGGCAATGTGATCACATTACATTCCACATTACTGGAATTTTTTTGTTCCAATTCGAGTTCCTCCCCAAACTCATTGAATGCTTCCAAATCATCCCAGCCTTCAATATCTTCAAGGCCTTCCATCATATTTGCATCCCCAAGTTCCTGCAAAAACTCGTTTCCTTTAATCTCCTCAACTGGAATGATTGAATTGATTATACCTTCGTTTTTTTCTTCAGTTTCTATTTCAGCCAATTTCTCCTCTTGCATCTCTTTTTCTTTCGATATTTCTTTTTCTTTTATTTCGTTTTTTGGCTTTCTTGCAATGTACACAGTGACTGCGTTATCATCCATTCAATTAGACCCCAAATCATTTGTACATCTCTCTAATTTCTTGTGATCTTGTCGCACTAGTTCTTGGTTCTCTTTTTTAGATAAATCCTGAACCATTTCAGCTTGTGCAAATTGCTTTGATTCAAACATTCTTTGCTGCATATTATTGCCACTTTTGGCTCTTTGCATACTTGTTTCATTTCCTATCAACCGAATAGCACTTGGTGATGTCTTCACATATTTAGAAGTTAATATGCCTCCTTTTTGTTGTATTTCAGCTTTAAATTCCTTCTCTTTGTTAAGTAGTGCGTCATTAGAACTTTCAGGAGTTTGTCTTGGCTTTTGAGACTTATACATTTGCTGTCTAAGCCAGCGTCTCCTTTGTGTTCTTGTCATTTGTGGGAAATATGGGTTATATCCATATTTAAAATGGCGCTTTTGTGGTGGTTTAACACTACCAGATTCCATGGAGTGCCATTTATTTGGCTCCCCTATTGGTGGTTTGAAGGTGCGAAGCTATTTTGGCTTTTCTACTCTTGAAAACACTAATTCAACTTTTTTAGGTTCAGCAATTGGCCTAAAATCAGCATCACTTAGAGGAGATTCTATCCCAACAGCCACTTTTCCAAAAACTCGCGCCATTATGCGACTACACCGCTCACACAAGCAATCATCTTCATCAGAATCAAAAACTTGATCATCTGAAAAAGAATTATTCTTTTGTAATGCATCTTTATAAGTTGTGGGCCTTGGTTGTTCTACCATTTTAGCCTTTCCCTTATTTGTTTGGACATTCTTGCCCTGAAAAAAGTTTTCTTACCATGCGAGCCATATTTATTTACTCGCATAGAAGATCCTTCATTGATTTTCAGTCTCTTCATCCCTTGGGTGAGGTGCAATGATTGTTTACCCTGCACATTAACACATTGATATACATTACATTTTGAGTTCTCATCATTTTTGAAGCTACTAATCAAAGATTCAAAATCTGCTGAAATCATATTTAAATCATGCAAAGGTGGAAAGGGATCAATATCTGCTTTCATTTGCTCCTTAGGCTTTTCAGGGAATTTCAAGATTTCTCTTTCAATTTTATCTTGAATGACATTCCTAAAGGTTACACAATCTTTTGTTTGATGTGTAAATGCATTATGCCATTTACAATAATCCCTATCACGTGTTTCTGCCTTTGTTGGTATTTTGCGTCTGCCTATTAACTTTATCAACTTGGCTTCTAACAGCCAATCAAAAATTTCATTAGACTTCTCTATGTCAAATGAATAATCTCTTATAGGTGCTGAAAGTTTATATGCTGACTTAGCTTTAATGTTTTTCTTATCTAGTACATCACATACTTGGGGATTATGACCTATAAATTCTGCAATGTCTACTTCATAATTAGGGTCATGAAAGTAAGTCCCATATGTTGACTTATTCCTATTTCTTTCTTCTTTAATGAGACTCTCATTCCTAGAAGCCCTATTAGACAATTCATACAAATCAAAGAATGTCACCGCTTCGAATTTTTTTCTAAATTCGAAATCTAAACCATCTAAAGCGAACTTTACATATTCTCTCTCTGGGAGAACAATTTGACAGCACATACGGGCTCTTTTAAACCGCATAATAAACTGCCCTACAGTTTCATCTGGCCTTTGTCTTAATCTTGCCAAATCAACAATTGACACTCTCAAATCTGTGCGAGAGAAATGTGTTTGGAATTTTTCCTCTAATTCAGCCCATGAATTTAGAGAATTAGGAGGTAAAGATGAATACCAAGCAAATGCTTGTCTAGTCAAAGAGCTTGGGAATAACTTCATCTTACAATTTTCATTGTTTGAGACCTCTCCGCACTGTATTGTGAATCTGGACATATGTTCCAGTATAGTCTTATAATCTTCTCCAGAAAATGTAGAAAATTCTGGGATTCTAAACCCTCTTGGATATGGTTCTCTATCAATCCACTCTGGATATGGCTTCCTATAAATTGGCCTATGTCTTCAAAATGCTAGACCATGTGTGTGTTCCAAGATTTCTAAGATTTGGTCCATTCTATTGTGGACTTCATCATTATGGCCATTATAATTATGTGCCTCTACTTGATTTCGTTCTAAATTATTTTGTTCGATTTCAAATTGATCATTATGATGATTATTTCTTTCCAAAGCCATTCTATTGTTTTCAGCCCTCTGCCTTCGCTGTGCAAATCTAGGATTTGCTCTGTTTCTATTAGCATTATCCCTTCTTGGATATTGCTGAAATTGAGCCATTTCATGCCCAAGTTGATTCTCTTGACCATTATCAAACCCATTATCCATAAATAATTCTGGGTTTCTATCATTCCTAGGGAAATCAATGTCATCTAATGGGATTTCTACTCCTGGGTTATTATTATTCCTTTGAGGAACTCCATTGTGATGATTGTTTCTCATGCGATGGTTATTTCCTCGAAGAGCATTTTCTGTTCTTATTGGAACATTCATAGTCACATGATCATTATTCTCATTTCTGTGAGAATTTTCAATATAAAAAACATTTTATGTTCTTGGTGGGTTAATCAAATGAAGGATACTTTCCATTCTTGGGGAATTCTCAGTCAAATGGGTGTTTCCTAATCCTAAAGGAACTTCCATATTTTGGAAATTCTCAAATAAAGGATTACTATTCACTCATGAACCCATTCCACCAACAAAGTCATTATTTGCTCCTACGTTTGGCTGATTTAAGGGTCTATCTTTGCCAATTGTAGCAATGATTTGATGAACCAAGTGTTGGTTTTCTTTAAGTTGATTCATCTCATCACTCATGCAATCAAAACGTGCAACTACATCATCTTTCATTTGATTAAATTGTCTCAGGATTACCTCTAAAAAATTTGGATTTAAATCTGAATGTAATCCATTATGTCCAGATTCACCATGCTCTGTAATAGGCCGTGAAACCAGACCTGGTTTTGTAGAATTAGAAGAACCAGAATATTCTCATTGCTATTATTCCTCATTTTTCTTGTAAGGACTGGCATGTACTCCCACTGTGGTCGCCAATTTGTTTGTGAGAATACAAACTATCTTGAAAAATAAGTACTTGGAAGACAAAACTTCACACCAAAATGATGGGCTCTGCCATTGCCTAAATTAATAGGACTTTAAAGGTACAAAATATTCAACTAAGAAAAACAAGAGAACAAGCAATGTAATCACAATATGTAGATATTTTATTTCACAATTCAAGTTCATACAAATAAGAAAGATTCAAATCACACAAACTCCTGAGTTAAATAACAAAACTATCCTTAGATAATTCATGTGAAGCAAACGCACTTACAAACATGAAGTTATCATTCCGTTGACCGGGTATGTGAATCTAGTTTGTCAGATTTTTTGTTGTGCCCCTCTAATAATATCTTTAATCTTTATTTATAGTAGACAAAAACAGTTACTGCTCCCTCCTTATATTTTGGTAACTTCTATTGTATTTTGACTTAGTGGATAACTGACTCACATGCTCACTTTTTTAAAAGCCTTCAGTTACGTGGACCTCCAAAAAGTGTACTGTGTTATTTTCTTTTATAATGGGCCTTGCAAGTTTGCTTATTTGGGCCATGTAAAATAAGATCCAGCCCTCTCAAGTCACACTTTGGTGGACAATTTGACTCACATGCTCACACATGTGAATATATTTATTTTTTGTCCTAAAAGCATGGTTTAATGGTTTTGCTTTCTTTTTCTTTTTTCGTAAAATTAAATTTGTTTTTGCACAACTTTTTATTTTTAATTTTAATAAATACAATTTTTTTTTATTTAACTAGTTTTTTAAACTAATTGAAATAAAGTATACCAAAGCAACGTATGAGTGTAGTTCTTTCATCATAAATATGTTCCATTTGTAGAAAATACATTTTGCTAGTATGCGGCAAGAATAGCTAGCCATAAATAATAATTCAAGATTACAAAGATTTCAACACGAGCCGTTCTAAAGTCACAAAAAAAATTCTTTTGATAACCCTTTTATGTGAGTTGATAGATAAATTTGGAAGTAGTGTAAAAATTTTTGTGAATTTTTATTTTGATCCTAAATTTATTGTTCAAACATGGTCATATTGTATAAAGGAACATGAGAAGTTCAAAATTCTTCTAACAGAAATGAGAATTTATGATCTCTGAGAACTTGCAAAGCTTTATCTGTAGTTAGACATCCAATTTTAGGTTAGCAAAAGGTAAAAGTTCAATAAATCCTTTTTTTTATTATTAATTGTGTTTATTTTTGTATAAGTGAGATGTGCGGGTATGTGTTGAGTTTAAGGTTGTCCAACCCTGACCCAAACCTAACGAAAGCTTTGATTGAGAGGAATCCGAACCAAAGGCCATTAGGTTTAATCATTGGATCAGTCAATGGTGGGTGTGTACCAAGAAAACCTGACGATCTCAAGTTGAGTGATAGGTTTCATGATTTGAAATCTGACTCTGACCAATATGATAACTCCTCCTTCTCCCTTCACCAAGAGTTTTTGTTCTTCATCGTGTGCCAACATGGTTTGCAAATTTGATAAGATCTCTACCCAAACTTGTGAGTCCACTGGATATGATAGCTACATCACTATGTGTCAATGCCACCAAATCTCACTTGATTTTAATCGATTTGGTGATTGTAACTCTCAAGTTGTGGGAGTTGATGATCCATATGCCTGAGGTTGGTAACAATTTGCGTGATCCCAAAACCATTAAGACCAGCTTGGTTGCCAAGTTGACCGCTCCAACTGACCTATAGGTAGCTTGAGCTAAGTCCCACATTGGATATTTACTAGGTAAATCTTGAGCTTAGAGCATTCACATCAGTTAGTCTAAATTTTTCTATCTATTTTACACTAAGAACTTACTTTTTCTATTTTACACAATTATTTTTACAAAACAACCACATCAGTCTGTCTATTTTACACTCTATTTTAATTAAATAATCATTTTTTATTTTTATTTTTACCTTTAATTTCTTTGATTCTCTCTCATCAGCTTGTCTTGGTTTCTTTGTCCTCTGTATTCTCCCCTTCCCTCAACCCATAAAAGAATACATGTTTTCTTTTACACTCTCATTGTTTTCTCTGTCCTCTGTATTTTACACTCTCATTGTTTTCTCCGTTCGCTCCATTCATCGCCATCCTCTCTCTCAATTTGAACCACCCTCAACCCACCACTACTCTTTACCTTCTTTTTTTTTTCTCAATCTGACTCAGCCAAAACCCCAACGTTTCTCTCTTGCAATCTAATCGGCAACAAGACAGAATCACTAGTTTTTTGAGTTGATAGCTCACTTGATCTCACCCATGACCCAAACATGGGTTTTTTGGGTTGAGGGGAAATGGGTTGAGATGAAGTTGGGTCGAGGTGAAACGGGTTTTCTGGGTTGAGGCAAAGCGGGTTTTCAGGGTTTCCTTTGAATTTGGTTTGTGTTTTTGTTTATTTTGGGTTGATTTCTTTGTTGATTTTAGTTTAATTTTCTATTGATTTTTTAGTCAATTTTGTGTTAGATTATAAGGTGTTGTGATTGGTTGTGATGGTGATGGTGGGTGTTGCTAGGTTGCGACGGTGGGTGGTGCTGTTGCGGTGGTGGTTGCACAATGGTCGGTGGTTGATCAGTTTTGTCCGATTCAGAGGAAGAGGGAGAGGGAGAGGGAGAGGGAGAGAGAAAAGTTAGATGGAGAAAGAAGAGAGGTGAGAGAAAAAAAAATAAAATAATGATATGCACAGTTACAGTAACCGTGCATATATGCATGGTTACTGTAGCAATTATGCATAAATGCACAATTTTACACCACTAATGCGGGTGTTTTATTTGCTCAAAATGTGTAAAATGAGCAACTTTTTCTATTTTTCAAGATTTTACACATGCTAATGCTAATGCTCTAAGTGATTACGACGAGCCCCAAAAATGTAACTTGACGAGTCCTTTTGGGGTATAGACACAAATATGCTACCTTTTCTTCATATCATTACAAATAGAATCAAAACAAACCTAGTACATCATGTGGCTCAAGGGTATTGCAGCACAACAGGGACTTTAACGAGGGTGTTAGAAATTTAAGTGGGGAATATAACGATTCTTTAAATTGTGTGGAGTCAAATTAATTGGATTGAATTGAATTGGATTGTATGTGTGTCTTGTGTTCTGTTTGGTTGTGTATTGAGTCTCGAATCTAGTGTTTACTTAGTAGATCTTATGTATAAGTGAAGACTTGCACCTTGCCTAGGATTGAAAATTGATGTCCCTAATTAACACTCCAAAACAATACAAGTAAACAATGAACATTAAGGATTTTTGTAAATTGAAAACTTTCCTTCCAATCTCAAGTTTTGGTGAAACCTCAAGTTAAGTCTTAGGGGATGTGAGAATATATAAGTATATTAGAAAATAATAATTTACTTTCAATAACAAGTTTTGGTAACACCTCAACTTGAGTCTTAGGGGATGTTAGAATATATAAGTATATTAGAAAAGTACAATTTACTTTCAATGTTATTGAAGACCAAGTCAAGATGTTAATGGATTCTCAAAAAAAAAAAAAAAAAAGAGTCAAGAAAAATTTGTGGGCTTAGCTAATAAATCAGGATTTTTTTTTTTGAGAAACAATAAATCAGGAAATTGATTGTTAAAAAAAATTGTGGTTTTGAAGCACTCAATATACAATTTAAATTTGAATTATATCATCGAATTTTGTACATAATCTCCATTACAAATATGCAAATATAGATTTCATTGTAAAATATTATCAAGAAAAGTAAATAAGAAAATCTAGTGGTTTGAGCACTTGTCCAATGGATGTAGTCCACATGGCCAAACCACATAAACTATCATATCTTTCCTCTCTCTTTTTCCATCCTATTATCACAAAATAAGAAAAGAACAAAGTTGTCAATAATTACAACTCTATTCAATATATTTTTATTGGATATAAATTTTGACAAATCTAATATTGGATTACATTTTCTTTTTATATCTTCCATATTTATAAAATTTATAAAAGAACAAAGATCAATAATTAACCTATCAATCAAATGTTTAAATTTCAAATTTTTATAGTCTAAAATTATGCATAAAAAATAAGTTTATAAATGAATAGTAAATAACATCCAATTAATACAGAAATTGACATGTATGTTAAGAACATAAATATCATGTAATCCTATGGTCAGATTTTCAAAATTTATAGTCATATTAATTTTTATAATGAGAGTTGTAATTATTGAATACAACTAAATTTGTAATTAAATTTTGCCCAGGATTTCTTTGAATATACACGTTCATATTTAGGAAGAGGCTAGAATATGATAACTGAATTAGTCCCATCAATTTTTGAGGTGGCTCCCTTCCCCTAGTGACCGCATGAATTTGCGGTTGTCACCTATTGACCTATTGAGCACGCCGAGTCCAGCAGCCAGAAGTTTCTAAGTCATGGTCTACAAATCTTGATAAAATCAGCTATATCGCACGCCTCTAAGGAAAGAGGTCATGTTGTTTGGACACAAACAACCATTGAAATCTCGATTTTTCACATTACAGTACATTAAGGATTACTAACTTCCAAATGCTCTTTAAATCACACCTTTGTTCATTTCCGGAAGCTAGGAATTGGCATTTTGCCTTACAGATAAGATAAGGACCTCTTTTTCTGATATTTTGTTTCACTAGCATTCTCTTTGGTGATTGTCACTTGTCAGTATTAGCATCAGTTGTTTTGAAATGTCAATGAGAAAAATTTGGCAGGTCTAGAGTCTAGTCTCATGTGGGTTGGTCTCCACTCCTTAGCCACCTCCTTCAATTCTTTAGCACATACTCACTGTCTTTATTTTTTAATAGTTTGTGCACATTGAAATGCCTCGTGGAAATATTAACCATTGTATTTTACAAGATTTTTAACTTAGGGCCAAGAGTTTGTAATTCAACTGGTTAGCATCTTTTGGTGTTTTTAACAGAAATATTTAGAATTCAAATCAATGGTATAGGATTCTGTGTGCATTTGGTCAGCTTATCTACAATTAGTTTTTTTTTTTTTGAGAAACTATCTACAATTAGTTTATTTGCTTAAATGTGTGACAAATTTTTTTAAATAAGAAATAAAGTAACTTGTTACATAAAGTCGCTTTTTATCTCACATTTTAAGAAAATAAATTGACCACAAATAAGCTAGTCAAATGCACTACTCCAATTAATTTGCTTAAAGGTGAGACACAATTTTTTCATCAAATAACAACTTATATTATTGTTTAAAGTTAATTTTTGACTCACCTTTAAGAAAATAAGCAAACCTAGTGCAATGATGCATCAAATAATTTTCACACCCTTTATGGTCATTTCACTTCTACTTTTCCATGATTTTATTCAAATTTTTAGAAGTGTATATTTTTTTCAATGCATTTTTTTACCGAAAAGAAAAGGAAGAAGATATTTTTATTGTTACAAAATGACTAAAATTTAGTCTATTGATTTTTACTTCAATTGTCAAATGACAAATGAGCCCTTCTAATTTAATTTTTGCCAATTTTATTCCCATACTTTGTCAAAATGAGTCAATAGAACCCAGTCCTATGATCTATACAAATCTGTTAGTAAATTAAGTTTTTTAAATATAATTTTTTTTAAGTAATACTTATCAAACAATAAGAGCTATTAAATGACGAATCTCATAAATGCTTTCAACTAGATTTTTAATTTAAAAAGAATGTTTAAATGATATCATCTACTAATTACAAATTTGGACAAAATGATCAAATTGACTCATTTCCAATTTACAATTCTTGGTCACTAGATATTGAATTTCAGTGGTAGTCTAATCAAATACAAGAACATGGAAATTTGAATTTCCTTCATATATGAAAACTAAAAAGTACTCACAAATAATAGAATTGTATTCAACAAAATCTTGCTAAGTTGCTAACCATCACAAAACCAAAATATTCTTTGTTAGATTTTTCCAATCCCACTTGCCAAATACCACCATAGGGAAGAGTTTGTGTGGCAACATTGGACAGCTCATCCCCAATTTTCTTCACAAACTTTTCAATGATCCTCTGCAGCCACCAAATTAAGTTAATGAAATCAACGAAACAACAAACTTAGGGACTAAATTGACAAAAATTAAACCTTAGATAGTAATTTAACAATTGAAGTAATACTTAAGGAAATAAATTATATTTTGACCATTATATAACTAATTGTACAATTGAAAAAGTCAAGGAACTAAATTAAATTTTAACCATTATACAATTAAGGACTTTAAGAGCCGGGTACCCAGAACTCCCATCGAACTTGATATAAGCGTCGGAGAAAAGTCTACCCGTCAAATTGACATTTGATGCTCTAACCGAACACCACTCCTTCTGCATTAAATCCACCATACAACCTTGGGACAAGCACCTTACAAATCCTTCCTTTTAATGAACTGGAGGGGAAGTGGACACCAACCCTTAAAAAATAATAGTAATAAATAAATAAACTTATACACATCCCATAGCTCAAGGAAGAGAGGGAGGTGTGTTCATCACAACTATTCAACTCATGTTCTTATAAAAGTATAATAATGCCAAGGTTGGCTCAAAGGAGACTGAGGCAATTGCCTGAGCTCCCAAATGGAAGAAGATCCCCTCTATTAAGGCCTTTTTGCTTCGGGAAAAAAAAAATTGTCACAAAAAATTTAATCAATAAAAATTAAGTATTATTTTTAAAAAAAAACTAGGAATAAAAATTTAAAAAAATTCCACAACAACTTTAATTTCCTCTTTGAATGTTGTGAATTATCTTAAATTTGAAATCTATCTACCGTAGTTAAGATTGTACAAATTTTTACCCTCCCAAGAGCAGAAGTTGAAGAGTCTAACAAATTCAAATTCAAAATTAAAATTAATACTAGTTTTATGGAGCATGGACAAGTTAATTAATGAAATCCAAAGTTCAATACTTAATCTCTAAAATTAAATAAATAAACTTTATATTTATCTTCATCCTTGAAGGAATATCTACCCATCTTCTCTGCTTACCTTGCTGCTCTCCATCTTGATTATCTTTTCAGGGTTTTTTTTTAGTTGCTCATAAATCGGTTGTATATTAACCACTTTCTTTTCAACATTCATTTCAAGTTGACTTTTATTTACTCTCCTTCTCTCTTTGATCTTCTTCTTCATGTTTTATTTTACCATTGCAAAGTTCTCTCTTTTGTTGTTCTTGGTGGTGAATGGAAGAGTAACTTTCTCTCTATATTTTTATTATTATTTATTTCTGAGTATGAGGTCCTCCAAAACTCATTGACTTAATGCTATCTACTCAATGCTTATCCTAATCTATCAATTTTTTTTTTTTTGAGAAACACACACACACATTTATGATATGGAATAATGCTTTTCTCTGATTCTTCTTGTGTTTAAACCTGCCAAGATCAAAGATTAATCGTATATAGCTCTGTTACTTTCAAGTTTTCTCCTATAATTTGATAGGGAGGACTGCACAAAAGTAGGAAGGATATAAACATGAAGAAGAAAAAAGAGATTGTTATTTTATCTTAAATATTTGATAGGAAGAATGCAAAAGTGAAAGAATGGCGAATGAATATGACATTTATTTGTTTGGTAAAGAAGAAAAATGAAAGCAAAAATCATTTGACTATGTTACCATAATATGAAAATAATATGTATATATTTATCACCTTTTTTTTTTTAATATTAGTCGATGCAAGAAAAATGGGAGGTTTTTTTTAGGTAAGAAAAACAAGTTAGAACTTGAGATAACACAGTGTAGAAAATTTATATCTGTTCGATGGTAATGTATGAAATGCTCGGTCATTGATTTAATTTGGATACTCAAAATTCGAATATCATATAAGAAAAACTGCAAAGATTTTCTATTAAGTTTTCCGTTCTAACATTTACCTCTCTTCTAGTTTAGAATAAATATTCATCTCCTCTAAAAATGTCAACTATTTATACTAACTTTCACTCAATAACTGAAAAAGAGTTTAAACATCTTATATTTTATATTTTACCCTCCACTTGCATACCCCTTCTAATAGGAAATTTGAGATTTTAAAAAAAATTATTTCAAGATTTTTAAAATATATATTTCAATTATCTAGGGAGGTCAGTATAAATAGTTTGTAATTTAGGGGAGGTGAGTGTTTTATTCCAAATTAGAGTAAATGTGAGTATAATAATAATAATAATAACAATAACCTCAAGGAAGGTCAATAAAATTTTTTCATAATGCATATTAATTAAGAGATAGGTTCATTGAATTGAAGAATTTTCTATGTAGATCTGGTTTCTCATATTGCAAAATCAATCTTGGCCAACTCCATTCCTAGTTCCTACTGCTTTTTTGACCTTGTAATCCTTGCTTTTTGAAATAATAATTTCAAAATAATAATTATGATAAGCTAAGTGAAAGAGATAATTACATTATCACGTAGAGTGTTTTAGAAAGATTCAGCCAGGAGTATTTTTCCAATTACTTTCACCCTTAAACCTATTATTTTGGCAGACCTCAAACGAAATTGGTCATGAATATTTTAGAAAAACTTAGCCACAACAATTGTTCTCTAAAATAATTGTGACTTTGGCCATGAGTGATTCTTAAAAAAATGCTGTTATAGCACTAATTCCAGAACCTTAAAACAATGGTGTTAGAAATCAATGATTGAGGCTTAAAGTGCATAGAACCAAAAAGACATGTGACAGAGAAAGGAGAAAATGATGACGGTGGACATGGGAGAGTTCAATGCTGTTTTTTTTTTTTTTCCTACATTTAATATGAAGAGTTAATGCCAACCACTAATTTCTAGGGAATAATTATGACATAGCAAAAGTGATTTCTAACCATCAGATCTAAGAAAAATCTACGGTCTTAAAAATGTGTAACTCTTGTAAAGTTACAACATATGTAACTTGAACCCATCTCATTAATTAAATCTAATTATTATTTGGTTTTCGGCCCATGTATAGTTGGCCTATAGTGGACCTGGTGGAAATTAGTATCCACTCTCTTCGCTTTTCCACTTATTTTCTACTCATTTAAACAATTATCTGGATGCGGTTCTTATTCTTTCTTCCCCTCTCTTTGCTTTCCCACTTACTAACAATGCATTACTATTCTTTTGTTAAATTAAGTTAGGGATGGGGTGGGAACCTAGATCCTAAATGTTGCTATTAGGAATGTCGGAGGTGTGCCAATTGACGAATGGTCAATTATTCACTTCTATGGGAGAAGTACTCCCTTGATAACAATGAGTTTTTGTAGAAACAACGTTCTTTTACAATTAATAGCTAGCACTACAAGTGACCCAGACTTTGCACATGATACAAATAAAATTGGAAAATGATTGATTGTAGAAATGAAAGACACAATCCGTCCATTAAATGTTGCATTGATGTAAAACGTAGGAACAAGATCATCTC
This sequence comes from Castanea mollissima, assembly GCA_014183005.1. Taxonomy (NCBI): domain Eukaryota; kingdom Viridiplantae; phylum Streptophyta; class Magnoliopsida; order Fagales; family Fagaceae; genus Castanea; species Castanea mollissima. Next base: position 39,487,979 of record JACAVU010000009.1, on the reverse strand, counting down.
TATTTATTTGATATACTTTCTTGTAAATAGAGAGTATATTTTACGGTTAAGATTTTATTTCTTGAATTCAACAGTGTACAATTTTCACACTATAATAAATATATCTTTAGATTTATAATATTTAATCTGAACCATAGATTAAATAAATCAATTTCAAATATCATCGAATTGGAAATGGAAAGCACTATGCATCCTTCACATAAATATATAAATTTCCGTAGGAAGGCAACCAATAAGACTGGTTGTTTCAAATAAAACCAAACACGGTGGGACATTGAAAAATTGAAGAAACTTCAAAGGCATGGGGAGAAAATTCCACAAATTAATGAGCAGTTAGATGTGCCTTGAATGATGCAAGTTGGTTCGTCTACAACTTGGTTCACGTAGAGTGCTTGACCAACAAAAATGTAGAATGTGGATATAGTCACTCAAAAAAAATATAGTACAAGCATCCATCTATATCTCTCACTCTATAAAAGGGCAGCTGAACAATGGTATAAGGCATAGTTGGCTATCTTATTCCTTCCATATATAGTTTTCTCAATGGCTAAATCCGGTCATGCTGATAAAAGCCCTTCCATGATTTCCACAATAATGCTGATGCTTGGGCTGCTAATGGCTACCCTAGGCACAACAGGTCTCTCTCTCTCTCTCTCTCTCTCATATTGATACATGATTTTAAAGTCTTTTACAGCTCAAATCAAATGCTTTTGTGTCTTAATTAACCCAAGGTTGAGGAGCTAGCTGTGATATTGTCACACACCCACAGTGTACTGCCTAGCCTTTTGCACCCCCATGTGGGTTCTATGTTGTTGTGAGAGGATGTACACTTACTAATACACCATATAGTACTATCCCTGGAACTATAGGAGTAGAAAGTAGAAACTACCAATGTTGAAGGGCTCCTAAATCAATTAATGTTGCCCTCTAGGCAATAGATTTTCCTTTAAGCTAAGCTTGATTGAACCAACCTTAGTCCAATCTCCACAAATCGGTCTTGGTCGTCATGTCATTTTTAGAATTGAAGCACGTTAGCATGCTCACCAAAAGGAGCCTAGAATGTAATAATAGCATTTAATTAAGCGCCACTCTAATAGTTGTCTTTAGAGTGAGCACCTAATAAAAGGAAGTCACCAAATTACTTCTCTTAAATGAGCCACAACTAGCCTTCTAAGCATTTAAATTAATTAAGAACTACCCCATTAGTAGTATTTAGCTCTATGTGTGTGTGTGTGTGTGTTTTTTTTGGGGGGGGGGGGGGACCTTTTTTCATTTTTTTTGTTTGGTGTTGTCTCTCTCTCTCTTTCTCCCTCTCTCAAAATAATCGGATGAGAAAGAAGGGAGAGGGGAGTCCAATAAAATCATGTGTAGAACTAGGATATTTTACCATGTGATATAGGACAACATATGGGGTTTAATGTTTATCATTTGTTAATTTTTTAATTTTTATATAATTATTGCTATCTTAGAACAGAGGATTTTATTTTCTTGATTCTAGGTGTTTTTAAGGGTCTGCTAGTCAAAATATAATCATATTACTTGAAAAATAAGTTTTCTTAAGCCTTTAAATAGGCGTATAATATGTAAACAAAAATTCAGGTTAGAATTTCATGAATAAGAATTTCAAAAAGATTTTTCTCATTTCTTTCGGTTGAATTCTAGTTATTCATTGTGGATTCAACTGGGAAGTTAGAAGACAAAATAGTCAATTCATGGCTGTGACAAGTGGCAATAATTAGCTGAACAATTGAAAATTTCCATGATTACTTAATCATATGGTATATCTTGCAGAAAATGCTAAGCTAGTCCATTTTTTTATTACAATAAGTTTACACATTAATGTGATTGGTGGATTTTAACAACTTAATAAAAGAATATTTGAATTATTATTTTTTTATAATAACGCATCAGTTTGTAAGTCTTATGTATAATATCTCTAACATCGCTATTATTATCCAATGAATCTTTCACTTTTAATATATTATTATATTATGCCAGCCTACAAACCCAATGAATCTTCTACTTTCAATATATTTATAACGTTCTTGTCCTGAGTCCTTGACTGAGATAAAGTGCGTAAGCATATTTATGCATATAAAACCATTGATTTCTTGTCTAATCTAATGCAGGTGCCCAAGTTGGTGTTTGTTACGGAATGCTTGGTAACAATTTACCACCACCAACAGAAGTTGTAGCTCTCTATAGACAAAACAACATCCAAAGAATGAGGCTCTATGATCCAAACCAAGATGCTCTCCGAGCCCTTGGAGGCTCCAATATTGAGCTCATGCTAGGCCTTCCAAATGACAAGCTTCAAGAGATTGCTTCAAGCCAAAATAATGCAAATGCTTGGGTCCAAAACAATGTGAAAAACTTTGGAAATGTCAGATTCAAATACATTGCAGTTGGAAACGAAGTAAAGCCTTCAGATTCATTTGCACAGTTCCTTGTCCCCGCCATGCAAAACATTCAAAATGCAATTTCTGGGGCTGGACTGAACCAAATCAAAGTTTCCACTGCCATTGACACTGGAGTCCTTTCATCAGATTCTTTCCCTCCATCTAAAGGCTCATTCAGAGCCGATTATAGGCCAATTCTTGATCCTGTCATTCGCTTCTTAGTGAACAATGGGTCCCCATTACTTGTTAACTTGTACCCATATTTTAGTTACATTGGTAACACCAAAGACATTCGTCTTGACTATGCTCTTTTCACAGCTCCCTCACCTGTTGTGAATGATCCCCCACTAAGTTATCGCAACCTTTTCGATGCCATTCTTGATACTGTTTACTCGGCTTTAGAGAAGGCCGGCGGGGGATCGTTGGTGATTGTTATATCAGAGAGTGGTTGGCCTTCAGCTGGTGGAACAGCAACAACACTTGATAATGAAAGAACTTACATTACAAATTTGGTTCAACATGTGAAGGGAGGGACACCAAAGAAGCCCGGAAGGCCTATTGAAACTTATTTGTTTGCCATGTTTGATGAGAACAACAAGACTCCAGAATTTGAGAAATACTGGGGGCTCTTTTCTCCAAACAAACAGCCTAAGTTCCAAGTCAATTTCAGTTAAGAAGAGGGCTTTATTAAGTGCATCAAGGAATAAGAGCAACTTATTATGGTGCATAACAAGTATTATTACAATAAGTAAGAGTTTTTGCTAACTCACAATAAATAAGAAGTAATCACCTCGCAGACAATAAAGATGAGTGCAATATCTCTAATGTAATGTTTAGGTATGTTTCATTGATGTATTTTATATCTGCAAAATATTATTTCAGAGTTTGTTGGATTGACTAGTGTTTTTTTGCTTTTTGGTTGGGGCTAGAGTCATAAGTATTTTTCATAACATAAGATGAACTATTTGTGTACGTTAGTTATTATCATAGCATATGCAAATTGAAAATCTCAAAATCGAAATGTTAGTGATACGCAAATTCTAACAATTAGCTCAATTAGTGAAATCTCTTATTATTGTATAAGGGATCTCGAAATATACCTATGCTAAAAAGAAACTTTTTGGCTTCTTGACTTGATGAGAATGAAAAATCACCATAGAGTAAATTTTGTAAATTTAAAATTATATCACACAAGAACTAATATTAGAGCTTCTGTTACCCATAATTACCTCGTAGAAAGGCAACCGGTTATGATGAGATAGTTCATTTCAATATGCAAACACTCTCAAATCGCAAGGTAGAGAAGCCTAACATTTTTAAGAAGAAAGACAAAGTCCAAAATAACAACAAGTTAGACGAGCTTTAAGTGATGAACTTGGTTGTCGTAGATAATTTTGTGTTACTTAATTTCTATGGAGTGCTTGACGGGTTAAATTGTGGCGGCATATAACTATTAAGCAATCCATTTCCATGGAGTGCTTGACTAGCTAGTCACTCAAAAATCTCAATCTCAAGCACAAGCATCTCTCTCTATAAAAATAGTGTTGGAAGCACAATTGCTTTCAATCCAAGCTCTTAGTCTATGTTTCTCTTCTATGTTTTTGTTAATGGATAAATCTTATTCAACTGGGAATAGCCCTTCAACGATGTCCTTAATGCTAATGTTTGTGATGCAAATGGCTAGCCTAGACATAATAGGTCCCTCTTTCTCTCTCCCTCTCTCTCACTCCTTTTGCACGTTATACATTAAGCTCCCAAATCAAAACTAGTCAAAGTAAACAATTCTTCTGGAAGCACACCATTTGCCACAACTTGATGTGTGGTTGACTATGAATGGTAATAAATCCACCACCTTTTCTCCACCACTACAGTCAACCACTCAAGAATTGTGGCAAAAGTTGTCCCTAGACCTTTCTACAAAATAAAACCTCTATAAAATCACTTTATAAATTCTCATAAACCATACATATTCATGTATTGCTTGAACAATTTCGATAAGTGGAGATCACAAAAAATTTCACAATAACTTAAGTGACAGGTAATGATTAATATACGATAAAGTAATGCCAATTATGTTTCTATATGAAATTATGCTAATCATAACCTACCACCTCAAAAGTTGTAAAAAAAAAAATTGTGAAATTATTTGTGTATACAGCATTATTAGAACATTTAACATGTATGACATGAGAGAAAATATTAGAAAACCAAGAATTTGGTAACATGGACTCTATTCTTGTGTATTGTATGCCAAATGTTACCTTAGTAAAAAAAAATTTAATATCCACTTCTAGTCATGTTTTTAGTTTGTTTATAAAGCATAATAAAACCATGATTTTGAATATTTTATAAACTTATAGAGAAAATAATTTTTAATCATCTTGATATTTGTTTAGCATGATAATGACAGATACGTGGGTAATATATATTAAATGTCTCTCCAATTATAAATTTAATAAAACTGAGTCTGCATTATAAATTTGGTAAAAATGATCTCATAAAATGCTATAGGGTATGATACTTTTACACTATGTTTGAAACAGAGAAAGACAGAGGGAGAGAGGAAAGTGTCGAATATACAAAAATTTATTGTATTATAGTCATCTTCCATTTTGCTCTCTTCTACTCTCCCATCTCCCACAATCCAAACATAAGGTTAAAGTCTAACTATACATGTAAATTTAACCATAAGTGTATATATGACAGTTAACTTGTAAAAGGTTGTAGGCTGTAGACCCAACTTATTTTACTTGTATAGCACACATACTTATATTATACACTTTACCTCCTATATAAATAAAGAAACTCATGTATATTTTATTACTTATGAAATAGAATACTATTCATTCAGTATTTCTAACATGATATTAGAGTCAATGGTCTGACCTTTTCTCATCAGTCTTATTTCTCTTTGGTGTTGCTCCAAACTCACAGTCACTTCCGCCATCACAGCTACCGCTGCAGCCATTCGCCGTTGAATCTCTGACGTCTCTTAGTCAGTGGCAGCGCCACATATAGGTCAGGGTGGTCCCAGGACCACCCTGACCTGAATTCTTTTTTTTTTTTAATATATATATAATTAAAAAAAATTATTTATCTACCTATAAAAAAAATTAGGAACACCCTCAAAAAAATTAGGAATACTCTAAAAAAAAAAATTATGCCAATAAAATTAAATTTTGGTAGATTATTTGTTACATTTTGGCTGGTACCAGTTTTTAAAAGAAAAAAAGAAAAACTCTTAAATTGACAAACTCGTCAGCACAGCATGTCATTACTTGTGTCGAACGTCTAAAAAACAAATCCAACTATCGCAAAGGTCGCCCCTTCTTCTTCTTCTTCTTCCTCTTCTTCATTGCTTCGTCTCAGACATTCTGCTAGTCTACCTCTTCTTTCTTTTTTTACTCTAGTTTTTGCTTTGTCAAGTTTTTTCTTTAGTTTGTTTTTTAGAGTTTTAGCTTGCTGACCCCACCACATGACAAAACTTTGGAAATGACAAAACTCAAAAAGCTAACAAAAGATTTTGATTTCAAATTTATTTATTGAGTCTTGCCTCTTCCCAATATGATATACATATATACACTCTTATTGTACTATTTTTTGTTATTGTTTTTCATTATTCAATTACATATTTATGTTTTAATATTCTAAAACAATAATTGTTATGTAATAACTAAATGATTTGAGTGTCAAAAAAGAAAAACTAATGATTTGTTTATTTGAGTTTTACTTATTTGGATCAATAATTTTATGTTGTATAAGAAAATATAAATATATTTTTTTTATTTTTTTTTAGAAACCCCGAAACACCCTGAAACGGTACGTCGAAATAGATCGGTACCAAAATATTTCGTTCCACTAAACAAACCGAAACAAGGTCCAAAACGGTATTCATAACATTGCTTTCAAGTAAAAAGAAAAAGCTAAAAAAAAATTGAAATAAAATCTAAAAAATAAAAAATTGTAATAGAGAATCTGAAGAAAAAAAAATTGTAACAGAGCAAGCCCATCGAGGAACACCCTGAGAAACAATCCTGGAGCCGCCACTGCTCTTAGTCATTGTCTCTGGTTCTGGACGTACAGCTGTTGTCATTTAGGAGTCTCACACCACAAGGACCAATGCCATTATTTTCGCTGCCATGAATCCAGCCCAATTATGCTTTTGCAAGTACCACTGTGATCATCTTGACCCAATCTAATCAATTGTGGAAGTCTTGCAGCCATTGAAGTCTTCACGCACCCTCACACATCACCCAACCAATCTGTGTGAGAGCGCGCATATGACGCACTGTCTTCTACTCCAAGTTGACATCACCTATGACGTTATCAGTGCCATGTCAGCCCTAACTTACGTCAGTATCTAGTCACCTACTTATGTCATCTTGCTAACATCATCTCTGCTGACTTCTATTGACCGGCTCTAGTTGACTTTGACCGTTGACTTTTGCATGATTGACCATTGACTTTAATGCCAGAGTTGACTTTTTGCAATCAATGTGTTCCTTATCCAGATTTTCGCGTAGATTTCATTTTTGCAGTCCGTTTTTTCATATTTTGCTTCTAAATGAAGAACAAGGATATGTCTTCTTCTTGTCACAATAATCATTGTCGACAATCCAACAAACTATTTTGTAATTTTTGCAAACGTCTTAGCTATAGTATTGAGGCTTGCTATCGTCACCGACAATCCAACAAACGATTTGATTTTGAATTACTAATTTGACATGTTATGATAAATAAACTTAAATTTCAACACTATATGAATCAGGTAGTTATTGACCGTAGATTTATTATGTACTTTGTGAGCATATGATGGAAATATGGTCAAGACACAAAATTTGACATGTTCAATTTTAATCAGCTGTCAAGATAGTTGTTTGCCATGTAATGCTTGGCAACAACTTACTGTCCCCAGGAGAAGTTATAAATATGTACAAACAATATAACATCGGAAGAATGCGACTCTATGGCCAAAACTATGGTGCTTTCCAAGCCCTTAGAGGCACCAATATTGAGCTTATGCTTGGTGTCCATAATGAAGACCTTCAAAGCAATGCTTCAAGCCAAGACTATGCAAACACATGGATCCAAAACTATGGAGATGTCAATTTCAGATACATATTGTAGTTGGCAACGAAATAAACCCAACGATCCATATGCACAATTTCTTTTCTCAGCCGAAAAACATTCAAACTGTAATTTATAATGCTGACCTTGGATATAAGAATATTAAAGTCTCCACTCCCAATTATCAAGCTGCCCTTGCAGAGTCCTATCCTCCATCAATAGGCTCCTTCATGTCTGAGTACCGATCACTTCTTGATCCCATCATAAGCTTCTTAGTGAAGCATAAGTACCCATTACTCGTTAACATGTATCCATACCTTAGCTACATTGGCAATATTCAAAACATTCGTCTTGAGTATGCTTTTTTAACTACTCCCTCAGTTGAAGTGCAAGGTGGCGAACATGGATACCGAAACATTTTTTTATGCCATTTTTTATGCCTTTTACTCAACATTAGAGAAGGCCAAATGGGGGGGCTTTGAAAATCGTTGTGTCCAGAGACTGGTTGGCCCTCTGAAGGGGGACCGGCGACAAGTTTTGAATATGCAAGCACTTACAACTCAAATTTGATTATGCATGTCTAGGGAGGGACTCTAAAGAGACCCAACGGGCCTATAGAAACTTACATGTTTGCCATGTTTAATGAGAATCTGAAGACTCCTAATTATGAGAAAAACTTGGGGCTCTTTTATCCAAACATACAACCTAAATTCCAAATTAAGTTTAGTTAAGAATAGTACTAGCTATTTCACTTTGGAATAAGGACAACTTTTGTGTGTATTATAGCTATAAATAAGACTTACTTGTAGTTCCTTTTCATGGCAAGCAATCAAATTTATTTATATATCCAAGATATGAAAAATAGTCTTAATAAAATTTTGTTCTTATCAAAATATGATAATCTCTTTTGTATGTTTGCATATTAATTTGGTACAATACCACATTCACTTTATATATTCAAAATTATACGTGAATTAAAGTTCTATCATCTTAACGTCAAAAAAAAAAAAAAAAAGGATTTTGTCAAATTCATAGTTTTACATATTAAGACCAAGGCCTTTGTTTCTTAATCTTTTTGGAAAATTCTATGGCATCCTGCATAGTCTATCAACTCAAATCCATTATGGGAAACTTTAAAACGGCCACAAAGAAATCAGGGTGCTTCTCTTCCATGGTAGAAAATGTTTTCACATGATTTGTCATAAGAACACGTTTTTTTTTAAAATGAATTTGATTGGATTTGTTTATTTGAGTTTGTATTATGCATGTGTGTCAAATCCCATGTTAGATGTTTATTAGATGAATTATGGGTTTATAAGTGATTACAAGGAATCCTAATTTCAAATTGACTAGTCCTTTGAAAAATATGACTAGATTAAATTGAATTGAAAGTTTTGATTTTATGTTTTTGGAAGTGATTTTTGAAGGGAAGGAGAAGAGGTTTTGAAGGGATTTAAAGAGGGTGAGATATCTTTCAATTCCAAATCCTTCAAATAGGGGAATTTGGAGGGGACGAGAGGGTTGCACTATATATATATATGGAGAAAATTAACACTGTTGGCATAAGTAGCCAAAACTAGTAAAATAATTATCTTAAAGTTGCTTTGATTTCTTGCTAAGATTGTACTGGTTCCCTAGTAAAGCTTCAGATTCTTACTAAAGATACACTTATATATATATATATATATATATATATATATATATGAACCCTTTGAGTATGAATAAAATCATTTCAGTCCTCTAATTTTATTTTTGTTCAACTTAGTCTTCTAAATTTTAAATTTATTCAACTCAAGCATTTCAACCTTTTTTTTTTTAATTTCCATTGGAAATTTATTTTTCTCACATGAAAAAAAATCTATAAAACTAATAAAAGTATTTTATAGATTTTTTATGTGAGATTTTTTTTCAATTTTTTTTTTTCATTAGTTAATTGCATACTTAATCACAATATTTTAGCAAAATTGGATTAGAAGCCTAAATTTAATAAATTTGAAATTTAGATAACTTAATTTAACGAAAGTAAAGTTAGAAGATAAAATGAATTTTATTCAAACTTTGGGATACAATTTGCATTTTAACCAATAAAAATTGAATTGTCAATTTTATCTTTATAAATATATATATATTTCTTTAAATTGTACAAAAGAAGAAAAAAGAAGTATGTCGATTGTTTAAATGTCTTTATTATTTCGTCTCACACTACTAAAAAAACCACTCACCTCGCCTCTCCTCTCCACTTCCTTCAAACTTTCAAACACAATTTCTTTGACGAAATTTGCCAAATAATGTCTTTAGAAAAATTTTAGGAAAGCAGCACACCAAATGAGTTATTTAGTTAGTTAGACTGTTTTTGGAAGTCAAGTTTGGCAAACTCGAGTTTCAGTTGGAAGTCGAGTTTGACAAACTCAACTTCCAAGTAGGACCAAGCAGGATGCATCAATATTGCTTGGAAGTTGAGTTTGTCAAACTCAACTTCTAGCCTAAACTCACAAACTCGACTTACAAAAACAGTCTAACGAACTAAAAAACTTCAAACATATGTTATTCACCCAAATTTTTTTTCTAAAAAAGTACTATTAAGCAAATTTTGCCCAATTTCTTCCTCTTCATAAACTCAACCCCACACTCCATCCATCAAGAAAGAATGTGAACAAGTATGTGATTCCACCAACAAATGAGGAGCATAAGCTGTTGCAAGAACCCAAATTCATAAATCTTTTAGTCAATTTTCTTATCTTTTGCCTTTGTTTCTTGAGAAAAATTCTAGATTTTTACCCTATGGGGTTTCCACAATGATGTTGCTTGAAGTTCCTGCTTGTTTTTCTTGTGTTTTCATAGGTTTGCAATGATTTCTTGATGCATGTGACTTGTTCTTGATGAGTCTTGATTATATTTCGATAAATTTGCTCGGAGATTTAGTTTGCACTACTTGGTTGAACGCACCTGAAAATCTTGTTAGTCTTCATTGCATATCACATGCTTGATAAAATGCCACAACGATAGAAAATCATTATTTTTTTGAGAATTTGTACATGAATTCTTCTTAGAAGTTTGTTTGTTTTCAGTAAATAAAATATTATTTTAAAATCAAAGATCATTCTTGGCAATGTTGGACTTTTAGGTGACAAAGCTCAATACACTTACACGTGACTTTGATGAAACACAGTATTCCATGAAGTTTGAAAGAAACCTTAACATGAGCCATCTTCTTATCTTTTGAAATTTTTGATAATGTGACTTAATGAAGACACGTAACCTTTTCCAAATGATAAATCTTGCAATGTAGTTGATGTCATTAAGTGCAATACTTTACAATTGAGATTGGGGCATAACATATATATGCCTGGTTGCATGAGATATGTGTACAAGTCTTGGCATGATTTGAAATTATTTCAAATTGATTCCATGAGTCATGTATTGGTGTGATGTCATTGATGGAATGGCATGCTTGCATCAGTTGCATGATCATGATGTGCATGTGATAGAGCGTGCACTATTTTGGAATCTCATACATAACTCACTCTGTCTTTGTCGTAGTAAGCCCAGACTTGCAAGAATCAAGGGTCCTTGTGCCATTCCTCTTCATGGTGGTTTAGGGCTTGTTCAGAAGTTGAAGCCAAGATTTGTGCAGCAGGTTTTGGATATTTCCTTGATGCTATCACGATGAAAGAAGATCATCATCGATCATGAGTAAGGATTTGATTATATTTAGTGCTCTAGGAGAATTATTCTGGGAAACCACCAAATACCTTTCACTTTTAAATGTAGGCAAGGTAACTTTGTACCTAATGACTTCACACTAATCTTTGGCATCAAGATTGGTGGTCAATCTTGCAAAATTAATAGTCCTAGTTTTTTTGCTTTTAGGGTCGCGTTTTGTTTTATTGAGTTATATGTAATGTCTTATTAGAGAATTGTCAAAGGAGGAGATTGCTAGGACTTTTGTTGTGCTGCAAAATTCCATGTGCCAAAACAGGTGCTAATGAGGGTTGTAATCGTTGCAAAATAAGTTAGGTCAATTTTAAAATTAGGAATTGCTGAAGATCTCAAGTTTTAGATGGTTCCCTTGAGCTAGCTCGGGACTCACTTAAAAAAAAACTAGGCAGATCGAGACTTTGCTCGACCTTTGCTCAAGTGAGAACCAATTTTGCAAATTGATTTAACCTAAACTTTTACCTACCTATAAATACGTACCCTTTGATGAACGACTTTCAAAAGAGAGGATGTTGTACAAAAAGCTTTCTAAGAAGCCTTCTTGCTCTGAGCCTAAAAGGAGAAAATACTTCTCCCATTCTTTTCTCACTGTGAACCTAAACTGATTTCCATCCAAAGAACAGAAATTCTGAACCTTTGTCAGTGAGTACACTATCATACTGAAGTTATGGATTGGTGCAAATGAGTTCATTCATGGTGGACATTCTAATCTGCAGTGGGAGACAAATGGGTCATTTGCTAGGTGACACATCAATTCTAACTTTGCAAAGTTTTGTAAGTATAGGCTAGCAGTAAGAATCTTATCTTATCGTGAAACTTCATGTGGGATTGGTTATCCGAAGTGGATTTTCTTTTAAAAGTTCTACAAAAGTTTTCCACTCATCATGAAAATTCTTGTGTCATATTTTTGCTTTATTTTATTGCTTTTGGATTGTGGTGATATTCATGTTGGTGTTTTATCATGGTCATTGTTAAATTGTTAATGATTAATTAGGATACAAAGTGGCAAAAAATGCGATAATTAGATTACTAGGATCAATATTGAATTTTTCAGTATATATATCCATGATCCTTGAAATTCGTTTAGTTAATCTTCATAAAAAAAATTTATAAGGAAAACTACATGATTAATGTGTTTACTTTGATTTTTTTTTTTTTATATATTATGTTTATCCTTTGTTATTTGCACCTCAGATATCTGTAGTTGGATTTTTCATTTCCTAGGAAAAAAATCTAATTCACAGAGGAAGAGAGCCCATTTTTGTAGAGCTTGGAAGCCTATTGTGTGATAGCTGAAACTGTAATAGAGTACTACTTACACTAATTTTTGTGCACTATATAATATAATTTGATAGTTATAATAGGGAAAAGAGGATTTGAATCCTAAATGTCTTCACTAAAAATATTGGGAGATGTCAATCAATTAAACTATAAGGCTCTTAACAAACAAATGTTAATTACTTTTTTTGAAGAATGAATACTTTAATTTTTGACAATGAATAAACTTTCCTTCTATACAAAAAAAACTTCAAAAAAGTAATCAAGTCAACTTCTTTTTCATGCCATGAAAAGTTGAAAAGTCAAACAGGACCCAAGTCCAAATAGGAATTTGTTATAATGGCTTTAATGTCACTACATTATAAGCACCTTGCCCATAACAAGACTACTATTAGCCAATTCTTAAAGTAGGTGGCAAACAATGTATCGTGCACTCCAGCCACTATAATCATGTATATATACAAAGCCACCTATTTAGTTTAAGTATATGTGAGAGTGAGAGTGAGAGTGCCGCATCATTGTTTTCTTGTCTTGTGCCATTAGGAAAAGTTTAAGGCAAACTGTGGGATTTGGGTTTCTTGAAATAGTTATTGTGCTACTATTGTAGTCTTGCTTGAATTTTTTCTTGTCTTGTGTCTTTTGTTAAAGTTTAAGGTAAATCTTGGGGATTTGGATTCCTTGAGAAGAAGAGAAGATTATTAGAAGAAGAATTCTCCTAGGAGAAAATTAATTTTAGAAGAAGAGCAATTTGATCATTCTATGGATTTTTTTTTTTTTTTTATAATCGATTATTCTATGGAGTTAAAAGAATACCCAGATGAGAGTAAGAGAGATCGTGCATTGCAATTATTATTGAATATAGTGGATTTGATTTCTCTTTCCATGGAGATAGGCTACTTGTTAAACCACATAATTTCTTGCATTTTTGTGTGCTTGGTGCTTTATTTGTCTTTTCTGTTATTTGCTCCAATCTATGAGTCTTATTGCACAAGAGATACTAGAACTTCTAGTATTTGCATAAATGATATTTCATATTAGAGTTTTCACTATCACACAACTGTATCAGAGCTTCTGTTGTTAAATGAGGACCTCATAAAGGGCAACATGCTATAGTGAGAGATCATTTATATAGATAAACATTCTCACAACGCAATGTAGAGAAGCCTAAATTTTCCAAAGGGAGGGCAAAGTCCAACAAAATAACAACCAATTAGACGAGCTCTAAGTGATGCACTTTGTTGCCGTAAATAATTTTGTATAACTTAATTTCCATGGACCAATTAGACAAGCTCTAAGTGATACACTTGGTTGCCGTAGATAATTTTGTATAACTGAAAAAAAAATTTAAAAATCTTGAATTTTCTATTTTACCCCCCGCTTGTATACCGCCTCTAATAGGAAATTTGAGAAAAAAAAATTAAATCTTTTATTTCAAGATTTTTAAATTATATATTTCAATCATCTAGGGAGGTTAGTGTCAATAGTTTGTAATTTATGGGGGGAGGGTTTCTAATTAAAAATTAGAGGAGAGGTGAGTGTAATATAAAAAATTAAAAATTAAAAAAAATCCTTAGGGAAGGTTAGTGAAAATTTTCCATAATGCATATTAATTAAATCTAATTACTATTTGGTTTTCGGCCCATATGACTATAGTGGACCTGGTGGAAATAAGCATCCACTCTCTTTGCTTTCCCACTTATTTTCTACTCATTTAAACAATAGAAAAACTTTTAATCTTGACACGGTTTTTATTTGTTCTCTCTCTCTCTCTTCTTTCCTACCAAATAAAGCGTAATACAAAATATATAAAATTTGCTAAAAATGTGTTACTATATATCCTTTTGTTAAATTGAGGGGTGGAGACCCTAGATCCTAAATGTTGCTATTGAGAATGTCGGAGGTGTGCCAATTGCCGAATGGTCTTTGATAAGAAAAATTATTCACTTCCATGGGAGTACTCCCTTGATAACAAGGAGTCCTTGTAGAAGCAACATTCTTTTACATCTAATAGCACGACAAGTGATCCAAACTTTGCACATGATACAAATAAAATTGGAAAATGATTGATTGTAGAAATGAAAGACACAGTCCATCCATTAAATGTTGCATGGATGTAAAAATATAGGAACAAGATCATCTTTATTTAGTGGGTTCCAGTTAACTCAACTGGTAAAATCTCTGATGGTTGTATAAGAGATCTAGGGTTCAATCCCCGCTTACACCAAAAACTGATTGATGTCTTGGTCTGATGATAAAAAGCGATCATCAAGAACGGATGTCATAGGTTAAAACTCTCTAAAAAAAAATCATCTTTATTTAACGGTGTACAATTTTCATACCATAAGACTAGATATACTTTTAGATTTATAATATTTAATTTAAACCATAAATTAAATGATCTATTTCAAATACCATCCAATTGGAAAGCCCTATGCGTCCATCACATAAACATGTAAATTTCCGTAGGAAGGCAACCAATAAGACTGGTTGTCTCAAATAAAACCAAACACAGACAATTCAAAGGCATGGGGAGAAATTTCCACAAACTAATGAGCAGTTAGATGTGCCTTGAATGATGCAAGTTGGTACGTGTACAACTTGGTTCACGTAGAGTGCCCGACCAACAAAAATGTAGAATGTGGATATACTTATAGTCACTCAAAAAAATATATAGTACAAGCATCCATCTATATCTCTCACTCTATAAAAGGGCAGCTGAACAATGGTATAAGGCATAGTTGGCTATCTTATTCCTTCCATATATAGTTTTCTCAATGGCTAAATCCGGTCATGCTGATAAAAGCCCTTCCATGATTTCCACAATAATGCTGATGCTTGGGCTGCTAATGGCTACCCTAGGCACAACAGGTCTCTCTCTCTCTCTCTCTCATATTGATACGTGATTTTAAAGTCTTTTACAGCTAAAATCAAATGCTTTTGTGTCTTAATTAACCCAAGGTTGAGGAGCTAGCTGTGATATTGTCACACACCCACAGTGTACTGCCTGGCCTCTTGCACCCCCATGTGTGTTCTATGTTGTTGTGAGAGGATGTACACTTACTAATACACCATATAGTACTATCCCTGGAACTATAGGAGTAGAAAGTAGAAACCACCAATGTTGAAGGGCTCCTAAATCAATTAATGTTGCCCTCTAGGCAATAGATTTTCCTTTGAGCTAAGCTTGATTGAACCAACCTTAGTCCAATCTCCACAAATCGGTCTTGGTCGTCATGTCATTTTTAGAATTGAAGCACGTTCACGTTGCATGCTCACCAAAAGGAGCCTAGAATGTAATAATAGCATTTAATTAAGCGCCACTCTAATAGTTGTCTTTAGAGTGAGCACCTAATAAAAGGAAGTCACCAAATTACTTCTCTTAAATGAGCCACAACTAGCCTTCTAAGCATTTAAATTAATTAAGAACTACCCCATTAGTAGTATTTAGCTGTGTGTGTCTGTGTTTTTTTTTTTTTTTTTTTGGGGGGGGGGGGGGGGGGGACCTTTTTTCATTTGTTTTGTTTGGTGTTCTCTCTCTCTCTCTCTCTCTCAAAATAAGGGATGAGAAAGAAGGGAGAGGGGAGTCCAATAAAATCATGTGTAGAACTAGGATATTTTACCAAGTGATATAGGACAACATATGGGGTTTAATGTTTATCATTTGTTAATTTTTTAATTTTTATATAATTATTGCTATCTTAGAACAGAGGATTTTATTTTCTTGATTCTAGGTGTTTTTAAGGGTGTGCTAGTCAAAATATAATCATATTACTTGAAAAATAAGTTTTCTTAAGCCTTTAAATAGGCGTATAATATGTAAACAAAAATTCAGGTCAGAATTTCATGAATAAGAATTTCAAAAAGATTTTTCTCATTTCTTTCGGTTGAATTCTAGTTATTCATTGTGGATTCAACTGGGAAGTTAGAAGACAAAATAGTCAATTCATGGCTGTAACAAGTGGCAATAATTAGCTGAACAATTGAAAATTTCCATGATTACTTAATCATATGGTATATCTTGCAGAAAATGCTAAGCTAGTCCATATTTTTATTACAATAAGTTTACACATTAATGTGATTGGTGGATTTTAACAACTTAATAAAAGAATATTTGAATTATTATTTTTTATAATAACGCATCAGTTTGTAAGTCTTATGTATAATATCTCTAACATCGCTAATATTATCCAATGAATCTTTCACTTTTAATATATTATTATATTATGCCAGCCTACAAACCCAATGAATCTTCTACTTTCAATATATTTATAACGTCCTTGTCCTGAGTTCCTGACTGAGATAAAGTGCGTAAGCATATTTATGTATATAAAACCATTGATTTCTTGTCTAATCTAATGTAGGTGCCCAAGTTGGTGTTTGTTACGGAATGCTTGGTAACAATAGCTCTCTATAGACAAAACAACATCCAAAGAATGAGGCTCTATGATCCAAACCAAGATGCTCTCCGAGCCCTTGGAGGCTCCAATATTGAGCTCATGCTAGGCCTTCCAAATTACAAGCTTCAAGAGAGTGCTTCAAGCCAAAATAATGCAAATGCTTGGGTCCAAAACAATGTGAAAAACTTTGGAAATTTCAGATTCAAATACATTGCAGTTGGAAACGAAGTAAAGCCTTCAGATTCATTTGCACAGTTCCTTGTCCCCGCCATGCAAAACATTTAAAGCGCAATTTCTGGGGCTAGACTAGGGAACAAAATCAAAGTTTCCACTGCCATTGACACTGGAGTCCTTTCATCAAATTCTTTCCCTCCATCTAAAGGCTCATTCAGAGCCGATTATAGGCCAATTCTTGATCCAGTCATTCGCTTCTTAGTGAAAATGGGTCCCCATTACTTGTTAACTTGTACCCATATTTTAGTTACATTGGCAACACCAAAGACATTCATCTTGACTATGCTCTTTTCACAGCTCCCTCACCTGTTGTGAATGATCCCCCACTAAGTTATCGCAACCTTTTCGATGCCATTCTTGATACTGTTACTTGGCTTTAGAGAAGGCCGGCGGGGGATCGTTGGTGATTGTTATATCAGAGAGTGGTTGGCCTTCAGCTGGTGGAACAGCAACAACACTTGATAATGAAAGAACTTACATTACAAATTTGGTTCAACATGTGAAGGGAGGGACACCAAAGAAGCCCAGAAGGCCTATTGAAACTTATTTGTTTGCCATGTTTGATGAGAACAACAAGACTCCAGAATTTGAGAAATACTGGGGGCTCTTTTCTCCAAACAAACAGCCTAAGTTCCGAGTCAATTTCAATTAAGAAGAGGGCTTTATTAAGTGCATCAAGGAATAAGAGCAACTTATTATGGTGCATAACAATTATTATTACAATAAGTAAGAGTTTTTGCTAACTCACAATAAATAAGAAGTAATCACCTCGCAGACAATAAAGATGAGTGCAATATCTCTAATGTAATGTTTAGGTATGTTTCATTGTTGTATTTTATATCTGCAAAATATTATTTCAGAGCGTGTTGGATTGACTAGTGTTTTTTTGCTTTTTGGTTGGGGCTAGAGTTATAAGTATTTTTCATAACATAAGATGAACTATTTGTGTACGTTAGTTATTATCATAGCATATGCAAATTGAAAATCTCAAAATCGAAATGTTTGTGATACGCGAATTCTAACAATTAGCTCAATTAGTAAAATCTCTTATTATTGTATAAGGGATCTCGAAATATACCTATGCTAAAAAGAAACTTTTTGGCTTCTTGACTTGATGAGAATGAAAAATCAGCATAGAGTAAATTCTATAAATTTAAAATTATATCACACAAGAACTAATATTAGAGCTTCTGTTACCCATAATTACCTCGTAGAAAGGCAACCGGTTATGATGAGATAGTTCATTTCAATATGTAAACATTCTCAAATCGCAAGGTAGAGAAGCCTAACATTCTTAAGAGGAAAGACAAAGTCCAAAATAACAACCAGTTAGACGAGCTTTAAGTGATGAACTTGGTTGTCGTAGATGATTTTGTGTTACTTAATTTCTATGGAGTGCTTGACGGGTTAAATTGTGGCGGCATATAACTATTAAACAATCCATTTCCATGGAGTGCTTAACTAGCTAGTCACTCAAAAATCTCAATCTCAAGCACAAGCATCTATCTCTATAAAAATAGTGTTGGAAGCACAATTGCTTTCAATCCAAGCTCTTAGTCTATGTTTCTCTTCTATGTTTTTGTCAATGGATAAATCTTATTCAACTGGGAATAGCCCTTCAGTGATGTCCTTAATGCTAATGTTTGTGATGCAAATGGCTAGCCTAGACATAATAGGTCCCTCTTTCTCTCTCCCTCTCTCTCACTCCTTTTGCACGTTATACATTAAGCTCCCAAATCAAAACTAGTCAAAGTAAACAATTCTTCTGGAAGCACATCATTTGCCACAACTTGATGTGTGGTCGACTATGAATGGTAATAAATCCACCACCTTTTCTCCACCACTACAGTCAACCACTCAAGAGTTGTGGCAAAAGTTGTCCCTAGACCTTTTTACAAAATAAAACCTCTATAAAATCACTTTATAAATTCTCATAAACCATACATATTCATGTATTGCTTGAACAATTTCGATAAGTGGAGATCACAAAAAATTTCACAATAACTTAAGTGACAAGTAATGATTAATATACTATAAAGTAATGCCAATTATGTTTCTATATGAAATTATACTAATCATAACCTATCACCTCAAAAGTTGTAAAAAAAAAAATTGTGAAATTATTTGTGTATACAGCATTACTAGAACATTTAACATGTATGACATGAGAGAAAATCTTAGAAAACCAAGAATTTGGTAACATGGACTCTATTCTTGTTTATTGTATGCCAAATGTTACCTTAGTAAAAAAAAATTTAATATCCACTTCTAGTCATGTTTTTAGTTTGTTTATAAAGCATAATAAAACCATGATTTTGAATATTTTATAAACTTATAGAGAAAATAATTTTTAATCATCTTGATATTTGTTTAGCATGACAATGACAGATACGTGGGTAATATATATTAAATGTCTCTCCAATTATAAATTTGGTAAAACTGAGTCTGCATTATAAATTTGGTAAAAATGATCTCATAAAATGCTATAGGGTATGATACTTTTACACTATGTTTGAAACAAAGAAAGATGGAGGGAGAGAGGAAAGTGTCGAATATACAAAAATTTATTGTATTATAGTCAACTTCCATTTTGCTCTCTTCTACTCTCCCATCTCCCACAATCCAAACATAAGGTTAAAGTCTAACTATACATGTAAATTTAACCATAAGTATATATATGACAGTTAACTTGTAAAAGGCTGTAGGCCGTAGGCCCAACTTATTTTACTTGTATAGCATACATACTTATACTACACACTTTACCTCCTATGTAAATAAAGAAACTCATGTATATTTTATTACTTATGAAATAGAATACAATTCATTCAGTATTTCTAACATGATATTAGAGTCAATGGTCTGACCTTTTCTCATCAGTCTTATTTCTCTTTGGTGTTGCTCCAAACTCATAGTCACTTCCGCCATCACAGCTACCACTGCAGCCATTCGCCGTTGAATCTCTAACGTCTCTTAGTCATTGTCTCTGGTTCTGGACGTACAACTGTCGTCATTTAGGAGTCTCACACCACAAGGACCAATGCCATTATTTTCGCTGCCATGAATCTAGCCCAATTATGCTTTTGCAAGTACCACTGCGATCATCTTGCCCCAATCTACTCAATTGTGGAAGTCTTGCAGCCATTGAAGTCTTCACTCACCCTCACACGTCACCCAACCAATCTGTGTGAGAGCGCGCGTATGACGCACTGTCTTCTACTCCAAGTTGACGTCACCTATGACGTTATCAGTGCCATGTCAGCCCTAACTTATGTCAGCATCTAGTCACCTACTTATGTCATCTTACTGACATCATCTCTGCTTACTTCTATTGACCGGCTCTAGTTGACTTTGACCGTTGACTTTTGCATGGTTGACCATTGACTTTAATGTCAGAGTTGACTTTTTGAAATCAATGTGTTCCTTATCCAGATTTTCGCATAGATTTCATTTTTGCAGTCCGTTTTTTCCTATTTTTCTTCTAAATGAAGAACAAGGACATGTCTTCTTCTTGTCACAATAATCATCGTCGACAATCCAACAAACTATTTTGTAATTTTTGCAAACGTCTTAGCTATAGTATTGAGGCTTGCTATTGTTACCGACAATCCAACAAACGATTTGATTTTGAATTACTAATTTGACATGTTATGATAAATAAACTTAAATTTCAACACTATATGAATCAGGTAGTTATTGACTGTAGATTTATTATGTACTTTGTGAGCATATGATGGAAATATGGTCATGACACAAAATTTGACATGTTCTATTTTAATCAGCTATCAAGATAGTTGTTTGCCATGTAATGCTTGGCAACAACTTACTGTCCCCAGGAGAAGTTATAAATATGTACAAACAATATAACATCGGAAGAATGCGACACTATGGCCAAAACTATAGTGCTTTCCAAGCCCTTAGAGGCACCAATATTGAGCTCATGCTTGGTGTCCATAATGAAGACCTTCAAAGCATTGCTTCAAGCCAAGACTATGCAAACACATGGATCCAAAACTATGGAAATGTCAATTTCAGATACATATTGTAGTTGGCAACGAAATAAACCCAACGATCCATATGCACAATTTCTTTTCTCAGCCATGGAAAACATTCAAACTGTAATTTATAATGCTGACCTTGGATATAAGAATATTAAAGTCTCCACTCCCAATTATCAAGCTGCCCTTGCAGAGTCCTATCCTCCATCAATAGGCTCCTTCATGTCTGAGTACCGATCACTTCTTAATCCCATCATAAGCTTCTTAGTGAAGCATAAGTACCCATTACTCGTTAACATGTATCCATACTTTAGCTACATTGGCAATATTCAAAACATTCGTCTTGAGTATGCTTTTTTAACTACTCCCTTAGTTGAAGTGCAAGGTGGCGAACATGGATACCGAAACATTTTTTATGCCATTTTTGATGCCTTTTACTCAACATTAGAGAAGGCCAAATGGGGGGGCTTTGAAAATCGTTGTGTCCAGAGACTGGTTGGCCCTCTGAAGGAGGACCGGCGACAAGTTTTGAATATGCAAGCACTTACAACTCAAATTTGATTATGCATGTCAAGGGAGGGACTCTAAAGAGACCCAACGGGCCTATAGAAACTTACATGTTTGCCATGTTCAATGAGAATCTGAAGACTCCTGATTATGAGAAAAACTTGGGGCTCTTTTATCCAAACAAACAACCTAAATTCCAAATTAAGTTTAGTTAAGAATAGCACTAGCTATTTCACTTTGGAATAAGGACAGCTTTTATGTGTATTATAGCTATAAATAAGACTTACTTGTAGTTCCTTTTCATGGCAGGCAATCAAGTTTATGTATATATCCAAGATATGAAAAATAGTCTGAATAAAATTTTGTTCTTATCAAAATATGATAATCTCTTTTGTATGTTTGCATATTAATTTGGTACAATACCACATTCACTTTATATATTCAAAATTATACGTGAATTAAAGTTCTATCATCTTAACGTAAAAAAAAAAAAAAAAAAAAAGGGTTTTGTCAAATTCATAGTTTTACATATTAAGACCAAGGCCTTTGTTTCTTAATCTTTTTGGAAAATTCTATGGCACCCTGCATAGTCTATCAACTCAAATCCATTATGGGAAACTTTAAAACGGCCACAAAGAAATCAGGGTGCTTCTCTTCCATGGTAGAAAATGTTTTCACATGATTTGTCATAAGAACACTTTTAAAAAAAAAAAAAATGAATTTGATTGGATTTGTTTATTTGAGTTTGTATTATGCATGTGTGTCGAATCCCACGTTAGATGTTTATTAGATGAATTATGGGTTTATAAATGATTACAAGGAATCCTAATTTCAAATCGACTAGTCTTTTGAAAAATATGACTAGATTAAATTGAATTGAAAGTTTTGATTTTATGTTTTTGGAAGTGATTTTTGAAGGGAAGGAGAAGAGGTTTTGAAGGGATTTAAAGAGGGTGAGATATCTTTCAATTCCAAATCCTTCAAAGAGGGGAATTTGGAGGGGAGGAGAGGGTTCCACTATATATATATATATATATATAAGTGTATCTTTAGTAAGAATCTGAAGCTTTACTAGGGAACCAATACAATCTTAGCAAGAAATCAAAGCAACTTTAAGATAATTATTTTACTAGTTTTGGCTACTTATGCCAACAGTGTTAATTTCTCCATATATATATATATATATAATATATATATATATGAACCCTTTGAGTATGAATAAAATTCATTTCAGTCCTCTAATTTTATTTTTGTTCAACTTAGTCTTCTAAATTTTAAATTTATTCAACTCAAGCATTTCATCCTTTTATTTTTATAATTTCCATTGGAAATTTATTTTTCTCACATGAAAAAAAATCTATAAAACTAATAAAAGTATTTTATAGATTTTTTATGTGAGATTTTTTTCAATTTTTTTTTCATTAGTTAATTGCATACTTAATCACAATATTTTAGCAAAATTGGATTAGAAGCCTAAATTTAATAAATTTGAAATTTAGATAACTTAATTTAATGAGAGTAAAGTTAGAAGATAAAATGAATTTTATTCAAACTTTGGGATACAATTTGCATTTTAACCAATAAAAATTGAATTGTCAATTTTATCTTTATAAATATATATATTTCTTTAAATTGTACAAAAGAAGAAAAAAGAAGTATGTCGATTGTTTAAATGTCTTTATTATTTCATCTCACACTACTAAAAAATCCACTCACCTCGCCTCTCCTCTCCACTTCCTTCAAACTTTCAAACACAATTTCTTCGACGAAATTTGCCAAATAATGTCTTTAGAAAAATTTTAGGAAAGCAGCACACCAAATGAGTTATTTAGTTAGTTAGACTGTTTTTGGAAGTCAAGTTTGGCAAACTCGAGTTTCAGCTGGAAGTCGAGTTTGACAAACTTGACTTCCAAGTAGGACCAAGCAGGATGCATCAATATTGCTTGGAAGTTGAGTTTGTCAAACTCAACTTCCAGCCTAAACTCACAAACTCGACTTACAAAAACAATCTAACGAACTAAAAAACTTCAAATATATGTTATTCACCCAATTTTTTTTTCTAAAAAAGTACTATTAAGCAAATTTTGCCCAATTTCTTCCTCTTCATAAACTCAACCCCACACTCCATCCATCAAGAAAGAATGTGAACAAGTATGTGATTCCACCAAAAAATGAGGAGCATAAGCTGTTGCAAGAACCCAAATTCATAAATCTTTTAGTCAATTTTCTTATCTTTTGCCTTTGTTTCTTGAGAAAAATTCTAGATTTTTACCCTATGGGGTTTCCACAATGATGTTGCTTGAAGTTCCTGCTTGTTTTTCTTGTGTTTTCATAGGTTTGCAATGATTTCTTGATGCATGTGACTTGTTCTTGATGAGTCTTGATTATATTTCGATAAATTTGTTCGGAGATTTAGTTTGCACTACTTGGTTGAACGCACCTGAAAATCTTGTTAGTCTTCGTTGCATATCACATGCTTGATAAAATGCCACGACGATAGAAAATCATTATTTTTTTGAGAATTTGTACATGAATTCTTCTTAGAAGTTTGTTTGTTTTCAGTAAATAAAATATTATTTTAAAATCAAAGATCATTCTTGGCAATGTTGGACTTTTAGGTGACAAAGCTCATTACACTTACACGTGACTTTGATGAAACACAGTATTCCATGAAGTTTGAAAGAAACCTTAACATGAGCCATCTTCTTATCTTTTGAAATTTTTGATAATGTGACTTAATGAAGACACGTAACCTTTTCCAAATGATAAATCTTGCAATGTAGTGATGTCATTAAGTGCAATACTTTACAATTGAGATTGGGGCATAACATATATATGCCTTGTGCATGAGATATGTGTACAAGTCTTGGCATGATTTGAAATTATTTCAAATGATTCCATGAGTCATGTATTGGTGATGTCATTGATGGAATGGCATGCTTGCATCAGTTGCATGATCATGATGTGCATGTGATAGAGCGTGCACTATTTTGGAATCTCATACATAACTCACTCTGTCTTTGTCGTAGTAAGCCTAGACTTACTTGTAGTCCCTTTCCATGGTAGGGAATCAAGTTTATGTATCTATCCAAGATGCTAAAATAGTCTTAATAAAGTATTGTTCTTATCACAATATGATAATCTCTTTTGGAAGCTTGCATATTTGATACAATACCACATTCATTTTGCATTCAAAATTATACATGAATCAGAGTTGACACCAACATAGTTTTACATATTAAGACCAAGGCCTTTGTTTCTTAATCTGTTTGAATAATTCTATGGCATGCTGCATAGTCTGTCAACTCAAATCCATTGCAGTAAACTTTAAAATGGCCACAGAGAAATCAGAGTGCTTCTCTTCCATGGTAGAAAATCGTGTCTGGGAGAATTTTTCCCTGATTTATCATAAGAACACATTTCTTTAAATGATAAATAAGTGGAGATGTAAAGATATTCCAAAATAAGTTCTTCCAAACAGGTAACCATTCTTGCAAATATATGCCAAGGAACTCTTTACAAAACTTAAGAGTTAAAAATAACACCACCAAGAAAATAGCAATAACAAGGGAAAACAATATAACAATAACAACAACAACAAAGAGAGAGAGAGAGAGATTAAATGGCTTCTACCAGAAACGAGACGTGACAAATTCTGATAGCCTGTCCAAGTTCTTTCTTCAATAAGAGATTTGAAGGGTTGACAAAAGCGTAATTACAAAAATAAATTTCTTCACAAGCTTCACATAATCTTAACTTGAACTTTCTTTAGCGTCTTTTTAGAACCAGTGAATGACCCAGCAAAATTCCACCAAAAAAAAGGACCTGCTATCACTGATTCACACTTAGGTGTATTGTGCTATGTCCACTAAGAATATCTTCGGGAGCCCCCATGAATTTATTGCTTTATATTGTGGAGTAAAGCTGATGCATATTAAGGTCACTAATTGCTATTCATGCTTAAAGATATCTGCTGAGGAACACCTCTCTTTCTGATGGTACTAATGGGTTCACTATCAAAAGAAGACCAAAAGGATAGCCCATCCTTTTTCACAAAAGTGTGATCAAAGCAACTGTCCAGGTATCCCATCCGTTGCTTTGGTGTGCTTAAAGACCTTGATTTTGCCTTGACAGATTCTGTTGCACTCATGTAAGTAGGAAAAATAGGAGAATTTGGCATCAAACTGTTATTTCCAGCTGAATTCTGTTTTGCATGACAGAAAGATCTCCGTGGGAATGACCATTGTGAATCCAGTCCAAGAGAATCTAGCTGTTGTTCATTTCCTGGTTTAAGTTGTGTTCTTCCATGCCTTTCACCCAGAATGAGGACTGTAGGTTTAAAAGTATCTAGTCCTTCCCTATTCCAAGCCTCTTTTTCCATCCATTGTTCTAGCCGGCACCTATTTCTTCCAAATTCCTTGTTGTCATCTAATTCTTCCAGCATATGAGCATTTCTCCTCTCCTGAGAAACATAATTAGTTGCAAAACACAGATATCAACAGAAGAAATTTAAGGCCTCTTTCTTTTCTAGTTGACATTGAAACAGGATAAAAGAAATGTGGAAGCAAGCAACATTTAGGAATGAAATGCTTCTCTCTTTTTCTAGTCATAACAGATTGAATTACCCTGTGTGAAAATGAATATTTCTTCATGCGCTCTCTTTTGATAATGGCCTCCTGCTTTCTTAACCATATGGCTTCCATGTCTTCCTTTGAAAGTATGCTGTGATCCCAATTTCTTTCACTGCTGCCTTCAAGCTGTTGATAACAAAATTTTTGAGTGAATCTAATAAGAAAACATCTACACATAGTTGATTTACAGCCTCATTAAAGAATGACATGTTCACAGAAACTTCAAGGTAAAGACATTCATACAAGTTAATTCTTTAACATGCAAACTGATTGAAGATCTTTGTCCAAGTCATTTCTCTATACAGATGGTACCACCTACTTCTAGGAGTTTTATTTTTTATTTTTTATTTTTGAAAAAAAAAAATCTCTCTAAAGGTTGAAAGGCACTACGAACACAGAAAAAATATTGCTTTGAGATCCACTGATTTCTTTCATAAACAATAACATAAAAGGGCCACTAGACTCTTGGTTTTTCAGAGCTCATTCTTCTTAAAAGGGGTTTTTGTTTATTGATATTCTTAAAAGTTTCTTTGAGAACACTTTAAAGGCATTCATCAAAATTGAAATATCTCACTACCTTTAAGTCCTCTTCCAATTCCTCTTTTTCCCTGATAGACTGTTTCTTATCACAATCTTTACAGGTTTCATCTGGAGTAGGAATACTCCCTCCCTGGACCTCTGCCTGTCTTTTTGCATTGGGTGGCAAGCACTTTGATGTGACTGCTTGGCGTCTCACAGCACGTCCACGTGCTATGGCTTGAAGTCTTACTAATCCTTTCAATGCTCTGAATGCTTTCCTTGCCTGTTCCGCTCCCATTTGAAATTCAAATTAGGCACAAGGGGCAAACATTTTTCTTTTTCTCTTTTTTATGTATTAAGTCAACACATGTGAAATCCTGCTTTCAAGTTCAGCTATCAGAAATTCAACTAATTGACATTAGTACTAGGGCCCATACTGTTTTGAACATTAACATCTATAGAGAAATTAGCCTGCCTAATCAGAATTTAGATAATAAAAAATTTGAAATTTCAGGAATATATAAGAATTTTGGGTGCATAATTCTTTTTTTAAATCAATCTGGCTAATATTTAGGATGACAAGAAAAACTAAAATGAGTGTCCTTTGTAATATGTGAAGAAGAAAAAACACTGTTTCTTAAGGTTTGTGATTCTCTAAATCCTCAAATTGTTATTGCTGTTGAGATCCCAATGCATTGTAAAAGCCTCTCATTATCTTTAAGAAGCATGTGAACAGCTTGAAATATTTGGAGGTCTTTATAGCAAAGTGACTACCAATTGACACTAGATTTTCCCAAGCTATTTGCTCAAAATATCAGTTAAAGTGATTCAAAGAAAAGGGCAGTTATCAACTGATTTGTAAAAAAAGTAAACAAGACCGATTTGAAGGAAAAAGAAATACACTAATAGACATTTAAGCTCTACTGAGATTGAAAACCTTTGTACTTGAGTGCCAGAAACCATTCTAGAAGCCTAAACAAACAAAAATTACTTGTGGAGAAAGGTAAGCAAATGTTTAAAGGAGCTCACAAGATGTGCACGGTAAGCACTTTGAATTTTAATGGCAGCCAAGTTTCTATCTTGCTGTATGAAATGCTGGCAAGATTGAGATGCGCTTGTAAGTCGGACAACCTCAGCTGCAGCATGGGCAGCAGCCACTGCAGCCTCAGCTGCAGCTGCTGTTGCTATGGCAACAGTCAAAGCATGCTTTCTCTGCTCTTCTGTTGCTTCAATTAGTGTTCTCTGTGGTGCTGTGAGTGCAGGGTACTGCTTATATTTAACCTTTTCTAAAAGCCATCTCCGCTTCTTTGATTTCTGAAAATGTAAGGAATAGAAAGATTAGCAAAGAGGAGTACTAGAAATGACCATTTCAGACAATGAAAGGAGAAAGATGTAAATCAACTTTTTCTAGTTTCATCTTCACCTCAGAAGTAAAGAGCCTCCTCACCCAACCAAACCAGCACTTGTTCTTTTTAGCCATTGAATATTTATATGATCATATTGACCAAATTCATCAACATCAGTCTATATTCTTCAAGTAGACCCTATATCTGAATAGGAAAACAAAAACAACCATACCACATTAAGTTCAATAGAAGTTTAACAACCCAAGGAAAAAAAAACTTATAGATAAGAAAGATGTTTAATCAATTTTCTAGAGAAAACACACTGGGAAACGACCCTGTTTATGATAGACTTTCAGTGCATCAAACCCATTTTGGCCTGACTGTATTTGGAAGTGCAAACATATAACAATTTCAATGCCATAAATGTTTTTTTTTTCTCAGTTGATAATTATGAATGCAAATCTAAAACAATCACTTACTCATATTCTAAAAAAGTATACATACTACACAATCTGACCCAAGAAGAAAATCACAAAGTTCAGTGTTTTATCAAACAAAGGAAGTGCAACAAGAGTAGTGAACATCACAAGTACCTTAACTTTTGCTTTATCAAGTAAAGAGCATCATTGATTCAACCAGAAAAAGATCACAAATGATAAGAAAGAAAGAAAAAATGCTAAAGCTTCAAAATCAAGAATTGACTCACTTTATACCTTGTTGATGACAAATCCCAAGTGGGATTTTCTCAAGCTTTTGGTCAGTGTTGCTTTTCGAGACCAAAGTGACTCAAGTAATACTATGGTTGAGGAAGTGAGCATGGAAGCAAGAACATTGTAGGAAAAAGGAAACCCATTATTACTCTATGGAGTTTAAAGTGTAGTATGAGGTCTTAGGTGGTCTTATTATGGGTTGTTTATGCAATGTAGGTACTTTGTGATGACTGATAAGGCTTGTCACTTAAGAGTTAGTGTCTTCAATTTCATGAGGGTCCCTTTTGCCTCCCTTTCGCGCTATACCAACTGTCTTTTTCACAACTGCCCCTGACCACTTCAAACGTCTGTTTTTGTCAATTTACCTTTTTTGACCTCTGCATTTCCCACCCACCAACCATCTTAAAAAACATCTTACTATAAAAAACAAGTAAAATACAGTGGATATTTACAAGGATTGGGCCAGCCAGGGTCAAGACATTTCAAAACTGATGAATTTGGTCCCTAAATCGTTATTATCTTTCTACTCTTTGTCACGGTGATTAGGAACCAAATTGATCAGTTTTAAAATATTTTAGACCTGACTGTCATTAGTCCAAACCCCAAGAGTATTAACTATAATTCACCCTAAAAACAAAGAAGAATTAAGGACCTTATAACATAGTTTAGAGTAAGAAAATTACTACCATGAGAGGCCTGTAACTTATTTGGTTTGCACTTCTTAACAGGGACATTCAAGATTTTAATTCCCCTAAACTAACTATTGAATTATAAAATAAAATAAAAACAAAAAAATTAGGGAAATTGCTAAATGATTACCTATTTTTTTGGTCTGGATTTGGTGAATTTATGGTTTTAAATTACATTTTGCTAGATCAATTCACTATTAGGAATATATGTGTTGCATTTCTAGGTTTTGTTTAAAAGGTGAAAACATAGGATTTGTTCGATTAATCTGAGCTTGAGAAATGATTTGGGTGAATTTTCATGAGTTCATACTACGTTTTGATAGGGCAAGTCATAATTAGAAAATATGTTAAATTTTTAAGGTTGGTTTTTTATGAGTTTCTATGAAGAAACCAATACCAAAGAAAGAGGACAGGAATTTTTAAATCGTTGTTTAAAAGGTGAGAAAACATGGGATTTGATCCGTTAATACAAGTGATTGTTTGTGGGAATGAAAGGTTCCTCTATTATTTGACAGGACACAATCTACCTAAAGTTTTTATGAATATCTAAATATATAGCTTCTTTCATGTGGAAAGTACAATTTCTTTGTGGACCAGTTTGTAGTGATTATTGATTAGCATAGCAATGACCTGCTCAAGGCTTTATTTAAAGTTTAGAACCTAAGAACATATTAGGACACAGAGAAATGTACAAGTTATGGTTTTGCTCCTCTTTTCCTTGCTTTCCTTCCCTTTTTTTTTATAATTTTTGGCTAACCACTATGTTTAGAGTTTTTTGAGCACCTAATACGATGTTTCATCATTCTAATCACACCAACTAATTACAAGAACAAGTCCCTTGGGGATGGCCCCAAGAAACTGGCCAAAGGTTTCAAACATATCCCTTCCTAATTTTAGTCCATTTCCATGTTAATTCAATAATAAAATTTAGGGCAAATTATATTTAAACTTTTCACTTATGGTTCAAATTAGTGGGAAAGGGGCATTCGATCAAGTGCAAAGATGTCAACGTGACTCATTATGCAAGCTATGAATTCAAGGCAGAGGGATTGCATAATTAAAACCTATAATTTCCAAAGTTTCAAATTAAACCCTGAACTTTAAAACTTTTTCAAATTAAACCATATTGTTTTTTTTTTTCAAATTAAAAATCTTGTATTTTAAAATTTGTATTAATTTAATCCTCTAAGAAATCCTCCAAATCAAACCTTAAAGCTTTAGAGTATAAATTGATATGAATTTTTTTTTTTTTTTTAGATAATTACAATATGCTGCTAACCTCGCAACTCGAACCTGTTCCTCCCAATCCTCCAACACTTTGTGCATGGAGAGATGTCAATTTAGTTATAAGGTCTTTAGCAAATTGATATGAACTTGAAAGCTAGGGATTCATTTTGAAACAACAAAACTATAAAGTTTAATTTTTAACAATTTCAAATTTCAACATTTAATTTAAAACTTTTGAAATTACTAAGTTTAATCGAAACTACCCCTAAGATATATATTTAAAATGTAATTTACCCAAAAATTTATTTTACAATATGATTAGAAGCATATTAAGCTGATAATAAATAGCTCAAACTCAACCTTAGTAAAACTTAGTTTATATTTGTCTAATGAAATCCAAATCAACCTTTTCTATTCACAAACAAACTTGTGAACATGAAGCTTAGATTATTTTATAAAACGTAGATATACCGTTAGAGATTTTTGTGTCTAAGTATATAGATTAGGTTAGAAGAAATACAATATCTATGAATTTAACTTAATGAAATATATATATATATATTATATATATATATATATTAGATGAATAATATAAATTATTTAGTTCATGGTTATATATGTTAGTTGTTAAAATTGATTAATTTTATTTATAGGTTCATAAATGAAAAAACTAATTTAACATCTAAACCATAACTTAAATTAATATACCTATGAAATTTTAATCATGAATTTTTCTTTGTATGAAAAGAACACAAGTTTGTGTGTCGCTTGTTGGAAGATTTGGAATTGCCAAAATAAATTGTTCTTTCAGATATGATGTATTTTTTGGAAGTGGCGTGGATCTTAGATGATATTAAGCTGATTAGTGAACAATTTGTTAGTATATCCTTTGTTATTTTTTTGAAGATGCACTTTACTTGTGTTGCTCTAGCTCTTGCTAGAGTTGCAAAAGAGAATGAGGAGACCATTTGATTAGAAGAATGCTCCTCATTTCTCTTTCCCATTGTATAGCATGATATTGAATGATAAAGTTTACTATCGTTTTCTCTAAAATAAAATAAAAATAAAAAAAGAACGTGAGTTTTAGTTTTTTTTTTTTTTTTTTTTTTTGTGAGTAGAGAAGAACATAAGCAATTGTGAACAGGGTCAATTAAAATATAATTGTAGAAATTAATGTCATATTGTTGAAAACACTAGGAAGTGTTACCAATTGAAATACAGGGCCCTTAAAAACATTCATATAAAATTAATGTCATGGAAATTCTTACCCCTAATGTTGTGAACATTTTAGGAATTCGGCTTTAATTCCAGTGAGTTTGGGGAAATTTATTATAGTATTGCTCTTAGAAACTGTTTGTTGCAAGACATTTCAAGGCACAAAGTTTCTTTGAAAATAGTCAAATTTAGCTATGGTTGTTAAATTTTTAGGTAGATTAGATTAAACATATGACATTTATTCAAAGCCAATGGCAAGATTGGTCCCCTTTTGTTTTATCATTAGCCATGTGAACTGGATTTGACTTGTCCAAGAGAATGGAACCTTAGCTCTTTGCCTTCACATTGTGGCCCAGCACAGTGAGACCCATATTGGCTTTTTGCTAGTTAATGTTTTGAGACGGAAAGTTATAAATGTTGAAATTCCTGTAATTAACATAACACTCTTTTTTTATGGATGGGGGTGGCTAGGAATATGCTTAACAAATTTGGGCTGACATGAGTAGTCCCAACTGGAAGAGATTAAAGTGCCTTTAGAGCTGTTTAATGGCCCAAGTAAATGACCTCTTCTTCATTTTTTTTTTCTTTAATAATTCATTTTTATTGAAAGACAATAATGGTAGACTACACAATGGGGTAGCCTTCCAAGCCCTGCCTTCCCATGAGTTTTTTTTTTTTTTTTTGCTTGGGTGTTCGATCTCCAAGGCTCTTAAAACAACTGACTAATCTTTTGGTGAATATAGTCGTCTTATCCCACACACATCAAATAATAACAAATAGAAATTACTTAGAGGTTGGCGTAAAGTATTGGTTAAGAAACTTGAACTCAAG
The DNA here is from genome assembly GCA_014183005.1 of Castanea mollissima. Lineage (NCBI taxonomy): Eukaryota > Viridiplantae > Streptophyta > Magnoliopsida > Fagales > Fagaceae > Castanea > Castanea mollissima. The sequence continues at coordinate 39,455,217 of JACAVU010000009.1, read as the reverse complement.
ACCTCATTACCTTATTTATCAATTAAGGGGTATGTTTTATTGATCAAAAGAGCTACAGTGATGTAACCAAAATTGGGAAAAAATTTTCTTAACTTATTTAAAATACCATCATAATCAGTGATTTGTAAAGAGAATCTGATTGGTCCAGTTGGTCAGAGCAAGAGAACTAGAAAGCAATCTTCTCGGTCATAGTTATAAAACCTGATTTAAAGATGAGATACCCAACATTTAAACCCTTTCTGATCTAATATCTAAAATGATTTAAATCATGCAATTTTTCTAGTTATTAATGTTGCATGTTTGTAAAATTTCAGTCATAAGATTCTGTAGTTATTGTTTTGTGCCTTTTTTTAAATTTTTTAATTATGTTACCTAACTTGCTGCATTGTCCATTGGTTCAAAAACAACTAGCCCATAGCTTCCCCTTTTTTTAAAGAAAACAATTTTATCCTTTTAGCTGTGTTTCAAATATATTACTAACTCATAAAAGTTAGAATCAACTTTGCTTGATTCCACATAAAGAAGCATTTTGTGAACAATGGGTCAATTTCTTTTCATCACTTGGATTTCAAATAAGTTGACCATCTAAAGCATGAACAATATTAAAATCAAATTGCATATGCTTAGTTTGATTACACAAAACTAGAATAGCAACTTGTCATAACAAAGAGCCTCTTATGGATAACCAAAAGGGTAAAAGAAACATTTTCATAGTAATGTACCATCACTGTCGTTATAATTAAACACACATCCCTCCATTTGCCAACATCAATGCATTGCTTAACTTGATTTAGATATTCATTAGAAAATTGCAGTGTTATTATGATGCTTTCTTCTGGAGTTTTAATCAAGTATGCCTTCTTTTATTAATCTTATCTAAGCATAGAGCGCGGCAGAGGCATGAGAGCTTTGATTCGAGAGGCCATGGTCGGTGCATTAAGATAATTTTACACAGAAACACTGATTACTGAGAGAAACAGAACCCTGGAGAAGTGCTTCAGGGAGTTTCTAGATATGGAAGGAGACCTGTTATGATGTGCCATGAAGCTGTTTTAACTTAAAAACTTTTTCATTTACCGATTATCATAGGAGTTAGCCTAGCAGAGATGAGCCTAGGAAAAAATTCTTAATGATATAGAATTGACCCATAATTTATTGTTATATCTGGCTTAAAAGCTCTTCAATGTTCCTTGAGTTAAAAGATATTATGAAAGTTAATAATGTGTCATGTTGATAAAGAAAAGAAACAAAGGGGAAAAAAAATGGTGTGGCCTCATGTATATAGAACATATACAAACTGATTATAAAATTTACACACATATGTACACATGTTTGATCTAGGAAAAAGGGGGGGGAGGGGGGGTGTTGTGGGGGAAGAAGATGCAATGCATAGACTTGCACAGATATTATTGGTCCTCTTTTTCTTTTCACAAATGTGAATAATTATATATTCCTTGATGGTACTCAAGGACTCAAGGTAACTCTGCTGTGTACTACACCGTCCTCCATCCTTATCCAAGATTTAATAGAGAAAGGCTGCTGAGTGATTTCTATAATTCTAGCTCCTCTAGGCCAGTTTCCATAGCCACCATAACCAGTATGCCTAGCATAGCAGAGCCAGAGTTTCTTATAGGGGCAGCACCAGTCCAATCCATGGTTATGTCCAACAAATACTGCCTGCAACAATAAAAAGAGAGAGAACTCAAAATGATCCCATTCATATCCGTCAAACCCAAGCCACAGATTCATTTAGTTTCTGATATTCAAGAACCCTAAGCACACATATTGCATATTAAATATGTGGTTCCAATTCCGAGCTTTTCTCAAGCCAAAACTGATCAGGATTTTTTCAACTTTCTTGCCAAAACATTAACATATTTGCTTATACTGCTTCCACATTTAGAAGAAAGATACAATTACAATTACCAAAACTCAGCTGACCATCCTAAACTGCATTTAGATAATTTAAGTGCAAGTGTGTGACTCAAATGTCATGGGTGCTTGAACTCATATTTTCAGGGAAATGTATTGCGATAGAAATGAAAAAAAGATAATGGTACCATTAGGAATGGCAACGGGTCGGGTTCGGGTCGGGTTTTTGCATACCCGGACCTGACCCGCGGGCCAAAACTCGAAACCCGGACCCGACCCGATTAATAATCGGGTTTTTTTCCCGGGGCCCATACCCGCCCCGCCGGGCCCCACGGGCCCCGTTTATTTCTTAGGCCCAAATCTAGCCCAACAAAAAAAAAAAAAAATTTGAAGCCCATTAAATTTTTTTCCTAAATTCAAGCCCATTCAAGCCATTTAGGAAGTTAGAATTACAAATCTCAAATGCTCAATGATATTATATATATATATATATATATAAGGGGGGTTTAGTTATTTAACATAACCGGGTTTTTATCCGGGGCGGGTTTCGGGTCGGGTTTCGGATTTTTTTATAAAACCCAGACCCGACCCGAACCCGCTTCGGGTTTTTTTTAAAAACCCATACCCGACCCTATTCTTTATCGGGCCGGGTAAAATCCGGCCCATTAGGGTCGGGCCGGACCGGGTATCCGCGGGGCGGATCTAAATTGCCATCCCTAGGTACCATACAATCATGAAGAACCAATTTAAAGGGGAGGGGTAGAAGGAGAACAACATGATAAATTAATCATGATGAATAACCAAAAGAAACATAACATGAAAAAAAATATATATATATATTAAGATAAGAAGAAAAAGAAAAGGAAAAGAAAAGCTCCTTTTGACTGCAACGAAGTTATAAAAGACACAAATACAAGGAACTCAAATTTCAACATGTCAAAACAAGTTTTCATTCTTTTCTTATGTAATTCTTGTCAATTAAATGGAACAATAACAAACAAACAAAAAATTGGTCATTTTGGGCCACAGAAGCCAGGTCATACAAATCAAGCCAGGCAAAGCCTGGCCAGCTTGTGTATCAAGAAATTCCCTATTTGACTAGGTAATAGTAATCAATCAATCGAGCTGAAAATGGGGTCATTCAAATTTCAAGGTCAAATCTAGACCCAGTCTGTCTAGGAGCACTGATGTGTATCATATGAGTATGAAGCTATATGTACTTTTGTATGTACATATGTGGACATGCTTGTTCCTTTGTGTCGTTACCTACAGAGCAGGCATCTAACATGAATATATGTATGTATGTGCAAATCTGTATATTTACATATGAATACACTCGTTGCTTATCTTTGAAATGAATATAATTATGCGTGTCGTGCTTGCTTATCTATGTGCTTACCTTGACAGAAGGCCTTTTAACAAGAAGATTCATGATACCCAATTCAGCTTCTTGAGAAGCAACACTTTCTTTGTTAATTAAGCCTACACAAGGCTGGTGTATTCCAAACCGTGGAGCAACGTTCCTATATGCTTGACTTGGAATATGCCAGAATATTAGCTCAGGCACGCTGTCAGGTAACACTAGATTGGTTAAGAATATGAAGGAAACAGATTTATTTAACAAATTTATAATAAAAAAAAATGAATATTCTCCATGTCTTATTGGTGCATTTCAAAGAAGAAAACCAAAACCTCAGCATTGTCAATTACAACTAATTGCCTCAATGGAATTAACCTTTCTTTCCTTTTCACTTTCTGTTTAATCAATCCACATCGGGAGCAATGTTCCAAAGTTTTCTGTTCCTTTTATTCCTTTCTCTTGCAAACCATTTAAATCAATGAACTAGAGTCTGGCTATTTAAACCTTGTTTCCAATTAATTGTAGTCAATGCTAATAAGGTTCCACAAAGAGTAGTTAAAAAAAAAAAAAGTATTTCTGTGTTCTAGTACCTTGCGTTAGGGTTGATCTCTTCAGATTTTTTCTGGAACCATTCTGCTTGGGCATTTGAGATAACTTCTGGATAGGACCCGCCGCCAGAATCTAAAAAGTACAGGTATACCACGGGTGACTTTGGATCATCTGATGATGATACTTGGAGAACGTAGTTGGATATACTTGGCCAAAGATCTTTAGGACCATTGCTAGAATAAGATAGCACATCATGCTCAATGTCATGTTTCATCAACTCGATACGCTGTGTGCCTCTGAAGCTGCATGCTTCTTCTCCTGCCAGACATAATGGCCCCATAAGAGAGAAGCTGATATATAAATCTTTAAAGCATTCCCCCCCCCCCCCCCCCCAAAAAAAAAAATTATTTAAATCTCTCATAAGAAGAGAATCATATATTATGATACTATTGAGAATTTGCATGTTAGAATGACATCCTTTTCTATATTTTCAAATGTTGAAATAGTAATACATTATGGAAGATGAGAAAGGAAGAATAGGAGATTAACATGGTTTCATCACTAAGACCTACGTACACAGCACCAAAAGCCAAATGGCTACATCTTCATCCTCTTGATTGAACACATTACAAGGGAACTCAGACTTATAATGGAATATACAGAATTTGAAAATAGGTAAACAATCAAATAATTACATACATATTTTGAATGTAAACTTCACGTCTTTATAATTGATTCCTCCAATCCCTTGATTTACTCCATGGAATCAATTCCTTGATCGTCAACAATTTGTGCTAAATGCCATTCTTGCCAACATATATTAAATATTATAAGTTAGCAAATATATATTATTATGAACTTATGATTACTGATTAATTCAGTATCCCATTGCTAATGCTATCTTCAAATCATAAACATCATCTAAAAGGCTATCTTATGTTCATTTCAAAATATTGCGCGAGGGGGTTTTATTTTATGGTTCACTTGGTTCTGTAATTTCAGTATTCTTCATCATAGTTTGCGTGAATATCTTTTTGACTCTATACCAACTTACAATAGGCCAAGCTCCAACGAGGCAGCTGTCCAAAACAATGAGAGATCAATCATAATCCTGGGAAACACTGACAAACCCAAGGAGTGTTGCCTGTCACTAGTGATGACTGGTTTGTCACCAGCCTTTTTACCCCACATTTCATACAACATGCTAACCTGAATATGTCGAGTTGGCTGCTGGGCAAATAAGTGGAGGAATTCCGGGGGCCGAAAACCACTCCATCGGCCATTCAAATGGTGCATCATCATGGTTTCCAAACACACTGGCCCAAGGAATATTTCTGGATTTTGTTGGAGAGATTGCCTGATCCCAATACAATCTGGCATTTGCTATTGGGATATTGTTGGCTGTAATGACATCTCCAAGGTATACAACAAAATCTGCTATCCAATCAGTTCATTAGAGTATTAAACCAAAAAAACAAACTATATAAAATTAATCAAAATATTAACTATGCAAAAGGGCTCTATATCAAGCTTTGCACGCTTAACTTTTTGAATTTAACAATCATTGGAGTAATTTATCGAGGTAGACCAATACGTTAAGCAAAAATGTAACATTTTAAGTCAGCTGAATATCAATTCAAGATATTGGAATAGAGATGAAATTTAAGTTTTTTCAACATAATGCACTAAGCCAGAAAATAATAATGGTCTTGTCTCTACAACAGGTGATAGTCACCAAGTAAGTGACACTTATTCCCAGCATGTTAGTACAGTATAGATAGGACATTAAGATTTAAGATATCATACGAAAATTTCTTTGTGTAGCATTCAGAACTAACCATTTTAACAGAAAATAAAACAACAAACCCAACAAGTTCATTATGCCTTTGCAATGATCTCTATTTTTTTTGGCACAATATCATAATCTATTCCATGTAGAGTACCCATAAAAAGGAAATGAAAATCATGTATGTCAAAGTGGTACCAGGCATGCCTTAACACCAACAACACGTTGAAGTTTAGCAATTTGAATGTGTGGTCATGTAATTATGAAACAAATGTTATATCTATATGAAACAGTCGACCCAACTAGTGGGCATCAATTCATTGAATAGAATCAATAAACTACACTATAAAGTCCTAATTATTCATTATGGCAAGGTCGAACCCACCAAATCTGCTCATAGCACTTTGTAAGGCACTACACAACTGGTCAACTGTTGTTATTGTTTGATAAGAGCAATATGGTAAGCAAGATGTTAAGCTGCTCATGCTGTTCAATATATGAATATCTATATATGTGCAGCATAATAACCTAAATGTATAGACAATTTTGTTTCTTGAAACTAAACTAAATTGCGGTAATCTTAATATGATTTAATCTAATTTGATCAACTTTAGAAGTCTAGATTGTATAGAACAACAACAACCAAGTTTTTGTCCCAAAATATTTAGGGTCGGGTATGGATTCTCAATAGACTAGCCAGCGTTAACCACATGAGATATCCATTTTTAATACTTCTAGTGTCCGAATTTTGGAAACAAAACTAAAATTCAATAGCACTTAAAACTAATAGATAGACCCTTCAAGGTGCAATTCTAAAACTTGTTTCCCCATTTATTCTGACATGACAAAAGAGACAACAAACATGTTGACGTAGTAGTAAGAGAGTAAAGGCCCATATCATTGCTATTTCGAGTCACATGTGCCAGACACTTCACAAATGACCCACATGAACAAGTTGCTAAGTTACTAGTCCCACATCACTAATCCCAAACTCCCTTCAAGAAATTGGACTTAATACACTACATAAAAAAATGTGCATTCACAAGTACTAAATTATTAACAACTAACCATTAACAAGTCATGAGAAAGGTTCTACTACATACTTGTAAAGGAGTACATGACAACGCAAAAAGAAAGGAACAAATGTCTAGGGCCAACTTAGTCATGTGCATTATATATGACCCTCGAATACATGTTTCTTTCTTTATACATGTATACATAATTACTGCATACAAGCATGCAGTAAAACTTTTAGCATGTACATGAGTTGACTTTTTTTTGTGAGCTCGCAAAAGTCAAAACCATATTTCTGACAATGAATTTATATACACACTTCCCTTTAAAATTTTGAAAAAAAAAACATACTTTTTTAAATTTTAGAAAAAATGCTTTTTGAAAAAGCATTTTTCAAAAAAAAAGTTGGTATTAATATTTAGTAGGACAGTAATAGTGACATGGCAACTGAAACAACATGGTACAACAGCAACAACATTATTATCACACAACACAACAAAGCTAGCTAAAGCTAGCACATGGTTGATTAAAAAAAGAAGTGATAAAGTCACCTGTAGTAGTTTCATTGTCCAGCACAGTGTTCATGACCTTTACTGAGTTCACGTCCTGGACTGGACCCCAGTCTGTCCACGCGTTCTCCCCAAAATGCAGGTCCGCAAAAACCGCAATCTTGAACGCTGCACCCGCCCGCATCTGAACATACCTCTCACCGCCTGAGGCCTTTGTTGTTTGTGGTGGTGGTAGTAAGGCCAGCACTTGGTCATCTAATCCGACGGTCAGGATGAAGAGAGAGAAGCAGGTGAAGGATAAGATCGTTATTTGGGTCTGAGTTTTTGGCCTCTTCAACTCCATTGAAAGGAGAGAAGAGAAGAGAATTTGGGTGCAAATCTATTGGTTTTTTTTTTTTTTTTGGGGTTTGAAGGAGGTGATACTTTGGTGGTGGGAGTGAGTTTTGGTGGGAAAGAGGATGAAATGACGGAATTGTCCCTGGTCTGATTGAGATGGTTTTGGTTTGTTTATGATGCTCCTGTTTTTTAGCATAATTTTGTTTAGGCCCCCTTGGATTTTGTCATTTGCAATTTGTCTTCTTTTTTTTTTTTTTTTTTAGAATCTTTGCATTTTGTCTTGAAGGGGCATAACTCAAGTGTTCTGGTCCGGGCGGCCCAACATAATTTGGGACAGGCAAAACATTTATGCGGGACCTTTGATATGTAAGTATTAATTAAATAAAATTATTTAATACTAATTAAATGAAGGTTAATTTGATGGATAATACTAACTAAACTAATGTCAATTTCATATAGAGAATTGAATATTATAGTTGAACTATAATTATTAATAAAATAATTAAAAATATATTACGATTTAAAAAGATACTTTATTTTAGATATATGATAATACATAGTTAAATAAAGTTGTAATCTAATTTTTATTTTTATATCTTGTTTTTAAGAGAGAGAGAGAGAGAGAGCGAGATAGATATTATTTGGTATGTGGTTTTGTAGGATATCAATTTACAAAAACTAAGGTCTCAAACTACAAGGGCGATTAATTTATAATTGATGATTTAACATATTTGCAATCTCTTTTTGAAACATTTTAGGGTTTCAATTAGGTTAAGTTTCTATTAGTCTCGTACTTTGAAAGTCTTAATAAAAATGAAAAAGAAAAATGAACTAATTAAAAGTACTATAAAATGTTCAAAATATAATGTAACTTTGACTCTCATTGATGAACTTCATCAATTTAACTAATGAATGTTTATATCACTTTTTGTGATTAATAACATGGCAATTTGTAAACCAATAGTAAAATTTGTAGTATCCTTAATATTACTAATAATAATAAAAATGTACAACGTACCTTTAATATATATATAATTTTATAAAAATTAGACCTTTAACCATAGGAAGTGGGGCCTTTTTCCCTAAGGGATATTTTTTATTTTTGGTGGGGTCTTAGGCCTAGGCCTAACTTGCCTAAGCATTGGCCAGCCCTGATTCTAGTATTTTTCAACAAAAATGTTCAAGATTTAAGGTGATAAATTTCGACATGACCTACAAACACATACAAAGTTAATGAGATAGGGTTGAGTCTTAGCAGGTTCGTGTAATATTTAGGTTGACACAAAAAGGAAAACACATGAAATTCATTTTCATTTGTTTAACCCCTTCAACTGAGCATCATTTTACCAATTTACCCTTTAAAACCTAAGCTATATAAACATATTTTTTCATCTAATTTCATCTTTTCTAGGCCACCTTTAAATTTATGGTTGTAATTATATTTTTTGTTGATGGAGATTTTGTTTAGAATTTAGTTGTAATGTATACATGTTATAAAACACGAGAATTGCTATTGACAAGTTATGTGTATTAGGTAAACATGTCAAGTTGGCTTATTAATCAAATGGGTCATGTCAAGTCATGTCGATTATAACACGTCATATTTATTAAACAAGTCATACGAGTCATGTTGTGTTACTAGTTTAATAAACATGTTGTGTTAAGGTAGGGATCCTATCACAATTAATGACGTGTATTGTTCATGTTGACAAATATAGTTAAATACTCATGAATTGATAAGACATGAACCCGACACGTAAACATGAATTGTCACTCATCTAGTATCTCCCTCTCCCAACTATCAAATTATCCAAGAAAAAACAAAAACAAAACATAGAGTAATGATAAAAGACAAACTCTTTTCACAACAAATGTAACAGCTATTATTGATTTTTATTTGGGCCTACGATTAACATCATTTTATTATTTAGTATTATAGCTTGACCATATATCCATTGTGAAAATAATTTTTTTTAGTCTATCATTTACCATTATAAAAGATTTTTTTTTTTTTTGTTTCTAACCTTGAAAAAATATTGAGTTTTTTAAAAATTTTAGTCTTATGGGACAAGTCATGAGTTCAATTCAAATTCAATCACACTTCCACATATATGTATTTGATATTTACATGATTTCTTTACGGGTTGTATGTGTATCCACTAATTATCACTTTGAGGCAATGGGGTACCTATCGTCATACTGAAATCTACATTCAAATTAAAATTGAATCTACTCAAACACTAAAGCTAGTAGTAACAACAGTATAGCTTGTCTAAATTCTAATCCAATCCAACTCCAACTATTTAACTCCAACAAATCCTAATTGTTTTTGTTGGAGTTTTTATTTTGGTAGGTAAATGCTACCTTTCCTGGCATTATGATTTCTGGCTCTTTTATGATGGTTTTTGACTTCAAGAAGTAGCAACGTAAAATAGCAGTAACAAAAGCTAAACGTTAAAACTGAACACTATAATCTAATGAGTGCTTCGCAAACCAACTTTGACAATATACAAAAATAGGGATGGATGTATCATATATTGATACACCACACTTTTCTCATATATATATATATATAAATTACATTAATATCATAAATTAAAAATTATTAAGCACTTTAATAAGAAAGTTTTCCAAATTAAATAAATAAATAAAAACTTCATAAAAGTTAATTTTTTTCATGACTTCTTATAAGTCTTTTATTTTATATAAACATTATTTTATTATGTAACTAGTTTTTATTTATGTGAAGTACGAGGTTCTTGTATAGTACAATATATGTTGTCTTTAAAGTAATATAAATCTTTTTTTATTAGTCAACTTCAGAAAGTTTAACATTTTCAACCCCAAACTTATTGCCATTTTGACCCGATTACTTTCTAGCAAATGCCTCGGGGCTCGGGCCCTCAGCTATGATAGAATTGAAATTATGAAACGGTCTATTCATTTTTAAGGATTAAGACAGCTTAATCTTCATTGACAGAGATATTAAAGCCAATCTGTTTGTGGCAAAGCAGCTCGATTTTTTTTTAATTTTTTTTCTTATTATAGTTAGTAGGTATACATACAAGTGATGAGAAAGGAAGATAATGTAGGATATAAAAGCTAATGACAGAAAAGATAGAGGTTCAAATGAAATAAATTAGAAGTTTGAGAGCTTAACTGAGAAACTAAAACTTGCCCAAAAAAACAATTAATTAAAGAACTTATTGGTCATTTCACTCAACCAAGTCGATGCAACACACAACCTATATTACGTATAGTTCCTTGGTATATTCTCTGGCATATAGATCCTCTAAATGTGACCTATTTGACTTTTCTTTCTTTTTTTCTTAGGAAGAGTTGTGAAATTGAAGAACAAAATGATGACAGTGATAACCAAATCAATAACTCATCAATCCAACAAAAAAAGGTCATCTTATTACCTAGTTGGAGTGTTGCACTCAACTTGTTTTGCAAGCAAATAAATTGTTTTTTTAAATAAAAAATATGAAAAATGATTGAAGATTCTCTTGATTTTTTAAATTTACTCTACCCAAATTCTTTAAACCATGATCATTCATGATTAATCATCATATTTTGCCACATCATCAATATATTAAATAAAAAATCAATTTTTGTTAGCTAATACTCGTTTAAATATTAATATCATGATAAAATTTGAACTGTTCATTTAACTGTCATCAATAATTAAGATTTTAAGGATTCTACAATACTATAACTTGATATCGATCTATAAAAAAAAAAACAGCTTGATTGATTGGAAACATGAAAGTTTACAATATCAAAACAAAATTGTGGAGTCATGTCATATAGCACAAAATCCATAAGATTGACCAAAGCCAAAATCTAGCCATTAGCATAGTTGCTCAATTAGCCTCTCTGCAAAAATGTCAAATTTTGTAATGAGGGAGTTGGGTCATGAACCACCTACACACCTTAATAATAGAGGCAAAGAAAACACCAAAATTGAATTTTTCATGAATTATACCAGCAACTAACTCACATTCCTAAAAAGTTAGCTAGCTCAACCTCCAAATGAGTAAATTGATCGTTAGGTTCACAAATAATGTCTCAGTGATGCACGTATATATACTTAGTAGTAAATGCAAACCAAAAGAGCATTCTTTTGGAGTTCAGTTTTTTCTTTTCTTTTTTGGCATGAAGAAAAGAGTGCAAACTATAGAGACAACAAACCAAATCTAAAGTCAAAACAGACATAAAATTAAGCAATAGATATTAATTAAGGAGGTCTCGTTAGGCCACTAGATGTCATAATTTAGAGTAAAGAAAGAGGATGAAGATGAAGACTCAATTCAAAGAATATGGATTCCTTATTGTTGGAAATGGCAAAATTGGACCTCACCCAAACCTAAATTTTTTGAGCAAAAGTAAAAATGCATGAAACTGTAACTTGACCAGGCTAACTTGTGATTTGGCCCATTTGTTAAAAACTTTTTTTTTTAAAATAAATAATAAATTAAGACATTGTTGGTTTACTTATATGTTTTGAGCTTTATAATACAAAATTCAAACTCAATATTTTTTTTTAGAGCAATTCGAACTCAATTTCAATTGATAACTATTTCTCAAAAAAAAAAAATTCAATTGATAACTATAATACTGCCATGTGATTGCTATTTTTTTTTTTTTTTTAACATATTGTAATGTTTTTGTATAACGCCTTGGTGCTAGATTAATTTGACTCATTTACATTTGGTAATTGAAGTAGACTCCAAGGGTCATAAAAGTAATTTTACCAAATGTGCCTCGGAATCACAAGTAAACAAACGGAGTCTTTGTTGTCGCCTAGGTTGTGACTTTCCGAATATTACCACACTTTAACCGACAAGGTGTACAGTGACGGAATTAAATTAGTTGACGTAGGTTACTTTCGTCAATTTGGTGTAGTTTTTAACATATTGCAACAAAAAAAGATTTTGAAGTATTCTTTTTAATTTAATTTGTCTAAATTAAAGGATTGAGTCCTATTATTTTTACCGAATAATTTTTTTTGATATATTAAGGATTTTAAACTTTTAGTTTCACCTAGATTTATCTTTAAAAAATTAAAATTGTTAGTATATACATTAGCCTAGCCAACTAGGTTTGGGCCTAATGTACTGTACTTATCATACACTTATATTACTTGTATTTCACACATTATTTTTAGTCATTTCAAGAAAAGCTATCTCTAATTGTACTCCATCGGACCATTTCCTCCGCCGACCAATGTATTCACTAAGACTCACCCACTTCGTCATCGTTGAGATCTTATCCAAACTCTAATTGGCTTCCTCCTTGCCACCTTGAATTTGACGGGTGTTAGTATATATGTTAGTGTAGCCCATTGGACTTTGGCCCAAAGTATTGTACTTGTAATACACTCATCTTACTTGTACTTCACGCATACTATGCTTATACAAAACTCTCTATTGTACAATATTATACACACAAAATATACATCAATATGCAAACAATTCTCACTTCTCAATCTCTCTCTTTATATTCGTAACAAAAATTAAAAAATTAAACACATAAAATAACATAACAAAATAACTATCATTTGGTCAAAAGCTTTGTAACTCAATTGATTGGCACTTCCATGCACAACTTTGCTGTGTACTATACTGTCCTCCATCCTTATCCAAGTTCTAAAGGAGAAAGGCTGCTGAGTGATTTCTATAATTCTAGCTCCTCTAGGCCAGTCTCCATAGCCACCATAACCAGTATGCCTAGCAAAACAGAGCCAGAGTTTCTCATTGGGGCAGCACCAATCCAATCCATGGTTATGTCCAACAAAAATTGCCTGCCACAATAAAGAGAAAAGCAACTCAACATGATCATATTCATATTCATCAAACTCAAGCCATAGATTCATTTAGTTTCTGACTTTCAAGAACCATAAGCACACATATTGCATTTTAAATATATGTGGTTCCAATTCAGAGCTTTTCTTAAGACAAAACTGATCGGGCTTATTCAACCTTCTTGCCAACACAGTAACATTTTGGTTAAACGTATTCCACATTGAAAAGAGAGATATAATTACAATAAACAAAACCCATCTGACCATCCTAAACCACATTTAGATGATTTAGGTGCGAGTGTGTGACTCACATGTCATGGGTGCTTGAGCTCATATTTTCCTGTAAATGGATTTTGAATCTGTGATAGAACTGAAAAATGATAATTGTACCATCCAAGTATGAAGAACGAATTAAAGGGGAAGCAGTAGAACAACATGATAAATTATTCATGGTGAATAACCAAAAGAAACAAAACATGAAAAGCAATAATAATAATAATAATACCATAGCTCCATTTGACTGCAAAGAAGTTATAACAGACAAAAATATCAATAAAAGGTACTCAAATCCCAACATGACAAAAGATTTCAAGTTTTCATTCTTTTCTTATGTAATTTCTGTCGATCAAATGGAACAATAACAAACAACAAAAAATTGGTTGTTTTGGGCCATAGAAGCCAAGTCATAAATTTCAAGCCAGGCAAAGCCTGGCCAGCTTGTGTATCAAGAAATTCCAACCTTCCCATTTGACTTGGCATTGGTAATCAATCAATCCAGCTGAAAATGGGGTCATTCAAATTTCAAGTTCAAATCTAAAATCTAAACCCAGTCTATCCAGGAGCACTAATGTCTCATGTGTATGGAGGTATACGTACTTTTTTATGTATATATATGCATATGCTTATTCCTTTGTGCCATTACCTAGAGAGCAGGCATCTTACATGAAATTATGGTATGCATGTGTGAATCTATATATTTACAGATGAATATGGTTGTGCGTAAGAATGATTATCTTTGAAATGAATATATTTACGTGTGTACATGCATGCTTATCTGTGTACTTACCTTGACAGAAGGCCTTTTAACAAGAAGATCCATGATACCCAATTCAGCTGCTTGAGAAGAAACATTTTCTTTGTTAATTGAGCCTACACAGGGCTTGTGAATTCCTAACTGTGGAGCAACTTTATTATATGCTTGACTTGGGATATGCCAGAATATTAGCTCGGGCACACTGTCAGGTAACACTAAATTGGATAAGAAAATGCAGGAAACAGATTTATTTAACCGAAAATATATATAATATATATATATAATATATATATATATATATATATATATATATAATATATATATATATATATATATATATATATATATATATTCACCATATCTTATTGGTGTACTTCAAATAAGAAAACCAAAACCTCAGCATTGTCAATTACAACTATTTGCCTCAGTAGAATAAACCTTCTATCTTTTTCACTTTCTATTTAATCAAACCATGCCAGGAGCAATGTTTCCAAGTTTTCTGTTCATTTTTTTCTCTCTCTTACAAACCATTAAAATCAACAAACCAGAGTCTAGATATTTAAACCTTGTTACCTATTAATTCTAGTCAATGCTAATAAGGTACCATGAAAAGTAGTTTCAAAAAAAAAGAAGAGGTAATTCTTTGTTCTAAGACCTTGAATTAGGGTTGATCTCTTCAGATTTGTTCTGGAACCATTCTGCTTGAGCATTTGAGATAACTTGTGGATAGGACCCACCGCCAGAATCTAAGAAGTACAGGTATACCACTGGTGACTTTGGATCATCTGATGATGAGACTTGAATAGCATAGTTGGATATACTTGGCCAAAGCGCTTTAGGACCGTTGCTAGAATAAGATAGCACATTATGCTCAATCTCATGTTTCATCAACTCGATACGCTGTGTGCCTCTGAAGCTACATGCTTCTTCTCCTGCCAGTTATGGAACATAAAAAGAAGATGAGAAAAGAATGGAGGAGATTAACGTGGTTTGGTCACTAAGACCTACATCCACAACACCAAAAACCAAATGGCTACATCTTTCATTCACCTGATTGATTGCACTTACAGGATTTGATTTGAAAATAGGTCAACAATCAATTTCTTACATATATATTTTGAATGTGAATTTCATATCTATATAATTGATTTTTCGAATCCCTTGATTTACTCAATGCAAGCAATTCCTTGATTTTGTCAACAATTTGTGCAAACTGTCATTCTTTCCAACATATGTTGTTATGAATTTATGATTATTGGTTAATTTTACAACTGAAGAAGTGCTGTCCTATCATAAATGCTATCTTCAAATTACAAAATTACAAATATCATTGGAAGGGGTATATTATGTTCCTATTTTGTATAAAGGGAGGAGGGTGGGATTTATTACATGGTTCATTTGGTTCTGTAATATCAGTATTCTCCATTATTGTTTGCATGAATTTCTCTACGACTCTATACCAACTTATAATAGTTGAATTCCAAAGAGGCAGCTATCTGAAACAATGAGAGGTCAATCATAATTCTGGAAAACACTCGGAAACCCAAGGCCTGTTGCCTGTCACTAGTGATGACTGGTTGTCACCAGCTTATCTACACCACATTTCAACATCATGCTAACCTGAATATGTTGAGTTGACTGCTGGGCAAATAAGTTTAGGAATTCCAGGGGCTGGAAACCACTCCTTCGGCCATTCAAATGGTGCATCGTCATGGTTTCCAAACACACTGGCAAACGGAATACCTCTGGATTTTGTTGGAGAGATTGCCTGATCCCAGTACAAGCTGGCATTTGCAATTGGTATATTGTTGGCCGTAATGACATCTCCAAGGTATATAACAAAATCTGCTATATATGCAATCAGTTAGTTAGAGTTTTAAACCAAAAAAGAAACAAAAATAACCAAAATATTAACTATGTAAAGGTGCTCTATATCAAGCTTTGAGCGCTTCACTTTTTGAATTGAACAATCATTTGCAGTAATCATGGAAATTTGTCAGGGTAGACCAAAACATAGGGCAGAAATGCAGCCTATTAAGTCAAACAATTCAGAAGAATCCAACTAGAGATCAAATTTAAGGTTGTTTAGCGCTAAGCAAGCTGCAAAATAATAATAATTTTGTCATCTTCAACAAGTGATTATTATTCCTAGCATATTAGTTCAGTAGATGGAACATTTAAACAGCAAATTAAGATTTCTTAAAGTAGCATTCAGAGACAACAAACATGTAGTAGTAAGGCTCATGTGGCCATAACATTGTCATTTCGAGTCATCTGTGAAAGACACTTGACAAGTGATCGACAAGAACAAGTTGCTAAGTTACTAATACCAAACTCCCTTCAAGAAAATTGGACATAATACTTTACATAAAGAATGTGCATCCACAGGTACTAAGTACTTACAAACTAACCATTAACAAGTAACACGTTACCATGAGTTGACCTTTCTTTTGTGAACAAAGCTTGGGTTTCGGTGTCCACGATTGAACATGTTAGAATGATGACACGTATAGCACTGGATCCAAGCCAAGTCTTTCTTATTTGAGCTCTCAAAATTGAATTTCAAAATGATAAATTTATATACAACACATTCATTAGGGTCTTTTATTTTTATTTACTGAAATTCATTAGGGTCCATTGGGTGCAATTATTTTGAAAAAATAAATATTTAAAAAAAAATAGACAAAAAGATGCCTTTTGAAAAAGCATTATTTTTTCCTCTTTCTAAAAAAATTACTTTTTAGTCTAAAATTTAAAACAAAACAAAAACAAAAGGCACTTTTGGATTTAGATACAAAAATCCAATAATAATAATAATAAAGGCTTTCTGATTTTACTTAATATCTTTTACATCAAAAAATAAAAACCTAATTACAGTACATCTTTTGTAAATGATAATAAAAAAGAAAAAACACACACATACAAAGGCCGATTTTTAAAACTTTACCTCTAAATCTCACAAATCACAGCATATGAACATTTTGCAACGAAAAAAAAAATAATGGGATTATTCTTTATTCTATAGTAGGACAATATATAATAATAACATGGGACATGTACTTCACCAAAGTTTTAATAACGTGGGACTTTCTTTCTTTCTTTCATGATACAAATACAACGACAACAGACACACACACAGCTAGCAAATGATAAAAAGAGGTACTAATAAAATAGACCATTAGTTCATATCATGTATTTTCGTAGACTGTGATGGATTGTCTTTTACAATTATGGTAACATATGTATCAAAGGGTATAATAGCATTATCGATAAATGGGAGCGATAACGTTACCCGGAGTTTCATCGTCAAGTATAGTGTTCATAACTCTTGTTGAGTTCACGTCCTGGAGTGGACCCCAGTCGGTCGACGTGGCCTCCCCATAATGCAGGTCAGCAAACAGCGCTATCTTGAACGGTGCACCCGCCCGCATCTGAACATACCTCTCACCTGAGGCCTTTGTTGTTGTTGTTGTTGTTGTTAAGCCCAGCACTTGGTAATCTGATCCGACGGTCAGGATGAAGAGAGAGAAGAAGGTGAAGGATAAGATGGTCATTTTGGGTCTGAATTTGTGACCACTCTGACTACATTAACGGAGAGCAGAGCAAAGATATGGTTTTTTTTTTCGTATCAACGAAGGTGAAGGTTGGTGGAGGTGGGGATGAGTTTTGGTTGGAAAGAGGATGAAATGACGGAATTGCCCCTGGTTTGATTGAGATGGTTTTTGGGTTTGTGATGAATGTCCCTATTTTTAAGCATAATTTTGATTAGGTCCCCAATGATTTTGTGAATTTGCAGTGTACCAAGAAAAACATGATTTTGTTCATAGTGTAAAACACAAAAAGTCAAAACAACTCATGACTCGTGAGGTTGGGCTAAGCATGCATATTATCAAGATTTTTCAAAAAATATTTAACTTACTCTTTAACTTTTTCTTTTTCTTTTTTAATTTCAATTTATGGCATTCGCTCCTGATTTTAGTTTATCACCAGACTATAACACTAATTAGTTTTTTGTATCTCTTAATTAACTATCAAAAACTTTACCAGTTGAGCTAATTAGAACCTATTACTTTCTCTAACCTTAGAAAAACAATATTTAATATTGTGTGAAAGTGCATTGTTCTCCTAAGTCCTCAATAAGTGCATTGTTCTCCTAAGTCCTCAACTTCCTTCCAATCGCTTGTCTTTTTTTTGTTTCTAGAAGATCCAATCTTTTGTTTGATTGCATAGGTTTCATAGTAACTGTATCATAGAAATTATGTGTAATGAAATATCTAGGTAGCCAATAATTAATAAATAACAGTTAGGAACAAATTAGATTCTCTTAGAAAAATATATTGTAGTATATGTGGGGAGTGAAAGGACTCAAGTAGGCATTTTGGGCCTTTGGGCTCTAGCAAGGAGGGTCAACCTGTTCTTGATAAAAAGCCTGTTAAACCACAAATCGGCCCATGCGCCGAGAGTCCGAGGATACATCTGAGGGTAAGTTTCTCCTCAGATAGACCCAGGAGGACTTGGAGTCTCGCTAGAATGATCAAAACAGAGTTCTTGAAAGACTGTTGGTTAAAGGGGAGATCCCTGTACCATCTAGAGGCACCGGTGGTAGAAAAATATCTTAGAAAAAGGCTGCTACCTCCACATTAAAGACCCTGCACCTACCTCCCAGGCCGCATTAATGGGGAAGTGACCCCTGAACAGTAGAATTGAACCTTCTAGGCAAGGAAGGATTTGGGCAACACGTGGATAAAGCACCAAGAGAAGAAGTATTTAAGAAGGGGTCAAGTACGAAGAAAGGGACCTAGCATTGTAACTGTGGGGAGTAAAAAGGTCCTAACAGGTATATGGGCCTTTGGGCCACTCTAAGTAAGGCCGACCTCTCCTTGATTTGTAAATTTGTAGTGCTGCGGGTCTGCTCATGTGCCGAGGACCCGAAGACCATCCGAGGTTGATTTTACTCTCAGTGGGCATAGAAGATCAGCAACGTTATCATAATCGCACATAAACGCATGGTGGAGACCAACGGTTAAGAGGGGTGAACCCCTGGATGTCCTATAAACTCCGATGTTTGAAAAGTACTAAAGGCTGCTGCCTCCACATTAAAGACCCTTCACCTACTCCCTTAGCCGCATTAATGAGGAAGTGACATTGAACATTGGAAGGGAAACTTCTGGTTACTATTCAAAGGCACTGAGAAAAGAAATATCTAGGCTAAGGGGGAGATAGGGCAACACGTGTATTAGGGATTAAAAAGATGAGTATTTAGGGGAGACCCAAAACTAAAAAGGGGCGCCCATTATTTTTTTTGTAATCAAAAGGAAAGAAGAAAACAAGATAATATAAACAATCCTCGCTTACGTCCGAGGAGGTTGAGTTGCAATATTCCTTGTTTGTTTTACGTATTGATAATCTTTGACTTGCCCTAGAACCCTTAAACTCTTCTAACCTGGGTTTCAAGCCCCACTCTACAAATTCGTATTGTTAAGGCTCATTGGGCCTGAGCCATACCTGTTCTTGGGCCAGGTGCAATTGTGCACTTACAGTAACCTTCAAGGAAGAAAGATAAATAATAAAGAAATTGTCCTCAGCTTATGTCCGAGGAAGCCCTTTTGCAATAATCATTTACCATTTGCAATCATTATTGTACCTTAGCCTGTTCAATAAATCCCTCGCATCCTTAAACTAGATTGCATTCTCACACTCTACAAATTTCATTATTTAAGGCTCATTGGGCCTGAGCCCACAGTCGTCCTGGGGTCCAGGTGCCATTGTGTACTTACAATTAGCGCCATCTGTGGGGAATCTAGTCTGGAAGGAGCTGGGATACTATGGCAGGCCTAGGCTCACACCATGCAGAGTCTCAAGGATCACAACCTGAGGATCTTTTCGAGCGTCTTGAGCGTCGAAGGGATCGAGAGGAAAGCGTTCATACAGAATACCCCAGAGCGAGCCATACTCATGGCGGGGGTAGCACCACCCACGAGGATGATGCTAAGGCCATGCAGAAGGAGATTAATCATTTGAAAAGAAAACTGCGCCGTGTCAAACGCAAGCATTCACCGTCCTCATCTAATCCTTCTTCAGTGGAGGTCCGGGGAAGTAGCTACAGCTCGAGGTCATGGTCGCCCCCCAGCGCAACGTCCTCTTGTAAGGAGGACGACCCGCCAGCTCGCAGGCACAAAAAGCTCCCTTCCAGGGGCTTGGGGAACGATGCTATGAGTCGGGCGTTGCACCAACTCTCTAAATCGCCATTCTCACGAAGGATTGAGAAGGGGAGGCTCCCCAAGAGGTTCACCCAGCCCACCTTTACCATCTACAATGGCCGGACTGATCCGGTGGAGCACGTGAGTCACTTTAACCAGAGGATGGCGGTGCACTCTCATAATGAGACCCTGATGTGTAAAGTTTTCCCCTCTAGCTTGGGACCTGTTGCTATGAGGTAGTTCAACAGCCTTAAATCAGGGTCTGTAGGTTCGTTTGGGGAGCTTACTAGAGCATTTGCATCGCGGTTTATCACATGTAGCAAATAGTCTCGACCATTGGACCCACTGTTATCCATGGCCATGAGGGAAGGGAGACGTTGAAAGCATATTCCGACCGGCATTGGGAGATGTTTAATGAGATAGATGGTGATTTTGATGAGGTGGCACTCAATACCTTTAAGGTAGGCCTTCCTACTGATCACGACTTGAGGAAGTCCTTGACCAAAAAGCTCGTCCGCAGCGTATGTCGCCTCATGGATCGCATTGATGAATACAAAAGGGTAGAGGAAGACCAGCAGCAAGGAAAGGGTAAGGAGAAGGTTATCCCGCAAGAGAGAAGGGATTTCAGGTCGGACAGATACCACAACAACAAGCCGAGAAGAGATTATACGGGACAGTCTGGCTCGGCACCCCCTCAGACCGTAAATACTGTGTTCCGAGAACCTGTACACCAGTTACTAGAGAAAGTCCGTAAGGAGCCCTACTTCAGATGGCCTAGTAAGATGGCGGGGGACCCTGCAAAGAGGAATCAAAATCTCTTTTGTCAGTACCATCAGGACGTGGGCCATACTATCGAGAACTGTCAGACCCTTTGGAACCATTTGGAGCAGCTTGTCAGTGAAGGAAAACTAAAGCAGCACCTTTATCAACCTAACGGGCATGGCAGTCAGTCCGGCTCAAATAATTAGAAAAAAAATCAATCTAGGCCGGCGTTGGGAACCATTAACGTTATCTTTGCTGTGCCTGGCCGGACCGATTCATGCCCCACCAGGGTAATGGCAGTTTCGCATCCTCAAGTCGAAGAGACAGGCTGCAAGCCGAAGAGGTTGAAGGTGAATTTTCCCGTCTTGGGATTTTCTGAGGAGGATAAGGTTGGGACCATCCAACCCCATGACGATGCTCTTGTGGTCACTCTTAGGATAGGGAATTATGATGTAAGAAGGGTGATGATTGATTAGGGCAGCGGTGCAGATATCATGTATCCTGATTTATTTAAGGGGCTAAGGTTGAAGCTGGAAGATCTTACTCCTTATGATTCACCACTCATAAGCTTTGAAGGAAAAGCCATTGTACCGAAGGGATAGATTCGTTTGCCCGTTCAATCTGGCTTAGAAACGGTTGAGGTGGATTTCATTGTGGTCGACGCGTATTCCCCATATACGGTCATCCTTGCTAGGCCATGGCTGCACGCTTTGGGTGCTGTCTCCTCTACCTTGTATGTTAAGGTTAAATTCCTCTCGGGGGAATATGTTGAAGAAATCCTCGGCAGCCAATCGGTGGCCAGGCAATGCATATCGGCCGCAGTGCTTCATCAGACAGACGCTGAGTCATCGGCTTTGGTCATCAAAGAATTATATCAATTAAAAGCTTCGGATGCACCTGGGGTAGTGACAGGAGAGGAGGCTCTTTGTGAGGATTTAGAGAAGTTTTTGATAGCAGATGACCCTGAGAGGTTCTTTCAAGTTGGCATACGCTTACCACACCAGGAGAAAATGGATTTGTTGGAATTTCTGAAAGACAACATTGATATTTTTGCGTGGGACCCTTATGAGGCTCCGGGCGTAGACCCAAGCTTCATTTGTCATCATTTGAATGTCAACCCCGCCATTGTTCCGAGAAGGCAGCCACCTCGGCGTTCTTCCAAGAAACATTCCGAGGCTGTCAAAAAGGAAGTGCTCAAACTCAAGAGGGCTGGGGCTATTAAAGAAGTTTTTTACCCTGAATGGTTGGTGCATACGGTTGTGGTCAAAAAGAAGAATGGAATGTGGAGAGTATGTGTGGACTTCACGGATTTAAACAAGGCCTGCCCGAAGGATTCGTTCCCAATGCCGCATATTGATCAGCTTATGGACGCCACTGTCAGACATCCTCGTATGAGTTTTTTGGATGCCTTCCAGGGTTACCATCAGATTCCATTGGCATTAGAGGATCAAGAGAAAACTGCTTTCATTACTCTAATAGGGAACTATCTCTATAAGGTCATGCCGTTTGGGTTGAAGAATGCTGGGGCTACCTATCAAAGAATGATGACCAGAATGTTCGAACAATAACTTGGGAAGACCATTGAGGTATACGTGGATGATATGGTGGTAAAGAGTAAAACCATACCCTCTCACGTTAAAGATTTGGCCGACACCTTTCAGGTGCTTAGGAAGCACAAGCTGCGCCTTAATGCCGCAAAGTGTTCCTTTGGCGTGGGTTCCGAAAAGTTCCTAGGTTATATGGTTACTCATAGAGGTATAGAGGTAAACCCGGCACAGGTGAAAGCTATTAAGGACCTACAGCCTCCTCGGAACCCAAAAGAGGTACAGAAGTTGACTGGAATGATCGTCGCACTTAGCAAACCGGTGCCGTCCTTTCTTCCAATTGTTGAATAAGTGGTAGGGGTTTCAATGGACCGAGGATTGCGTGTTAGCCTTCCAACAGCTTAAGCAATATCTTTCTCGGCCGCCCATTTTATCTCGCCCCGAAGCGGACGAGGTCTTGTTTGTATATTTGGCAGTGGCTATTCACGCAATCAGCCTGGTCCTCATAAGGGATGAAAGCGGGGTGCAGAGACCGGTCTACTACGTCAGTAAGTCCTTGAATGAGGCCGAGGTGCACTATCTACTCTTGGAGAAAGCACTTATGGCCATAGTTCATGCCACGCGGAAACTTCCTCATTATTTCCAGTCCCACACTGTGGTAGTTCTGACCCAATTGCCCCTCAAGGCAGTGTTACGCAGTGCCGACTACTCTGGCAGGGTGGCTAAGTGGGGAATCATTTTGGGAGCTTTTGACATTAAATACATGCCTCACACCTCGGTGAAAGGCCAGGTCCTTGCTGATTTGGTGGCAGAGTTCGCCGAACCATTACTAGAAGAAACTCTGAAGGAAGCACACATGGATGAAAAATCAATTGGTGTGATCACAGCCGCAGCACCTCCGACTTGGAAAGTGTATATGGATGAGGCAACTAATCAAAGAGGGTCTGGTGTCGGACTTGTCCTGATATCCCCCGAGGGAATTGTCTTCGAAAAATCTCTGAGATTGGCATTCTCGGCTACTAATAATGAGACCGAGTACGAAGCAGTCTTGGTGGGCATGAACATGGTACATAGGATGGGTGGAAGGGAAGTTCATGTGTTCTCGGATTCCCAGTTAGTGGTCGGCCAGGTCACGGGGACCATGGAGGCTAAGGATCTGAGAATGCAAGAATACTTGGCCCAGGTCAAACGTCAGCAAGCTAAACTTGATTCTTTCGTCTTATCTCACGTTTCTAGAAGTGGAAACACCCATGCAGATTCTTTGGCAACGTTAGCAACGTCTTCGGTTCAAGGTTTGCCCAGGATTATCCTTGTAGAGGATTTGCTAGAGCCGACTCTTACAGCTGTCAACGCAGCTCGCATCCATCTAATAAGGCCTGGACCTAGTTGGATTGACCTGGTGAAATGTTTTCTTAAAGACAACATCCTTCCTAAGAACAAGTCTGAAGCGGATAAGATTCGTCGAAAGGCGCCACGTTTCTGGTTGTCCGAGGATCAGAAACTGTATAAACAATCCTTCTCAGAACCATACTTGTTATGTGTGCACCCTGAATCAACAGAAGCGCTTCTAGAAGAACTGCATGAAGGGATTTGTGGGAGCCACACTGGGGGAAGGTCCTTAGCCCATAGAGCCCTGACTCAGGGTTATTAGTGGCCCAATATGCAGAGGGAGGCTCAGGACTATGCCAGAAAATGTGATCAATGCCAGAGGTTCGCCCCTAATATTCATCAACCTGGAGGGGTTCTCAACCCTCTCTCCAGTCCTTGGCCTTTTGCACAATGGGGATGGGACATAGTGGGGCCATTTCCGAGGGCTGCAAGAAATAAAAGATGGCTGCTCGTAGGGACCGACTACTTCACTAAATGGGTCGAGGCTGAGCCCTTACCCAATATCAGATACGTTGATTCCAGGAAGTTTGTTTAGAAGAACATCATCACCAGATTCGATGTACCACACACACTTATTTCGGACAATGGCGTTCAATTCGACAGCAAGGCTTTTAGAAAATATTGTGGTGATATGGGCATCATAAATAGATACTCCACCCCAGCTTATCTTCAGGGAAATGGGCAAGTCGAGGCCGTTAACAAGGTCATAGTCAGTGGGCTCAAGAAAAGGTTGGACGATGCGAAAGGCAAATGGGTAGAAGAGCTACCACACGTTTTATGGACGTATCGAACTACGACGCGCAAGTCCACCGGAGAAACTCCATTCTCTATGACTTATGGAGCCGAGGCAGTGATACCCCTTGAATCTGGTTTCCCCACCCTAAGAATGAGTTCTTTTAGCCCTAAAAACAACAATGGCCTCCTGGAGAAAGGCTTGGATTTAATTGAGGAACAGCGGGAGGCAGCTATGGTCCAAATGGCTTATTATCAACAGAAGCTCAAGCGGGGGTATGACGCCCACGTGAAACTAAGACCACTTGCGCCTGAGGATCTAGTACTGAGGAAAATCGTGAGCACTGCTAAGAACCCAGCTTGGGGTAAGCTAGGACCAAACTGGGAAGGGCCTTACCGCATTATTTCTGTAGCGGACATAGGGTCATATCGACTAGCTGACCTAGATGAATGATGAAAGAATTGTACAACGCCCATGGAATGTAAATAACCTTCGTAGGTATTATTATTAATAAAAGGTGCTTTTGTTGATTAGCAGTTCAAAGTTATGAATACATCAGGGGCTTACAGTTATTATTGTTCCTAAGTATCAAACAAAAACTTGGTTAAGTATGGTCCTCGGACCACAAACCTTGTGAAAATTGATATCTTGTCATTTGTTAAACAAAAGCATAGTTATACCGGGTCCTCGGACCTTCTACTTTGGGGAAATTAACATTTGAGATTATTATGCCTAAGTATCAAACAGAAACTTGGTTAAGTATGGTCCTCGGACCACAAACCTTGTGGAAATTGATATCTTGTCATTTGTTAAACAGAACCATAGTTATACCGAGTCCTTGGACCTTCTACTTTGGGGAAATTAACATTTGAGATTATTATGCCTAAGTATCAAACAGAAACTTGGTTAAGTATGGTCCTCGAACCACAAACCTTGTGGAAATTGATATCTTGTCATTTGTTAAACAGAACCATAGTTATGCCGGGTTCTCGGACCTTCTACTTTGGAGAAATTAACATTTGAGATTATTATGCCTAAGTATCAAACAGAAACTTGGTTAAGTATGGTCCTCGGACCACAAACCTTATGAAAATTGATATCTTGTCATTTGTTAAACAGAACCATAGTTATGCCGGGTCCTCGGACCTTCTACTTTGAGGAAATTAACATTTGACATTATTATACCTAAGTATCAAACAGAAACTTGGTTAAGTATGGTCCTCGACCCACAAACCTTGTGAAAATTGATATCTTATCATTTGTTAAATAGAACTATAGTTATGCCGGGTCCTCGGAACCTTCTACTTTGGGAAAATTAACATTTGAGATTATTATGCCTAAGTATCAAACAGAAACTTGTTTAGTATGGTCCTCGGACCACAAACCTTGTGAAAATTGATATATTATCATTTGTTAAACAGAACCTTAGTTATGTCTTATCATTTGTTCCTAAATATCAAACAGAACCTTAGTTACTATTTTTATTCTTATCACACACTTTGTGGAAATCAATATCTTACCATTTGTTAAATTGGATCTTAAGTTTTACATCTTTAAGTGTTAAACAAAAATTTTGTAAGGAATGGTCCTCGGACCTTACACTCTGCCAAAGTTGGTATCTCAAATTACAAAGTTTAACCATCATGTGGGTTTTCTAACTAAGGCATTGTATAATATCCAAACTAAGTTAGTTTTTGTTAGGTTCTTGAATGTTTTACTTTGCAGAGCAAGTATGCGCATGGTTGTTTAAAGGTTATAATCGTTCAACTGCTAGAGTTAGACTTGTGTGTTCCGTTTTGTCTATTAGCTATGTGTTAGTAAAAACTTTCATGAAAAGCATAAAAAGGACAAAGTAAAATAAACACAACTCGGGTGAAAATTGAATAAAACTGTTCTTCATTAATTATAAATGGAATACATCATCATATGAAAAATGGGAAAATACAGAAAATGTCCTATGCTAGGCCCTAAGCTTTGGGAGGGGGTCTTGGAGGGACGTGCTGCCAGCCTCGGTGCTCTTCAACTCCAACTCAAAGGCAGACAAGACTTGTTTCCCTTTGTCTGTTGAAGGAATGATGGGCTCCACGGTCTGGCTTTGCTCCTTCTCGGCACCTCCACACCCGTCCTTCTCTTTATGGGAACCTTCAAATTCTGTAGGATCAGGAACGAGTTCTAGCACCACAGGAGGAAGGGCGGAAAGGCAACAATAGGAGTGTCTTCTATCTCCTGTATGTCTAGGGGTAGCCAAATGCTTTCGGGCTTCCTCAGCTCGGAAGCTTGAGGAACCCCTACTGTGTTTAAAGCCTCCCCCCAGACCTGCTAATAGTATTCTCGGCACAAGGCCGCAAAGGCTTCTGTCAGTTGGTCCTGGGTTGCAGCCACTCCCTCCTGATAACTGGTTTGCTTCGCAGCCTCCAGTGAGTGCTTGAAGTTGCGCGCTTCCTCCTTCATCCGCGCAAGCTCCTTTTCCAAGTCAGAGCGTTCCCTTTGGACTTGGGAAAGTTCGTCATCCTTTTGGCGAAGAAGCTTACGTTGCCCCTCCACTTGATTCTTCATTGTTTTCAGACTGGCTTCAGCACCGTCCTTCTCTCTCTTCAGATCGGCCAGCTGAGAGGTGAGCTTTCCATTCTCCACCAGGGCCTGGCATAGGGACTTTTCTGTCTCTTGCCTTAGTTCCTGCTCCACTCCAGCTCGCTTCCGAGAATCCTCTACAAACTTCTCGGCAGCAAAAACTTCTTGGATGGCCTGCGATAAATTTCAGGGGGTTAAAATATAGTACGAAATTTATAAATAACCCTAAGAATACAAGTATGAAGTGAAGCTTACCAGAACTAAGTCCCTTTTCAAAGAAAGGAACAGCTGAGGCTGGCTTATCTTTTCCAAGGTTTCCATGTCCTTGGGCAGCAGAAGTAGGCGCTCCAATGCATCGGCCAGGTGGAGGGCATGGCCTTGTTGGAACGCCCTGATGTTAGACTGAAGGGGAATTGGCGCTCCATCCAATCTCAGTTCAGGAGACCACATGGCCGGTGCACCGCACGCCACTCTCTCGCCATGTCTCACTCCCCACTTTCAACTGAACGGGCGCGCCCTTTGCCCTTGTCCAGCTTCTGCTGCTGAGCCGGTGGTGGCTGCTGTTTTTGCTTTTTCTGCTTATCGCCACCAGCCTCCTCAGTCTCCACCTTCCTCTTCTTCTTTGGCTCTTAAGTAGGAGGCTTGGGGTCGGCTAAAGGAGGGGGTGGTGGCAAGGCCAGGGGAGCTTGAGATCCCCTCGCTCCCTTCTTAGAGACTCTCTCGCCTCTCGTGGTCAGGAGGCCTTTAAGCACGTCCATGTCCTCTTCAATAGAGCTGTCGTCTGGATGTGCTATCACTAGGCCCGCAATCCCAGAGGTCTCGGCGGGCTCTTCTTCCTTGTCGAAAAGGACGACAAACGGGTTTCCACGAGGTCGTTGGACGTCCTCAAGTTGAAACCGATCTATCTCCTCATCCAACGTGTTCGATGAGGACACTTGCTCCTCCGGGATAGCGGTTTCCTAAGAGTGCGCTGCGAGGGGAATCGCCGCGAAGGGTTGCGTGTATAAGATTGTGTGGGGGTCGTCGAGAATGTCGTGGTCGGCTAGGAAGTGCGGCCTGGCTACGTTAATTCGCCTACGCCTCCGGTCACCCGCAATGATCGTGTTCTCTATCTCCTGGAAGTCTGTGGATATAGGGTCGTACCCTAATATCAAGTGAGCCGCCCAAAGCTGCAAGTCTTCACTCACAAAAATCTCTGAGCGAAGCACTTGGTTCAAATCTGCAACGTTGTAGTGGCTCAAGCGCGGGCGCATGTGTTGTTTATCTGCAAAGAAAGACACCAAAATAGACAAACATGGTCAGATTCGTAGGACATGTAATAAATTAAAGTTAAACGCTTAGTAAATGTAAATGAACATTTCAAGATGTTTAGATGGAGTTACGGGGCGGGAAGTTAGATCCTAAGGAGTCACACCTGGATCTCCCCACTCGACTGGGCAGTGGGGGTTGTCGTGCCAGTTGCCTGAGGCAATGAGGTAGTCGTCCTTCATGCCTTTATTGGACTTGGGCAGACAGGAAATCAACCTAACTACGCTAGAGCGGGATTTGATGTAATAGCCTACCCTAGTAAGTTTGTGGCATTCGTACATAAAAACGACATCATGCCAAGTAAGGTTTAATCCCAGTTGCTCATTTAGAGCATCGACGTTCCCTAAAACTCTAAAGACATTGGGAGCACACTAGTCAGGACACAACCGGTGGTTGCGGAGGTATTCCCTGGTTATGCTTTTCATTGGGAGGGTCATCCCACCTTCTATGAAGGCAACCATATGGATGATGACCTCTCCCGTTTTCCTAGACCCGACCACGGCTTCCGCCGGACAATATCTCAAACCTACATCGCTGGGGATGTGGTATTTAGCCCTAAAACCTTCCATATCAGCGGCGGTGTCAACTAAACACTTAAATCTACCCATCTATAAGAGGTAAAGGGCGGGTTTTAAGAAGGAGAATGGTTAAGAAGGGAGCCGAGGATGAAATCCGAGGAAAAAGGAGTAAAGAAAGATTAGGAACTTACGAGTTTGAAGTTATGCGAGTTTCCACAGTTTTCTGCAGAGAAAAGGCAACGACTGATGTTTTGATATGATTATGCTCTAGAGAAATAAATGAAGGCGCATGTTTCCAAAGCGTTATGACATGTGGGAAGCGGCCTCGACATTGCATCCGTCCCGCCAAATTTTCGAGGAGCGACAAGGGTCGTTGGATGCTCATCTCACCGTTGAACGTGGGGAACCGGGTGTAACTTACGGTCATAAATGCGTGCATTTTTGAAATTCAAACCGCCAAATGGCGTCCTCTGGAACACGAAGCGATCTCCACACGCGCGGTTATTTACAAAACGCGCGGGGTAAGTTCTCGTTGGATCAAAACCCTATTTTCCTTCTCAGATGTTGAAAAATAGAGTTTTGAGGGGCTATTGTGGGGAGTGAAAGGACCCAAGTAGGCATTTTGGGCCTTTGGGCTCTAGCAAGGAGGGTCAACCTGTTCTTGATAAAAAGCCTGTTAAACTACAAATCGGCCCATGCGCCAAGGGTCCGAGGATACATCCGAGGGTAAGTTTCTCCTTGAATAGACCCAAGAGGACTTGGAGTCTCGCTAGAATGATCAAGACAGAGTTCCTGAAAGACTGTTGGTTAAAGGGGAGATCCCTGTACCCTTTAGAGGCGCCGGTGGTAGAAAAATATCTTAGGAAAATGCTACTACCTCCACATCAAAGACCCTGCACCTACCTCCCAGGCTGCATTAATGGGGAAGTGACCCCTGAACAGTAGAATTGAACTTTCTGGGCAAGGAAGGATTTGGGTAACACGTGGATAAAGTACCAAGAGAAGAAGTATTTAAGAAGGGGTCAAGTACGAAGAAAGGGACCTAGCATTGTAACCTTCAAGGAAGAAAGAGAAATAATAAAGAAATTGTCCTCGACTTATGTCTGAGGAAGCCCTTTTGCAATAATCATTTACCATTTGCAATCATTATTGTACCTTAGCCTGTTCAATAAATCCCTCGCATCCTTAAACTAGATTGCATTCCCACACTCTACAAATTTCATTGTTTAAGGTTCATTCAGTCTGAGCCCATAGTTGTCCTGGGGTCCAGATGCCATTGTGCACTTACATAAACCCAAAGCTGAAGAATAGTTTTTGTATTTTATCTTTTTTTCTTTTTCTTTTTTAAACTTGCCGCCAAGGCCAAACTTTTGAAAAATAAGATAATTGCTAGTAATGGCAATATTGTAATTATGAAATGGGGCTTGGAGGAGACCCATTTTTTTTATTAAAAAAATTGTTTTTAATCTTGGAAAAGGTGTTGTACATATTTTTTTAGAAAACTTAAAAAACGGCTACCAAACAAAAAGCCCAGTAACCAAGTACAATTAGCATGTGCGGAAATTGGATTAGATTGGACTCATTTCGGCCCAATTTGGTGGCCTGTTTAGCGGACTCAAGTCACAACTTGAACAGCTAAAAAAACTGGTCAGAATAGCACGTTTAAAAGCTGGGTCCCTTTTTTCCTCCTCAATCTATGTGGACTGTGTGGAGGTGACCAAATAGAAAATAATCTCTCTTTCAATACTCTCTCTCTAAGTTAAGGCCTTTTAAGGGTTTCTAGGTTGTGGAGTTGTGTGTTTTGCTCTACTATCATCAAGTGCCACCACCTAAGGCCGTAAGGTGTAACAACCTATGATATATTATATTGTATAGGTAGCGTTTGGATTGCTTTTGCATTTTGCCTTTTGCCTTCTTTTTTTTTTTTTTTTGACCAGCGCCTCTTACACTGTTCATGGGATATAAACAGTGCATTGAAGTAAATGAGCATTGTTTTCATTTGTGAACAATAACTGGAAACTTTTTTTTATTGTTTTTAATTTTTAGCAAAATAAGCGGTATCTAAGATGGGAGTTTAAGAATTTTAAACTCATAACTTTGAGAAGTGGGAACTATTAGACCAATCCCTAGTATTTGAATCCAACACATTAAAATTTTAGTCTTATGGGACTAGTCATGAGGTAAATTCAAATTCAATCACACTTCCATTTATATGTATTTGGTATGTACATTATTTATTTTGTGGCTCGTATGTATATCTACTAAGGGTCTGTTTGGATACAGCTGAAAACTAAAAACTGAAAGCTGAAAACACTGTAGAAAAATAATTTTTAAATGTGTAAATAGTACCGTGGGACCTGCTTTTAATTACAAAATTGCTGAAAAGTATGTGAACAGTACGCGCACAATATGTGAACAGTGCTATGCGCGCACTGTACAACCACAGTGACTTTTGTCTCCTAAAGGACAGATGCGGGTAGTGAAAAAAAAAAAGAAGGGAAAATGCTAAACGCTGGACGCGTTCAGCATTACCCAATCAGACGCTAAATATTGTTTGACAAAATATGTAATATTGGAGCTTTGAGGTGCCCACCTACTGAAATATATATTCAATATAAAATTAAACCTGCTAAAACACTAAAATAGTAGCAAGTAACAGAAGCATATATAGCTTGTCTAATCCAATCCAACTATTTACTTCTAACAAATCCTAATTGTTTATTTGGGGTTTTTCTTTTGGTAGTTAAGTGATACTGAGTTAGTACATGTGTAAAATGCTACCTTTCTTGTCATTATGATTTCTCTATCTCTGATTATGATGGTTTTTGACCTCAAGAAGTAGCAACATAAAATAACAATAACAAAAGCTAAACATCAAAACTGAACGCTAAAATCTAATGAGTGCTTGGCAAATCAACTTTGACAATATTCAAAAATAGAGAGGATGGATGAGCTCAGCCAAATAAATGGGTATATCTTATCATCAAACGGGCTTTTGTGGTTACCCCCAATCAGCTATTTCATTGGTTGAATGGTGAACTAAATTGAGTATTCAAACTTTTAAAGTAGAGTCCAAATCTAGTCAAAACACAAAATAATTGATGCGAAGATTTTCCACATGAAAAATAAAAATAAAAAAACAAAACCAAAAAATAAAAAGCTCTAGACAAAAGTTAATTTTTGGCATGACTTTTTAAGTCTTTTCATAAAAGCAAAAACAAAACAAAACACTTTATATAAACATTACTGGTATTTTATTAGGCAATTTGTTTTTATTTGTGTGAAGTACGAGGTTATTGTATAGAATATATGTTGTCTTTAAAGTAAAATAAATCATTTTCACTAGTCAACTTGAGAAAGTTTGGTGTGAATCTACTGTTAAGTCTAGTGCCATAAATATTTTTACAATTTCGCCACCACTTTGCAACATGACAAATTATAAGAGTAGAATTAAAATAGCGGGTTTGTGAGTTTTAGTTAACTTAACTGGTAAAAAATTTTATAATTGTATAAGAAATTTGGAGTTCAATCTTCGCATACAACAAAAATTAATTGGTGTCTTAGTCTAATGATAAAAAACTATCATTAAAAGTAGAGTTATGATAAAATTGTGAAAAAGTTTGTGATACTAAATTTCCAAGCGACTAAGGCTCCAATATAACATTTTTTACCCCAAGCTTATTCCCATTTCGACCCCAGTCCTTTCTAGCCAATATATCATATCTGCCTCAGCTCATTAAATAGCCGCTTCTTTCAATTATTTCTTGATAGAATTGAATTTTTGAAACTTCATTTTTTTTTTTAAGGATTAAGACAACGTAATCTTCATTGATAGAGATATTAAAGCCAGTTTATAGTTATTAATCTGTTTTTGGCAAAGCATTTTGAGTTTATTTATTTCTTATCATAGTTATTTAGTACTTATACATGTGATGAATGAAGAAAATGTAGTATCAAAAATGTAATGCTTGAAAAGATGGAGATTAAAATGAAAAAATTATAACTTTGAGAGCTTAATTGAGAAACTAAAACTTGCCCAAAAAAAAATAAAACAATTAGTTAAAGAACTCATTTGTCATTTCACTCAATCTAGTCGATGTAACACAACCTCTTATTAATGAATGGTTCCTTAGTATATTCTCTGGCATATAGCTCCTCTGACTTTTGCATTTAGCATTTTGTTTTATATTTTTGTTTTAATTTCTTTGTAAGAGTTGTGAAATTAATTATCAAAACGATGACAGTGATAACCAAATCAATAACTCATCAATCCAACACAGTACAAGGTAATCTAAATACCTAGTTGGACTCAAAATGACAACATGTTTTACGAGTAAATTAATCCTTTTTTGTAAATAAAAAATTATATAGAGACCAATTATATGAGGCTGAAACTACATGAAAAATAAATTACCATTCTCTAAATTTTCTAAAATAACTCTATTATGGAATTTATCAAATAAAAACCAAAATATTTTTAGCTAATATTTATTTAGGCAAAAATTGTCAAATTTTGTAATGGGAGAATAGAGTAATGAGCCACCTACAATCATTAATAATAACAGAGGAAAAAAAAAAAAAAAAAAAAAAAAAAAAAAAAAAAAAAAAAAAAGAACACCAAAATTGACTTTTTCATTAATCATACTAGCAACTAATTAATTACGCACATACCCAAAAAATTAATTAGCTACCTCAACCTCCAAAATGAGTAAATTTGGTGGTTAGGTTCACAAATAATGATTTACATAAGGTATCTTGTGTGTATTATTTACGTAATATATGCATGTACTTAGGCTGTGTTTGTTTTGGCTTCAAACCATTTCAGGAAATCATTTTACACCTCACCGTGTGTTTGGTTGCGCATGGAAAATAGAATTTTTCGAAAAAACATTTCATTTGACCGTAAAATAAAGGCATTAACCCATAAATTGTTTTGCGTTTCTATTTTCACTTCAAACCAATTCTGGACTCAGACATGCAAAGAGAGAGAGAGAGATCGCGCCCCAACCCAATGAAGCAAAGATCACCTCTGTCACGCGATCTAACCTCTGATCGAACCCAGTCGGCCCCAATCGTGTGATCTCGCCTCCGCCTGAGATCGCGGGGCCGTGCCTTCGCCTAAGATCACGCGATCTCGCTTTCGCTTGGAAATCACTCAATCTCACCTCTCTCTCTTCCTTCTTCTCTCGGATTTGATGAATTTTTTTTTTTGGGTTTTGTTTCTTTTATGTAACTCTGTTGAGAAATGATGATATATATTTGTTTGGATGCTGAGAAAATGTGAGCAACAAGTAGAAAATGTATGTTCTATGGTATTTTCAAAAACTCAATCAAACACTAAAAAATATTTTTCAAAGTATTTTTTTAAATACCACCAAACACCTAAAAATATTTTTTTTTCCTAAAAATATTTTTACCTAAAAATATTTTACACTTGAAAAATATTTTACATCGAACCAAACACAGCCTTAGTAGTAAATGCAAAACATCCAAGGCTTTCTTTTTTCTTTTTCTTTTTTTCTTTTTTGGCATGAAGAAAAGACTGCAGAGACAACAAACCAAATAAATATCCAAAGTCAAACCAAACATAAAATTAAGCAAGTGTGACATTAATTAAGGAGGTCCCTGTGGGCCACCAAATGTCATAATCCGGAGTAAAGAAAGAGGATTAAGGTGAAGACACCCAGTTCAATAAACCTAGACGCTTCAAAAAAAAATAAACCTAGACGCTTCATTGTATTGATGGATACCTAATTTGGAGTTTTGTTAGTTAATTTTCAACCTAAATTGATTATGATTGCTATAAAATAATCATTTCTTTAGTAAGAGTTATATATACAAACAAGTAATACTATAGCCACAAATTATTTTACAATATTTTTACAAATTGTTGATATGTCAAATTTTTATTTGGTCTCATTTGAGTTCACCACTAATATCATTTTTTTTACTTATTAATAACCATTCATGACATCAACAATCTGCCAAAAAAATTTGTAAAATAATTTTAGCATTTTCCTTTACAAATAATAAAGTTTTACGTTAAGAATTATGACTTATGAGTAAGGTCATGTGTGTTTTATTCTGGTGCCTAAGTAAGGAACTTATATATAACTTAACTTTGTAGTTTGTAATTGTATATATTATGTAAATTTTATTGGTAGGAAAGGCGTTTAGTTTTTTCTTAAAAACAAAAATACAATAAAATGCTTGTCCTTTATTTTGTGTCTCAACGTACATTGGTATGGTCATTCAATAATAATATTAATAAATGATGGGTGACCTCTTAGAAAATTCTCGTGTTGCACCTCTTTCTTTTCAGTTTGGTGAGAACGGCCAGAGCTTAAGTCAGACCAGCGCCTTGTCCGGTGGAATAATATAGCCATAAAGGCCCCATTTTTATTAACAAAAATATATATATATTAATAAATGATTTTTTTTTCCCCTTTTTGCTAAAGCTTAGACATAATAGTAGCTATAAATTGCCACCTATTTGGAATAGAACGTGTGGGAAGGAAGGAAGGAATCGAATACGAGTTAGAAATTGTGGGCCTATCCTGATGATGAAAAAAGGCATCACACAGATGTCAGATCTTGGCCCGACCCAAGGAAAAACATATATAAAGAAGCCAATCCTCCGAACAGCCCAAGGAGCAAGCATCCCTTAGGAATTCTCAAGCAAGCCCACGGTACTACAGGACAATAAACTAAGAGAGGAGGAAGGGACAACAAAGCAAGGAAGAAAGGAAATATTTGAATAAAGTAACCAACACTTTTGCATTTAATGTACTTTAACAACTAAGATCGCCGCATTAATGAAGGAGTGGCCCTTGAACAATGAGTTTACCACTTGCAACACAGTTTACCACCTCCAACACAACTCTGATAAGACAAGTATTTATAAGAAAAACCCTAACTATACAAGTGGAGGACTAGGATGCAATCCTAAGACCTATATAAAGGAAGGGAATACCACCAGAAAAAGGAAAAAAAAAACACAAAACTGAGAAAAATATAAATTGAAGAACAGGACTTTGTATTTAAGACTTAAGCTTTTCTTTGATTATTACATCCTTAGCAGACTCAAGGAAGTGTTGTTCCTTCATCGCTGTATCTCTATGTTATCTTTAAAAATCTAATTCTACTAGCCCTCTATCTAGACCATAATAACGTATCAAAGTTGACCATGCAAGCTCATGCTCTAAAAAATTAATTGTACTGGCCACAAAGAATCTGACTCCACTATTTTAAGTGGGCTTTACGTTCCGAGCTCCTACAAAATGAGACAAAATCTTTTTCTCAATTCTTCTCCAAAAAAAGAAAAAAAAAAGAATGATGCAAAATCTATGTATCGAATTGTTATAAATATTAGGGGTGTTAATTATATTTTTTTTTTTTTAAAAAAAAAGATAAAAAGAGAGGTATTATTTCAGCAACTATTTTGTCATTTTGTGTAGGTAGGCTATACATGAAAGGTTAAATAAACACAAAATATTAGGTAAGTTTTCTTAAGTGCAATAAATTAAGCTTTTTAATTAAATTTAAATACATGACTAATTGACCAATAAAGTAGAAACAATGTTAAATTGCATGATTAAATTTAAATACATTGACCAATAAATTAAATACAAACAGTGCTATATTTTTCCAAAAAAAATCAAAGTTTTTTCTTTTGAGTAGATAAAAAAATTAAAGTCAATAAAACTATATGTTCAAATTTAATTTTAAGACTTAGCATAGTGTATTAAAATTTACCCTAGATATAATTTCAAATCAACCTAAGTACCCTCATGCTTCGAATAACAATGAACAATATTTGTAAATTCAAACACATTGTCATCATTCAATACTTCATAAATGAAGTAAACGTGTAATATCAAAGGCGGTGGATGCTCTCTTGCCACATGGCCTTGATCATGCAATTTTTGAAGGAGATTTGGATGTGGTTTTCAAGGCTCTCTCAGAGGGAGTGGATACTCTCTCGCCACATGGCCTTGATCATGCAATTTTTGAAGGAGATATGGATGTGGTTTTCAAGGCTCTCTCGGAGGGAGTGGAAGCTCTATCACCGCTTGGTCATTTTGTTAAAGACTATAAAGGCATGTTTAATAAACTGTAATAGGCGTTATAATGCAATAGTTATTCTTATAATTTAGTTATATTTTTATTACAAGGAATATTCATAAATGAATTAAACGTGTAATATCAAAGGGGGTGGATGCTCTCTCGCCACATGGCCTTGATCATGCAATTTTTGAAGGAGATTTGGATGACGTTTTCAAGGCTCTCTCGGAGGGAGTGGATGCTCTCTCGCCACATGGCCTTGATCATGCAATTTTTGAAGGAGATATGGATGTGGTTTTCAAGGCTCTCTTAGAGGGAGTGGAAGCTCTATCACCGCTTGGTCATTTTGTTAAAGACTATAAAGGCATGTTTAATAAACTGTAATAGGCATTATAATGCAATAGTTATTCTTATAGTTTAGTTATGTTTTTCAATGAAGTAAACGTGTAATATCAAAGGAATATTCAGTAACGTGTCGTCCATGCTTTAGCAAAGAGAACTAGATCTTCTTTTCTATTATTAGTCTGGATGGAATATTTTCCTTTAGACCTTTTCAATTCGTAATTTATGATCATCTATAGTTATTGAATAATACAATGAGGTAGTTTTCCTCAAAAAAAAAAAAAAAAGGAAAAAGAAAAAAGAAGTAAACGTATAATATATTAAAAGCAAAATTAATGCTCCATCAAGTGCAAGCTCAACACATATGTTCAACTACTGTTAACCACCGCACACACTTGGTGCAATTATCACTTTATAAGTATAAGTGTTGTAGAATGTGGAGGGCAAGGGCTGAAGTTCAAGTCTTTAGAAGGGAGTTTCACACGCATATACACTTAAATTATATTAGAATAGAATTTTCTAACCTGGCAGCTGGAATCCTTTCCCCCCTAAACCCCTAAGCACTTTGTACATTAGGAGGTGTCAATTCAATTACGAGGCCTTTGGCTTCTACTACTATTAATCATATAATAACAACTATTTTTTTTTCTATGATTTAAGCTTTCTTATTAGGGAAAAAAAAGACTAAAATATTCTTTAAATTTGGGGTCGCTTCTAAATCAGTTTCTTAAATTTAAAACTCACATTTACACCATTGAATATTAAAATGAAGTCATCATGTACCATCAAATTCTCAAATTATTAATATTGACCCAACAAAAATAACATCATTCTTCACAATGATTTTATTTAAAAAGTAAAATCATAAATAAAAGATGAGAAATTATAAATTTTCACAATTTCAATTTTGTTTAAATATAAGGGGGACCTTTCTCTCTCTTATAAAATTTGAAGGTGGTGATAGTTACATATGCAATCACGATTTCAACTAGACTATGTACAAAAATGTGTAATTTAGTGTGTAACAATAATTAGCAATTATGTATATATATATATATACACACGCATCTCAAGTGGAAGAAATTTTTGTATTAGGTGGAATTTCTTTGGGAAATAATCTAGGTCTATAACTTCTTGTGCCATAATTTTGAAGTGGAGCACTGAAAATAGTAAAGAAAAAATAAAAG
Source organism: Castanea mollissima (assembly GCA_014183005.1). Lineage (NCBI taxonomy): Eukaryota > Viridiplantae > Streptophyta > Magnoliopsida > Fagales > Fagaceae > Castanea > Castanea mollissima. The sequence continues at coordinate 39,416,334 of JACAVU010000009.1, read as the reverse complement.
TAATGCTACAAGTACAAATTATTTTATAATATTTATACAAAATGTGTAAAAAAATTTATAAAATAATTTGTATCTTTAACATTATTCAAAAAATAATAATTTTGTGTAAATACAACAAAAAAATTATTTATTATTTACCATATAAAATAATCACAAAAATAGTATATAATATTGTTGTGGTCCTAGAATTAGCGAATTATTGTTCAATCTCTCCGTTTGACAAGGAGCGTGGACCCTACTCATGGTCCCCACACGCGGCTGCCACCCCTTTGCCGAGAGGTTCCTTAATAGTAAATTAACACGTGCCGAATATTACTCGTTGATTTTGGTAATATTTATTTTAATATAAATTTACATACTACACACCATGCTTGTGTGCCAAGTGTTTTAAGATAAAAAATTTACACACTACATGGACCATATGTACACACTACATGGACCATATGTAGGTGATGAGATTCTCAAAAAAAAAAAAAAAAAAAAAAAGTAGGTGATGAGATTGGCCTTAATCAAAGGATTTTTTTTTAATCACCGAATTTGATATATATATATACAGGGACGGAGGGAGACTTGGACTAGGGGGGGCAATGGCCCCCCTAATTTTTTATTTTTTTTAATTAATATATACATAGTCACTAATTTTAGTGATTTTGTTCTATAAAATCACACTTTGCTCCTTTAATATTATCATTGATTCTTTTAGGAGTACTACTCTAGCCACAAAATTTTCTATAACATTTTTACAAACTATTGTAGTAGTAAACTTTTATCGGTTTGCATCTGGCCCATCACTTACATCGCATTTTTACTACTAATAACCACTCACCACATTAATAATTTGTAAAAAAAGTTTGTAATTCTAGCATTTTCCTCCTTTTAAAGGCCAGATCTAAAATCTAAAGAAAAATAAACAAACCCAAAAAAATATTCAACAACAAAATTACCAATAGTAAAGCTATAAACAATTAAACTCAATCATCCAATTTACCTAAAACAAGCAACCTGACCCTTTAAAAAACTTTAAACAAAATAATTTTGTCTATACCTAGATGCACACATAAAAACACAAAAAAAAACCTTCATTAGCTGTTAAGCAATTGAGCCGAAGCTAGAGCCACCGCGCACAACTAACAGTAAAATTGCCCCCCTAACTTCATGTTCTGGCTCCGTCCCTGTATATATATATATATATATATATATATATAGTTGGTGTCTATTTGAGAACAATTTATTTAGTTAAAATGAAATTTTTTTACTGAAAGTACAATAGATAAAACTGAAAATACAATAGATAAAACTGAAAGGTAATTGAAATAATACACTGAAGTTAATAAATAGTACAAAAAGTGCAATGAGACTCATAAATAGTAGCAAAAATAAACTAAATAAAAAAATTGACTTTTTAAGCAATCCCAAACAACACTTAGTGTCCGTTTGGCATGATTAATTTTGCTAACTTATTTTACTATTTAATTTATTTTTGTTACTATTTAGGAGTCTTACTGCACTTTTTGATACTATTCATGAGTCTTACTATATTATTTTAACTAACTTTTACCTTTATTTATAGTACTTTCAGTAAAAAAAATTTAATTTTAGTAAAATAAACAGATCACAAACATACTTTTAGTAAGTTTTTAATAGAATATGTATGTGTGGTGGCATGCTTAGGGTCTGGTTTCTTAAAAAAAAAAAAAAAAAAAGGTCACGAAGGTAATTCTACCCCAAATGTGCCTCTGAATCACAAGTAAACAAACGGGGTCTTTATTGTCGCCTAGGTTGTGAGTTTCTGGAATATTACCCCATTTCACCCGACAAGGTCACAGACACGGAATTATATTAATTGACGGAAGGGTATTTTTGTCCATTTGTTGCATTTACGGTCTTGTTTGCGCATTCGAGATTCACACTCAAAAAAAAAAAAAAAAAAAGTCTTCGGTTCGGTCTTTTACTCTTCTCACCTGCGCCTAAAATTCCCCCATGCGCGTGCATTTTACTTGACGCGGACAATACATATATATTGACTTATAAATTTTTTTAAAAAAAGAATTGATTATTTTGATAACTTTTTTATATTTTTGGTAAAAAATTTAGATTTTCCTCTCTAAAATTTAGAGCAGTTTGGTTTTTACTTTTTAAAATTTCACAATTTTAGGGTGTAAAATTTGATCACTCCCAAACTTTAAGTGGTAAAATTCAAATATTGAAATGTCAAGATGTAAAATCTAAACACCCCAAAATTTCAAGAACTAAATTTTAAATTCTGAAATTTCAAAGTGTAAAATCCAAATACACCCAAACTTTAGGGGTGTAATTTATAATTTACCCTTATATTTTTCTTAAAAGTAGTATCAAAACTTTCGTTAAATAATCCATTAACAAATGTTTTAAGCAAATCTGTTAACTAGACTCAATATATGTGTATGAGTATATATATATATATATTATATATATATATATATATATATATATAATATATATAGTTGGTGTCTATTTGAGAACAATTTATTTAGTTAAAATTGAAATTTTTTTACTGAAAGTACAATAGATAAAACTGAAAATACAATAGATAAAACTGAAAGGTAATTGAAATAATACACTGAAGTTAATAAATAGTACAAAAAGTGCAATGAGACTCATAAATAGTAGCAAAAATAAACTAAATAAAAAAATTGACTTTTTAAGCAATCCCAAACACACACTTAGTGTCCGTTTGGCATGATTAATTTTGCTAACTTATTTTACTATTTAATTTATTTTTGTTACTATTTAGGAGTCTTACTGCACTTTTTGATACTATTCATGAGTCTTACTATATTATTTTAACTAACTTTTACCTTTATTTATAGTACTTTCAGTAAAAAAAATTTAATTTTAGTAAAATAAACAGATCACAAACATACTTTTAGTAAGTTTTTAATAGAATTATGTATGTGTGGTGGCATGCTTAGGGTCTGGTTTCTTAAAAAAAAAAAAAAAAAAAAGGTCACGAAGGTAATTCTACCCCAAATGTGCCTCTGAATCACAAGTAAACAAACGGGGTCTTTATTGTCGCCTAGGTTGTGAGTTTCTGGAATATTACCCCATTTCACCCGACAAGGTCACAGACACGGAATTATATTAATTGACGGAAGGGTATTTTTGTCCATTTGTTGCATTTACGGTCTTGTTTGCGCATTCGAGATTTCACACTCAAAAAAAAAAAAAAAAAGTCTTCGGTTTCGGTCTTTTACTCTTCTCTCACCTGCGCCTAAAATTCCCCCATGCGCGTGCATTTTACTTGACGCGGACAATACATATATATTGACTTATAAATTTTTTTAAAAAAAGAATTGATTATTTTGATAACTTTTTTATATTTTTGGTAAAAAATTTAGATTTTCCTCTCTAAAATTTAGAGCAGTTTGGTTTTTACTTTTTAAAATTTCACAATTTTAGGGTGTAAAATTTGATCACTCCCAAACTTTAAGTGGTAAAATTCAAATATTGAAATGTCAAGATGTAAAATCTAAACACCCCAAAATTTCAAGAACTAAATTTTAAATTCTGAAATTTCAAAGTGTAAAATCCAAATACACCCAAACTTTAGGGGTGTAATTTATAATTTACCCTTATATTTTTCTTAAAAGTAGTATCAAAACTTTCGTTAAATAATCCATTAACAAATGTTTTAAGCAAATCTGTTAACTAGACTCAATATATGTGTATGAGTATATATATATATATATATATATATATATATATATATATATATATATATATAATATATATATTATATATATATCAATTCTTCAATAAGTTGCTCATCCAAATTCCATGTTTAGGAAGATTTCCTAGAATTTGCAAGAAAAAAAAAACTAATCGAAATGACCAACGGGATATATCCTCGTAGAGAAGACTTTGATGCTTAAGTTTTGATTCTCCCATTATAGGCACTATTTTAAAAACCAAATTGGTTCAATTAGGTATCAAACTAGGAATTGATTCAATCAAAACCTGGATAGAATTGGTAGAAACCAAAAATCTGTCTCTTTTTTTTTTTTTTTTTTAGTTTTTGACAGTTTTGATTTTTAAAATCATGATTATAGACCTAAAATTGTAGCAGTTTTACTCATAAATGTCTCCATTTTTCATAATTGAAAAGAGTTATTATTCTAAATGTAACAGTCGTTTAATTAATGAGAGTTATGGCCATTAGCTATCATCGTTTAATGAACTTAATGACCTAGACGATTATGTCTTGATTTTCTTTATGGTTATCTAGAGGTACAAGGTTGTCCATTAGGGTGGATAAACTCACCAATTTTTCTTTACCCATTAGAAGTGTTCATTTATTTAATTAGTCTAGATTAAAGGACTAATTCTCATTATATTTATTGGATAAATTAAATATATCAATGATTTAAAAAATAAAATATTTCTAAAAAAAGGATTTAAAATTTACCTATTTGAGATCGATTTTTAAAAAAATGGTTAAAAACCCTCGCATTTAAAGTTTAATCATGTTTGAAAAAGTAAACACATAAAGCAACATATCAAAATTATTATCATTTGAATATATTATAATCCTGAATCAAACAAGTAATTAATTAAACTTCAAGTCGGTGATGTATAAATACCAGTTTTTAAATCACAAATTAACAAATTGGATTTGAATCAAACCTTAGGTGGATAGAATATAGGAAACTTTTTTACCTCCAAACCAATTTGGAGACCAACTCATTGCGTGTAAATTGATAAAACTATCCACGTATATTTATAGTTATATGATCTATTTAATGAGTTTTGTGAATTTTTTAAATAGAACACATAAATAATTTTACGAGTCATTATATAATATGTTAAAGGAGATTCCTTTGAATCAGTTTGGAGATTTTTTATATTACAAAGTATAATAACCTTATCTATAGTTACTTAATTTTTCTATAAAAACGCAAATCCTTTGGTGCTACAACATAAATGACAACTCAGAAACTTATTCTCATCCATTATTATTACTATTTTTTTAAATATCCTAAACATTTGGTACTTAAATAAAGAAGTTAAAAATTGATTAAAATGTCCTATTCTTAAAGAATAATTGTAAAATTAGAAGTGTATTACCTGCTTCCTTTTTAACTAAAGACATTGATTATTCATCGTCTAGATTTAGAACACATTGAATATATTATTAGATTAATATATTATGATGAATTAGTTTCTAATGATTTAATCTTATAAGAGTATGCACATCATTAGATAAGATGACAACTTCTACTTGCTACATAAATTCGAAAAACCTCTTTATTAGTACTTCTTTTTTAATAGGTAAATAATAGGGAGAGAGATGGAGAATTGGACCGCATACATATAGGACACCACAAATAATATAATTAACGTTGGACAATCACATGAATTCCATATTTAGAATAATGCTAGATATACAAATTTTTTTACAAACTACTAATGTGGTGAGTGATTATTGGTAAATAAAAATATGATATTAATAGTGAGCTTAAATGAAAACCAATAAGAAGTTGGCCACATCAACATTTTTGTAATAATGTTGTAGAATAGTTTGTAGCATTGCTCCCATATTTAATATCATACTACATTTCACTATTAGAAAATATTTTATGGACAAATATTTCCTCCAATTTGGTTATATAAAGATTCATAAAGCCATCTATATTTATTAAATTACACATCTCCTTAAGTTATTTAAATAAGTTACATGATTCATTGAATTATTCAAACAAATTATGTAGCTCATTAAATATGTCTTGCAATTAAAAGTACATATGAATGGTTGTTTGAGTTGCAACATAGTGAGCTGGAGGAATTTCCTCCAAACCAATTTGGATATCAACTCTATTTATATTTTGTTTGGAAATGTTAAAAGTACTACAACTTTGACTACATAAACCTTACAAACAAATACGGCAATGGATGTGATAGATAGGTTTCAACTACCTTGTAACTGAATGTTTGAATTATTTTTTGATAATTAGTGATAAATTAATTTGTAAACTCTATGTAATAAAACTATTCTTAGTATTAATCATTTTATTACAACAAATAATTTATGCTCATATAAAAAAATTTATGTGGGGAGTAAGAAGACCCCAGTGGGTATATGGGCCTTTGGGCTATGGCAAGGAAGGCCGACCTGCTCTTGGGTTAAGAATTTATTAATACTACGGGTCGGCCCATACGCCGAGGGTCCGAGAATCCATCCGAGGGTGATTTTCTCCTCGGACGGATATAGGAAAACCCGGGACTTCGTTATAAAGGTCAAGGGACGACTCGGTGAAGACCAATGGTTAAAAGGGGCGAACTCTTGAATGTCCTAGAGGTACCGATATTTGAGAAACACCAAAGACAAATGCTGTCACCTCCACATTAAAGTCTCTGCACCTACTTCCCTGGCCGCATTAATGGGGAAGTAACCCCTGAACAGTGGAACGGAAACTTCTGGTCACTATCCAGAGGCACTAAGAAGAGAAATATCTAGGGGGTTGGAGCAACACGTGGACAGAGTATCAGAAAAAGAAGTATTTAAGGGGGAACCTAGAACATAGAAGGGGGATCTTTTTTGTAATCGAAAAAGAACAGAAAAAGACATAATAGAAGGAGAGCTCTCGGCTTACGTCCGAGGAGGTTTATTTGCAATATTTATTTGCTGATTATGAGCATTTGTAGTTCTTAACTTGTCATCGAATCCTCAATACTTTTAACCTGGGTTTTAAGCCCATACTCTACAAATTTATATTGTTTAAGGCTCATTAAGCCTGAGCCCGTAGCTATTTCTAGGTCTAGGTGCAATTGTGCACTTACAATTTCTATTATGCAAAATCGATTAATAGGCTTCTAAAAATGCATGAGTGTAGTAACCTCCAACCTAGCTTGGACATTATTCTATGTTTTCACAATTTGCTCACCAGAAAAGTTGTGTTTGGTGAACAAGTTTAACACCAATTCCACTTGAATAGGATACTATCACTACTTTTATTATCCGCTAATTATAATTTACCACCTTACTAATTTATAAAAAAAATATGTGCATAAATTTATTACTATTTATCATTATATACCACAAATTTTTTGTTTTATTTAAAGAAAAATCTAAAGAAGAAGATAGAATATTTAGGTAGAAGATTATTTGAATAATTTTTCCCCTTTGGCATAGTGCGTATCCCAAGGGCCCAAAACTTTACCTACCTCAACGGATTACGGATCTCCTGTTTGATTACTTTCCATTGTAATTTTTTTTTTTTTGAGAATCACTTTCCATTGTAATTCGTAATAGATTCTATCCTTTATTTTTCTCCCTTAAAAAAAAAAAAAAAAAAAAACTCTGTCCATTATGGGATCTGCACTCTAATCATTGCAAAGTTTCATTAGTTCAAGAGGCCTTCCCAAGTAAATTAATAAATATGGTGAGATAAATTTTTTTTACAATTAATATCAATACTTTATGATTATTTTAACCTTAACAAGCACTGCTCAGTGCTTGTTAACATTTGCCATAAAAATTATACTAGTAATGATTTCATCTAAAAATAGTAGTTATCAATTTATAGGATAGAATATATATGGTACATAAATACACGTTTCATTTTGTTCAATATTTTAAAATTGTAGTAAAAAGGGTTTTGTGAGACTCTTTTTGGCAAATGGGTTATGACAAAACAAAAATGAGAAAAGAATATATAAATAAAAGTATGAGTAAATATGTAATGAATTTGAAAGACAAATTTGAGACTAAAAAATGGTTACATATGTTAATTTATTTCTTTTATTATAATTAGATTATTAGCATATTATGTTATCTTAAGAATAATTTTATAAGATTGTATAAAAAATACACACACATATATAGGGTTTAGACCAAAACTTCATTTTTCAAAAAGTATCAAAACTTAACAAAGTAGATTACCCAAAAAAGTAAAATGAAAACATGGTTAGAGTAAATAGACATTTGCTTTTTCTTTGGTAAATCTACCAAGTTGTGAGTAATTAGGTATATAAAAACTTATGCCATGTTGGATATACACCGCTAAGGGTGTCCACGGGTTGATTCGGGTTAAGTTTGTGCCCACCCCGAAACCGACCCACTCACATAGAGTGGAAGGTTGAACGACCCATCGCCGACAATCTGGGGTCGAGTCGAATCAGTCTCCGGTGGACAACAGTCGGGTCGGTCGAAGTCGAAGTGAGTTTCAACCACTAGATCTTCGTTGAATCTTTATTGGATTCTTGCCGGATCTGTTGATTTTTCGTCAGATCTATGTGACAACCACAAGATCGAAGAAAAAACCACCACCTCAAGCTCAGATTTGAGCGAAAACTTTTATCTCTTCAATCAAATTGAGTTTTGGAGAAGAAAACCCGCCTTCAGACTTGCTTGAGTCGGTTTTTGGTGGCGACAACCCGTTGTTGATCATCATCGGCGTCGGCGTCGGGTTGGCTGATTTTCGAGTCAACTCGGACAATTTGGGTGGGTGGGTCAATTTTCGGTGAATATTCCTATTAAAACTTTCTCTCTTTTCCTCTTGAGTGTAAAATTAAAATATTTAATATTTTAAAAAAGAAAAAAGAAAAAGAAAAGAAAAAGGAAAAAAGAAATATATATATATATATAAAGAGATCCTTGTGTGAGGTGAACAACAAGAACACGCACTTATGGCGGCGTGGTGTTCACCAATCAGTGGAAGTCCTTATCAAAAAAACAAAGCAAAGGATGGACCAGTCCAGACCAGACCAGTATAGTAATTCTCTTTTTTTTTCTTTTTTCAATAAATTTTTTCATGAACAGTACAGTAATTCAAACTTCAAAGTTTCAAACCAAAAGCAATGAATATTGAAAATAATATAAATATAAATTCCTACACCACACTATTTAAAACTAGGGGCTTTACTTCCAAGCAACACTCATAACGTATCTAATAAAACCTCGGACCAGTTCTCGTATATTTTATATAGGTCATCACTTTTTCTCCAACACCACCCCCCCAAAAAAAAAAAAAAATCTTTGATTGATTAACCCTATCAGACCCTTCTGACAAATCTGCCAAACAAACCCAACACTCTTCTATTTTTTAGAGATTTTTGCAGTTTTGTTTGTTGCTCAAAAACCCATTTTCTGACACACTGTTTTTTCTTGGGGTTCCTTTGGTTTTTTGTTGTCTTTGGGGTTTCACTGTGTTTTTTTTTAAGAAAAAAGTAATGGGTAGTTGGAGAAGACAACCCAGTGGAATTCATCATAATGAACCTCAGGGGACAAGATCACACAACAGGAAACCACCTCTGGGTATGTTTCTTTTTCTGGGTTCTTATTTGTTTTGTTCCAAGATTCTAGTTTTACACTAGAAACTACTAAAATCAGGTAATGATTTTTCTGTGTAAATAGTTTTTCTTTAATGGGTTCTTGTTTCAAGAAAGTGGGGTTTTCTTGGAATTTGATATAGCCGTCTCTGTTTGCGTGTGGATTTGTTGTTATTATCTCTTTGGTCCTTATTCTAAGTTGTAAGGTTAGTTATAATCTGCGATCTTCTTAAATGTTTGTTGTTTTTGGGTTTTAGGTAATGACAAAATGGGTTTGTTTAACAGTTTTGACGCGGTTTCTATCTGATCTTAAGGTATTGAAAGAAGAGCATGTCCGTCTTGTAGGCAAGGTTTGTGTTTGTTACTTGATTTTGGAGATTGGAGGGGTTGTTACATCCTAGAAGTGTTGTTATGTAGCAACCTAAATTTGGAATGTTATTTAGGTTTTTGGCCATGAGGCTGTATTTATTTATGTTTGATGGTTTATATTTACAATGATCTGAGGCCATTTAAGATGGTACAACTTTGTTTAAGAGGAAGAGAGTAAGAGGCGTTAGCTGAGACCGTCTCCCCAAAAAAAAAAAAAAAAAAACTTTTTTTTTTAATAGTTTTTTCCAAGTAGATTTTGTTAGGGGGGGGGGGGAATGGATGTTAGTGGGTGTTGTCTTGCTTGTCTTGTTCGGTTCATGTTTCTGGTGTTTGTTACTCATGTGACGATTTGGGAAGAAAATTCACATTCTGTAGTTTCATGTGGGGCTTCCTCTGTATTTTGAACTTCACTGGTTGAATTTACTGGAGAGTTGTAGGTTTGGGTGCTTGCTGATGTTTGTGACTTTCTGATGAATCATGAGTTAAGGTGAGTCTAAAGAGATCTTAAGATTTGTGTATGTTACTTGGTACCTGGTTTGAGTTCTGGTTGTTTAACACAATGTGGGTAACATAAGATAAACAAATGGGGAAAGATTGATGTTTTTGTTGGATGTGGTTCTTGAAAATGTGAGTTAATGATGTGGGAAGTTCTTCAGAAATGGAAAATGATGCTGATGAAGGATGGAATCCATGATGGAGTTATCCTAGTTATCCTATCTATTGTCATATTCTGCTTGTTTCTTCTGTAGATTTGTTATATACCTGTATTCTACATTTAGTTAAACTTTTAAGATGCATTACCATGGTCCAAGGGGCTGAGCCCACCTGCAATGAATAATAGTGATGGCACTAGGAAGGTTCCAATGATTGAATTTGTTGTGTCACTTTCTATTCCTGTCAACTCTGCTATTACCTTCTTCTAAGAGATAGATTTTAAGTATGATAGTGGATCCTTGCATGTGTAATTCAATTTACGTTTTTGCTCATTTGGTTTCAGATAGTTGGCAGTCGTCTGTGCCTTCCTGGGAAAAGGAATTCTGCTTATTAATTGGTTCAGTTCCATGGCGAAAGCTCTTGGAAACCAAGAAATGCATGTATCTTTATGACAATGTTGTTCAATGGAATGACTCTGCTGGTGAGGAGGCATTTTGCAATGCAAAAAAACGATATTGGGCAGGGATTAATGGCCTTCCCTGTAACATATCATTGCCTGATCCTGATATCTATATTGACAAAGTAGATTGGAACTCCAGCATAGATCCAGAGTTGCTGTTGGACTTGGAACAGGAGCAAGAGACTCAAGATGAGGGAGATAAAGAGGAGAAGGTTGTGATTCTTGGTGATTCGCTCTTGAATAAATCATTCTCTTGCACTGGATGGGGAGAAGATGAAGAGGAATTACAAAAAGCTGCTGACTTGTCCCGGCATCCTGGAAATGAGGATTGGGACCGCAAAGTGGATAATGACAATAATCCTTGGGAAAATAGTAATGGTCAGGATAATGGAGCCATGAAAGATTATGGATGGGGAAGTCATCCAAATGATTCACCAGCATGGAATAAGTGGAAAAACAATTGTTATGAGTGGGAGAATAATTATAATGGGGCGGAGAATGTGGATAATAGAAGAAGTGGCTGGCGAACAAATGATGATAATAGCAGGAAAAAACAAGGCTCTCCTAGGTACATGTCAAGGTATAAAACCTCAAGGTTTGCGGGCAATGACTATCAAAGGGGTAATAATGAATGGAGAAATGGTAGGGGAAGGAAGAAGGCAAATTTTTCATATGTGGTAGATAATAAACCTGCCTCGAGGCAGTGGAACTCTTGCGGTTATGCCATTATGGATTCAGGAGAGCGGCGATTCCAGTAAGTTGGGAGAAATCAGTTTTGTGTACGCTTTTGAGTATATAATATGTTGTCTACTTGAGTGAGTTCTATTCTTTTATTCTGCGGAAGGGATAAGTGTTAATAGTGTAATTGAAGCAGAGTCCTCCATGTTCAGTTTATGCTGCATTTTTTTGCAGAATGCTTGGGATGATTCATTGCAGTTTCTGAACATGGTTCAAGGCAATGGGATAGTAGGGTGCATTGTTATTATGTTTATTTTATAAACTTTACTGTCATAAAATGCTTTGTTCTGTCTATGACAATCTAAATGTCAATGTCGAGGATGCTATTGCTAGGTTGAGATAAATTCTAGTTTTGAATGTAAAGTTCATCAAGATTATCATCCGAATTATGAAATTAAATGTTCATATAGAAAATTTTTCCCCTTTGTTTTTGTTTCCTTATTTGGTCTGGGAAGGAAAGTTAATATCTTCCACCTAAAAACCAGCGATTGGATTGGATCCAGTTTGTTCTGTTCCATGTTTTTTTCATTTGCTTAATTTTGTCACCAATTTTTTTTTTACGCACGAGTTACGACAAGTCGGAAAGGAGGAGAAATTAAGTAGTGTCATTTAGTTACAAGGCTCTTATGTCACGTATCACCTTTAAACTACAGTTGAGATGGATCCAATTGTTCGGTACTATGATTTGGTGAGGAATGTTCAATGTTGTTGATGGCTATGTGAACAGGGAAAAACTCCAGCTTGAAATGCTCACTAAACACATCTAAGGATCTCAAAATAAAATAAGGTCTTCTTGTTGCCTTGTTAGGTTTGTCCTCTCTTAGCCAAATCATCAATATATTGTTTCAACTCTTTGATACCATGATTTAATCCGAGCGTGGGTATGCTTCTTATCAGTATATTGGGAAATTTAGAATTTTTTTTTTCCAAACAGTGCCCTTTCGGTACAAATTTTTTATTTTTCCACTTTTGAAAATTAGTTGATTTAAAAAACTGTGAATGAAAAAAAAAAAAACCTTAAAGAAGCTGTTTTAAAAAAAAAAGGATGCGGCTTGTGTCCATTGCATTAATGCATTGGACATAGTGAGATATGGATATGTGTCTGCATCTTAACGTGTCTAGTGCAACTGATACATTGGACATACTCCAAGTTAAAAAAAAAAAAAAAGTGATTTCCAAACAAGATTTTAAAAGTTTTACTTCAAAAAAATACGATTTTAGATATCTCAAGATGACATTATAATAAATTTAGAATAACACTACAAGCACAATAATTTATCACCACAGCTGAGTTGATATATTTTTATTGTCTCTTATCTAAATCTTGCATTGATATCATATTATCGTTTATCATTCACAATTTGTCATCTTAATAGTTGTAAACTATTTTGTGAAAATTGATGTGACTTAGAGGCTTATTGATTTTATTAAAAACATCTATTAATCATCAATTTTAAGAAATTTTATATGAAAAATTGAAAAAAAAAAGTCAAAAAAGTCAAATCACTTTTTCATTTTCTCATAAAAATGTTTCTAAAAAAGTTTACTGATGTATACCATAAGAAAATATTTTATGAAAAATTGTAAACAAAAAAAGTTAGTCACTTTACCTATGCCCTCAGGATATATATGCTAGTAAAACCTTTTTTTTTTTTTAATTATTGTTTAAGTGACATCCAATTTGTATGGCTGCACAATGCACTTGTTCTATTTGAGTTAGTTTGATGGGTCTTCCTAATTCTTGGTGTGAAAATATACTATGTATTGTATACATATTTTCTCTCTCTCACATGTAAGTGGATCCCAAACATAGAAATTCCTTGGGTGAGTAGGAAGAAACATGCATCCATGCTGTATTACCTCATTCTGACCGAATGCTGATTGCTTGATTTGATGGAATTTTGTACCTCTGTGGTCTTTGGAAAATGGATCGTTGACCGGTTAAGGTAATCTTTGAAAGTTTATTCCCTTCAATTTGTTTGCAGCCGGCCTAGTATAGTGTTGAAGAAAACTATCCATTTCAAACCAATAAAATAATAGTGGCTTTACACTGCTCAAAATATGATTACTTATACTACTATGTTTGATCCTCTTTATTCCATTATTGCAATTATCCAATTATTAACAAAAATTATAGAAACATGCAATAACTTGATAGAACATGTTGATTTATCCATTTCTTTTTTTTTTCTTTTTCTTTTTTCACATTTAACTCAATCTCAAGTGTGGAAAACCTAAGCTAGGCTGCTACATGCAAACTATTCTTTAGAGTAATAGCATTAATTGTTCAAAAAAAAAAATTTAATTTAAAAAGAAGTTATTTTATCTATTTTAATATAATATTTGACAATACACTTCACATCATATCTTTTAATTCTAACACATCACCATTAAAAATCAATTTTTTTATTAATAATAATAAATAAAACTCAGCCACAAAGTAGAAAACCTGACCTTAAAAAAAAAAAAAATTTCAACCGCAAAATAAGATACCTAACATGTGAGAGGAGAGAGAAAATGAAAAGAAAAAAATAATAATAGCACATGATAACGTGCACTTCTACTAATGCTAAATTTTTTTTAACATATGGAATATATGAAGCTCAGTTTTTGCTATTTGCTGTGCTAATATGCTAAAATTTAGCACGCCTAATGCTAGTGTTCTAATTAGTGCTTAAATTTCTGCTACATCCTAAAAAGAAGAAGATCCAAGTGTTGTGTCCTACACGAGAACCTCCTATTGCTTCTAAATTCCTAATTTACCATTCCACTTTTGGTCTTCACCCATGTGTTCCTAGTTTTGATATGGAAAAATAACACACTATTCTATCAAAGTTTTTGACCCATTTAGCTTGTGCCCATTCTTAGAGAGGTTTCTGACCCATTTGTGTTCACTGTTCAACTTATATAATTCCACTTCTAAATTAAGTAATTAACTACTTGGTTAAAGGGTTAATACTTATTCTGAAATTTGGTCTTACCTAATGCTTTTGAAGTAATCCAAAAAAAGAAAAAGTTGAAGTAAAATTAATCTGAATATTATAGTCCATAAAAATACATTGTTGTCCACAAAAGTGAGAGCAAGGTTAAATTGATAGAGATGCACATGACATGACAAGGAATTTAGGCAACCGGAGTTGCTTTAAAAAGTGGAAAGATCACATCACTTTGGTATAAAGTATGATTCTAAATGGAAAGAGAAAAAAAGGGTTTTGCTTTATATTATTCATTCATTCATTCATTGATAATAAGAAATATTCTTAAAATTACTTGTGCCGTCCATTGAGAATGTAAAGCATTGATCAAAAGTTACTCTTAATTCTTAAACTACACGTTGTGGATCAAAAGTTACTCTTAATTCTTAAACTACACGTTGTGGATTCTTTTTGTTCTATACTATTCCAACTCTCTGCTTTTTTTGACTGGGCTGGGCTGGGCCAGGCCTAATCCTGGGTCCATTTGGATTGGTTGTTTGAAAATGTGCATTTTTTTAAAATGTTAGTTTTGAAAACATTATTTTGAAAACCATAATTAAACATTCGGGAAAACTTGTAAAAATTGTTGTATGAAAACAGTCTTCAAGTTCTCTGCTATTAAAATTATTATTTTGGATGTAAATTATCAAAGATGACTTAAAAAAAATAAAAAATGACTTGACTGTGAAAATGTTAAGGTTATACTGTCATTTTAAACTTAGTCCATAATAATAATAATAATAATTGTTGGAAATTTAGACCTCGGTTGATAAAATTAACAAGTTTTAAACTTAAGTTGTTAATTAGATTTATTATGCATAAAACTTGTTAAAGCAAACAAATATCAATATCATATCAAAACTAAGTGCAGCAGAAAAATAAATAAGACAAGATATGATAACCCAGGAAAACCAATGAAACTAACCAGATTCATAGTAAAAAACCTGAGGAAAACCTTTTTGAAAAGCAATCCACTATAACAAAGAGAAGTTTCAGATCTAGTACAAAACCTTTGTCCCCAGACTCTACAATCCCCGTAAATGAACTCACAGCAGAAACCTTCTACTGCTTCAGAACCTATGAATTCTTCAATATATGAATGTCATCCTTTGATGTATGGATCCCAGTACGTGACTCACTCCTTTGCATGAATCCCAATATGTGACTCACTCACCAACTTGAGAAAGAAGAATGTTGGCCGCAAAGTTCTTCAATTCATCCACACAATGAAGATCAAGAAGATGCTTGGTTACAAAATCCTACGGTGCAAAGACATAACAACTTCTTCACAAGAGAGATGAACTAGGACAAGAACTTTGTCTCAAGTTACAATTTGCATGAATAAGAATTTCTCAATGCTTATGCAACTTGCCACACTTTGACGACCCTTAAAATAATCCTTTTATATGTCTAGGATTAGAAGAAAAGAAGGCCCAAATACACGGATTGGAATCAAAACAGAACTCAAAATCTGTTTTTCTTAAATCTTGACAGCTAAAGGTGTCGAGGTGCTGTTGAGCAACCGTCGAGCCTCGAGGCCAAAACAACTTCTTAAAGCTCGATAGATGCAACTGTCGAGTATTAATAAAGAACACTTCTAAGCTTGTTTCTTGGACAGACTTGATGACTTCAACACTTGATTTTGAAACACAATTTTTTGAAGTATAAACCTCATCCTAATTCTACCCAATTACAAGTAAAGTGCGTTTTGACAAAGGATTAACCAATTACATAAATAATGAATGACATATGTTCTAAACAAGTGAAACACATATGTCCTAATAATAGTAATAATATAAGGGAGAAATTAATGAGTATGTTTGGTTTATGGAATATTTTAAGAGACTTTTCATGGGAGTGGTATTAAACTTTTTCTAAAATGAATCATTAAGTGGACACCTATTAATTTAACCTAATAAAAAAATTATAATAATAACTTGCTTAGAGTATTCACATTTGAGTTTGTATAAAAATACATATTTTAATACAAAAAAGAGTTACTTTATTTACTTTACAATATTATTTTACAATTCACCCAAGCCAACATCCCATTTCTTATTTTTCACCTCAAATCCAACACTATTCAATTTTTTTTTTTTTTTTTTTTTTTTTGTGTTCATTTCACTCTCTTCTCTCTCTTCCTCTTTGTTTGTTTCTCTCTTCAACCACAAATTAAAACCAGCTAGAGGGTGTGTGCGCAGTTCGGTTGGGTTGGTTTTTTTTTTAAAAAAATTTGTTACCGAACCGATGTGGATCGGTTTTGTAATAATTAAAACCAATGCATACCGATTAGGGTTGGTTTTCCGACCTATAGCGGTGTGGTTTGATCGGGTCAGTTTAATCGGTTGATTTGAAACATTAACAATCTATTTTTGTTTTGATTTTTTTTTTATTATAAAAAAAGGTTATTAGTACTTAGTAGACTGTGACACATATTAAAGTAAGTTAGTTAAGACATATTAAAGTAAGTGGGACTAAAGTAAGTTACTTAATACATATTAAAGTAAGTTAGTTATAACCCTAAGACATATTAATTTATTAAAGACCGTAAGACATATTAGAGTATGGTATTTTTTATTTAATTATTTTTTTGGGGGCTAACCAGCTAAGTATTAGACTATATAATATAATAGTCTTTCCAGTTTCCACTATTAAAGTCTTATATAAAAATCACTACCTTAACTTAATCAAACCAACTTCATAAAAAAAATAAAAATAAAACATGAAGACATTCATGCTTTCCCAAACTTAATCAAACCAACTTAATCATTCATGCTTTCCCAAACAAATGAAAAGGAAAAAACACGAAGACAAACAAAACACGAAGACAAATCAATGAAATCACGAAGACAAAACACGAAAGAGAGAGTTAAAGGATTCTACAGAGGCTTACCGTTGGTTTGTCGTGACTGATGAGCTCAGGCGAGCTTTGCTACGTTAGGTGAGAGGCCAGAGCGAGAGAGAGAGAGAGTTAAAGGATATTGAGACAAAAGAATGAATTTATACCCCTTGAGAATTTGAAAACCTAGCATAACAAGCACCGTTTTGCTTTTGTTTTTGTTTTTGTTTTTTTTAATAACACCCATACGATATGACATCATTTTATTAAAAAATAAAAATAAAATCAGAACCGGTGAAACAACGCTGTATCCAAACGGGGGGAGAAACGAATACTGGTATACTGGTATCGGTTCAGTTCGGTTCGGTGTAGATTGATTTCAAATTCTTTGATTCAATGACTGCATCGCATCGCCATTGGAACGGGCTTCGCCCTCCGAACACCGGCCTCAACTTATTTGGTCGGCGCTAGTGTCGAGACGGTGTCATCGGCGCTGGTTGATTGAGTCGGCTCCAGGAATGATTTGCTCACACCTACCAGCTGCCACCATCAAATTCTCAAAAAAAAAAAAAAAAAAAAAAACCAAACCGGTGACATGTAGTAGCTCTAAACACAAGGGTAACTTCGACATTTCGCTCCTCTCATAAAGGGTATTTCCGTCATTTCAAAAAACAAAAAAACAGGTACCAGTGGATAACGTAAACGCAGTTCATTCCGATGGCCTCTTCTTCTTCTGTACTTCATGAGATAACATTTAAAACCTTAGCTGATGCTTTCTTTATAACTCTTAACAATGGCTTCCTCTCTCAACTCCTCATTTCAAACCAGGTCAGTACCCAATACCCAAATCGTCTCTATTTCTATCTTATACTATTTGTTTTTTTTTATGCTCAGCTTCTTACATACTTGTGTTGCTTTAATGCGTTTTCGTTTTCGTTTTTGTGAGGTGTGGAGGTATATAATATTTGTTTGTAGTTGCAGGTGCACTTAAAAATCCATTTTAGGCTTCTGGGTGTCTTTAATTTTATAAGAAATTTGAGAAATTTTGAATTTTGAACCTTTTTTATTTGTCATTACATGGGGTTTCAGTTAAGCTACCTTAAGATAATGTCATTAATTTTTCCAAAATGGCATCGAATTTTTATGCTGATATGATGTTAACTTGTTTTTATTTAGAGTCAGTTTGATGGGTCTTCTTTGATTGAAAGAAAGCTGAATGCTTGATTTGATGGAATTTTGTATCTCATTGTGTCTTTGGAAAATGGCTCCTCCTTAACTCATTAAGTTACCTGTGTTGAAGAAAGCTATCCCTTTCACACGCAATAATTGTAGCTCTAGTCTGTTGATAGTATGACTGTTTGTACATTATAGTGGATTTTTTTTTTTGGGTCATAGACAATTGTACCTATTTTCCACAACTTTGGGATATTATATTGTTTCACGTGTTATTTCCCAACTAGAATTTGTTTAGTTTATGGAAGTTCTTGATTTTCTTTTTTCTTTCTGTAAAATATGACATGCTTTTGTACCAGAAGTCTGTTCCTTTGTACAATAGCTTAAGATTTTGAGGGTTTAGAATTCTAGAAGTAGGTTTTTAACTCCTAAGGTAGCTTGTAGTATAGACTTGTATGAATGGGTTCAGTGGTTTAATAATAAGAGAATATGTAAAAAAAAAAAATTTTGATGGTATGTTAAAATTTCCCTGTCAACATTGTTTTAGACACAAGCATAGTTTTTTTTTTTTTTTTGATAAGTGGAAACAAGCATAGTTGATTGATTTATTGTTATAATCAATGGTTGTGATACTCCTGGACAAAATATTGAAAAGGGGAAATTTCACTATGAGCCTTACGTTTTTTTGTTGTTTTGTTTTCAAAACTTGTTGAGAAACTCAACTCAACTTCACCAATAGCAATCTTTAGGCTTAGCAGAGTGCAGATATTGGTTTTCCTTGGTCTACATTTTCATTTCCTTCCTGCATTTTATCAACAATCAACCAGAGGATTATGTGTCATGTATAAGCAAGACAGTGTATTTGGGGAATCTTTATTATATCTGGACAAAAATTTGATAATGATTTCTGTAATACTAGACTTACTTCACTTGATGGTAAACTTATTACTCAAGCATGGAATATTTGAAATTTTGAGCCAACTCCTTTACTATCATATTTCAGCAATTTGAGGGCTGTATTTTTGGGCAAGAAAAATGAAGTATGTGTTTCTAGTGTTCCTGTAAATCGTGTTGGTTTCCTGAGGAAAACTGTGGTGTGTAAAGAATCAAGAATAGGAAAGCAACCAATTCAAGTGCCAAGCAATGTGACAATCACTTTGGAAGGTCAGTTTTTAAAAGTAAAGGGTCCTTTAGGGGAACTTTCACAGTCCTATCCACGAGAAGTGAATGTTGAAAAGGAGGAGCCTGGTACTCTCAAGGTCAAAAAAGCAATGGAAACTAGAAGGGCCAACCAAATGCATGGGCTTTTCAGGTAAATTCTTCTATCCTTTTGGCATTAACACTTTCCCTTTTCTTTTGATATTTTATAATATGATTATGTTTATCCCTTGAATCCTAATACTAATAGGCTTTTATATTTTATATTTTCTTGGCTTTATTCTTAAATTCTTCATGGCTCTTTTCTAAATTTGTGTGTTTGTGTAGAGAGGGAAGGTGGGGAGAGACTTTGCATTAGAAAAGTATTTGATCAAGGTTATTCCCCCACTATTAATTTGAGAATCTAGAGATCATCATTCAATATCTGATGCTCTCTCTCTCTCTCTCTCATTGGTTGCAGTTTGTATATTTGAGTTGTTTTTGGCACTTGACTTTGTTAGTCTTATTGTGTAGGAACTTGGCCTTCTATTGTTAATTGTTATGGAAAGTGTCCCATCGTCTATATTTTATCTCAAGGTTCAAGATTTAATTAGTAAAAAAAAAAAAAAAACTTTTGATTTGAAATTTAAAGAATTTGACCATAAGGTAAGAAGTACACACTGTTTGAGGATCAAGTAGTGGTTTCTGGACCCAATAAAAAAAAAGGAGAGTAAGAAGTATTCACATTGGCATGCACACTAGCAGACTTTTGTATACATGCATGCAGCTACACTCTAGCACTTGTGTATCTCTCCGCTTGGAGAGCAAATTTAATTGTACCAATTATGATGTGGCTTGTTGTTTATTCCATGAAGCTAGTATGATTCATTTATCTTATGAACTACTTGCCTATCAGCACTAGGAATGCATATGAAATTTGATGAATTTATAAGGCAAAAATTAATGTCATAAAACTGATTTATATGTTTGAATTGGTGAAATTACCATTCATAGGATAGAAGCCAACTCACTATGAGTAAGAGAAATTGGAGTTGTGGCTTTATAGTTTATATGATAGTGTAGATGTCAGGGGAATGAAAATTCTGGTTTTTTCTTTGGCTTGAATAAATGCTCATGTATTTGTATATCCCCATTTCAGTTATTTATATATTACATGGACAGTCTTCTTTGTTGAGCAAAAATATATATGAGTAGTCATAGATGTGTCTCACATGTACTGCTAAAGAAAAACATAGTGGGAATGAATGTTAGTTTCATAAATGTTTCTCTTGAATGAGCGAACTATTCATGGGCATTGCATAGAAACATCCAGTATAACGCATGACGATCGTTGTATAACATCACAAACATCAGGCTCAGCAAATCCATGAAATCCAAAGTAGGGGGCATAAGCATCTATGAATTGGACATTTTGATGCATACCCACTCGTCATGCTTGCCTATCCATGAGAAAATTGATTTAACAGACCATTCATACCAACCATTGCTATCAATGTAAATTGGTTTAAGTATTCATCACCCCTCTGCCCCTTCCTCTCTCTCTCTCTCTCTCTCTCTTTTTTTTTTTTTTTCTTTGTACACAAAACTGGGGTTGGCATTACTCCTGCAGTTTCCTTGTAGTATTCTTAATTAATCTTTTGATTCTTATAAAACAATTTGGTTAGGACACTTACTGACAATATGGTGGTGGGAGTATCGAAAGGTTTCGAGAAGAAACTTCAACTGATTGGTGTTGGGTATCGAGCAACGTTAGAAGGAAAAGACTTGGTACTAAATCTTGGGTTCTCTCATCCAGTTAGGATGGCAATCCCGGATGGCATAAAAGTGAAAGTGGAAGACAACACCAGAATTACTGTCAGTGGATATGACAAAAGTGCAATTGGTCAATTTGCTGCTTCTGTTAGGAGATGGAGACCCCCAGAACCTTATAAAGGTAAGGGTGTGAAATATGCTGATGAAATTGTTAGACGAAAGGAAGGGAAAGCAGGAAAGAAGAAGTAATGGGAGGTTTTTGTTTACTTCTTTGTTTGTTGTTGTCTCATTGTTATTTTCAAATGTGCATTAGATTAACTGGATGTACTCACAGTTAAAGAATTTGATTACAATTGTCAAGTAGCTTGCCTTTTTCTCCCCATTTTCTATTTGTTGTCTTGACAATTGAATTTTCATAGCATTGCAAAAAGGAATGGTCACTTGTGTGGGGTGTCAAAGAATTGTGTTGCTTTCATGCCGTTGATATTCTTATTTATGGTCACGAAGGTGAGTGGAAGTTGTCATTTTCATGTTGTGGGAAGCGTATGCAAGACATCTGTCAAAATAGAAAGTAAAAAACAAAGGTGAATTCAAGACTAGTTTCAAAGACCCACTGGAAAGAGAGGAGATGAGAAGGTTCCATCAAATACTAGTTCCATAGACACCCGGACTGATCAATTTAGATTAATTGAGCATATCAGTGATGTTTCCTACATCAAACTGGATTGGCAAAGGCAATTTTTGAGCAATCTTCAGTGTTCTCTTCAAGTTCATCATCTAAAGCAGATATCCCGTTCCTCGCATAATCATCATCAACAATGATGGCAATCTCTTTTGATCCATAAAAGTCAACTAAAAATCAGCCATAGCAGCCATTTGGTAGTAATCACTTTGTGTGATTGGGGAATTGGAGGGCAGAAAGAGTTGGATCAGTGGCATCAAATGAAACAAGCGGCACTTGGAGACCATTTTCAATCCCAGAAATTATATGAGCTATGGCAGAGGACTACCTCAAATACTTGAAAATCTGCCCAAGAAAAAGTTGCAATCAACATAAATTAGGTTGCAACCAACATAAATTAGGTTGCAACTTGCAAGAACTCTATATCTGAGTTTAGAATTTAAAATATCAACTTTCAATGGAAGAAAGCACACAAAATATTACTACTGTAAAGTCTATAATTTGTAATAGACAAAGTTAATGCCTCAAAAGTGTGGGATAATGCATGATCGACAAGAATGCTACTAACAAACAGAGAAGGGCTAATATCAGAAAAGACAACAGGAAAGACATAAAAGAGCTCGGGAAGGGCTTATATTGAGGGAAGTTGCATTATCAGATAAATGCAGAATGGAATTGTAAAATTATGCATATCAAAATTGGATATTTAGCATTAAAAAAAGAAAATAAATTATAATTGAAGAGAATTCTGAAATTCAATATAAGTAATGAAAATAAAGCAGTAATCTAAAATTTTGTTGGAAGTCCAAATTCACAATTTTAAAATTATGACGAATAAAATAAAAGAGAAAACTTCTGTTTGCAAAACGCTTCCACGAATGGAGATAAAATCCCAATGAACCATAAGGAGAGAATGTTATTCAAGTAAGCTCTACATTACTTATTAGTACAGAAGAACTAAATTATATTTCAAAGAAAATACAAAATGGACAATTCCAGTCTTGCCACCAACAGATACCAAGAAGGCAAACAATTTGTATCCTCTGTGATAAATTTCCAAGGCCACTTTGGCGGCTCTACCAATAAACCGAATTGAAACTAAAACTTTGGCAGTACACTCATAACTCAACCAGCAAGGAAAACCCAAATCAAAACTATTAGTCCATGAACCACCTACTAGTGTTTCACAGTCAACTTGCAACAATACACTGATACACAGCCACCACACCAATTCTTTAGTACAAAGACTCAAACTTGGCTCAAACTAAGATTGCACAAGGTTCAAAATCTGGGCAAATATGGGTCAAAATTACAATTTGATAAGCACCCAAATAACTTTTAATGGAGAAGAGACTAGTAGGACTAATAAGTACAAGAATGGTGACATAGACATGAAAGGGTGACCAACGAAGTAAGAGCACCTGACCAATTAAGATGTCCTAGAAACCCATTAACCAAAGTAGGAAAAGTAAGTGAAAGGGAGGAATAATAGGAAACCAATGAAATTAGAGGACTTGGAAAGAATATTTCTACAACGAGTTTTTCTTTCCGATCATCCAATTCCGAAGAATTTCCATAATCCACTCTCCCTTTCACTCTTGCTTCATTATTCTGACCCTCTCCTCTTATCTCTTTGACTCCACAAAAGAAGCCACTTTAGTACTTATCCACAAACTACATGAAAGAAAGGGATGAACGACAAAATTTTTTGCAGAATGGGTCATTGGGGACTGAGGCGTGTTGGCACTAGAAATAATGCTAGAGGGTTGGTAAAAGCAAAACTAGGCTTGCATGATTGCATGACAAAACATAAATAAGATAATCAGCACACCATACAACCAGGCCCGACAGGAAGTCTTTTGGCTAAATATTGCAAAAAATGAAGTTTTTTGTTGTTATAGGCACTGTTCAAAGTTATTTGGTAAAATGAGGAAAGAGAATGAATTTCGGCAACAGCGTTGCCGAAATTGCATAAAAAAGTATGAGAGAGAAATAAATTTGCAGGTGATGGCAGGATTTGAATTTCGGTAATCCCATTACCGAAATTCCTGCTGCCCAAACCATTACCCGAGTGAGTGCCCAAATAAAAACAATTGTGGCAATGCCATTGACGAAAATGGAAAAAAAAAAAAAAAAAAACTAGTTGAGGTGCCATTGCTGAAAATGAGAGAAAAGAAAAGAAAAGAAAAAAAACCAATTGAAGTGCCATTGCCGAAAATGGGAGAAAAGTAAAAAAAAAAAAGAAAAAAAAAAGTCAATTGTGGCAATGGCATTGCCGAAAATGGGGGAAAATATTAAAAAAAAAAAATCAATTGTGGCAATGGCATTGCCGAAAATGGGGAAAAAGTAAAAAAAAAAAAAAAAAATCTATTGTGGCAATGACATTGCCGAAAATGGGTGAGAAAAAAAAAATTGTGGCAACCAAGTCGCCGACAATGGAGGGAAAAAAAATGCTTCATCCACATCATTTTTCACAACAAATTACAAGTAGTTAGTTGTTATTGGTTTAAATTTAAACTTAATACTAAGATAACTTTTAATATTTTCATGACTACCATAACAACTAAAATTTAAACCAATAACAACTAACCACTTGTAATTTGTTGTGAAAAATGATGTGGATGAAGCATTTTTTTTCCCTCCATTTTCGGCGACTTGGTTGCTACAATTTTTTTTTCTCACCCATTTTCGGCAATACCATTGCCACAATAGATTTTTTTTTTTTTAAACTTTTTTTTCCCATTTTCGGCAATGCCATTGCCACAATTGATTTTTTTTTTTTTTTTTTTCCATTTTCGTCAATGGCATTGCCACAATTGTTTTTATTTGGGCACTCACTCAGGTAATGGTTTGGGCAGCAGGAATTTCGGTAATGGGATTACCGAAATTCAAATCCTGCCATCACCTGCAAATTTATTTCTCTCTCATACTTTTTTATGCAATTTCGGCAACGCTGTTGCCGAAATTCATTCTCTTTCCTCATTTTACCAAATAACTTTGAACAGTGCCTATAACAACAAAAAACTTCATTTTTTGCAATATTTAGCCAAAAGACTCCCGACAGGGCTATTTTCTTATTCTTTTTAATACCTTCTCATTTTTATTTTAAGGATTTTAATAACACATAGAACTTTCTAATAGTAAAATTTGTTTCGCTCATTAAATAGAATTAGAAAAAAAAAAAAAAAGTGTAAACATACAATATGGTACGCACATCTAACCAGATGATATGCCAATGTTAACTGATAAGGACCAAGTTAAAACATTGTACATGGAATTTCTGTTTGTGAATACAGTGGAATTTGCATGTATAAGGTATTTTTATAATAATAATAATTTTTTTTATCAAACTTATTACCTTTGAAGCTCTATGGAGTCGATAAATCCTCACAAGTCACAACAAGAACAAGCAAGATGTCTACCCGCCATAACTCAAAATTTAATGAATAGAAGAAAAAAAAAAAAGATTATACCAGGATTTACCATAACTCAAAATAAAGAATATTGTTGTAAAAATATTTTTCAAATTTGTTGTAATACTAGACTTTTTTCTATTAAAATTGTAAAAATAAAATAAAATGCCCAATATAATTTTTAAACTTTATATTTTTAAAGTAATAAAGTAGACTAAAAAAAAAGCACTCATCTATGTTAATATCTAATAATATCTAAAAGAGTAAAACTATGTCACATTCTCAACATAATGTTGATAGGTTCTTAATAAAATTAAACTTTACTTATTTTATTAAAGTATTGTATTTTTTTTTCTTAAAAAAATATTATATATTTTTTCTATTAGAAGTGATGGATTTATTTATATTTATTTCTTCTTTAGGTTATTTAAGCCGTATAGAGGTTGAACTATTTGTAAAAATTACTAAAACAAAATTTAACCACATATTACATTTTTTACAAAAAATCACTTTATATAAAATACAATTTTAATAAAAAAAAATTTACAAAATTTAAAAACATTTTCAAATCGTAAATTACAAAATTCACCCCTCAAATTTATGGTAGGTTGTTTTCTTCCATTAGTAAAAAACAGCCTTCCATTAGTGGACTCACGGCCCAAATCACAAACCCAAACGGCCGAACCTGCTTGAGCTCCATTCTTCTTCTTCATCTTCATCTTCATCTTCAGTTCGAGTTTCAACAGAAAAACAAATACTTCGTGTGACTAGTTTTTGATTGTAAGTTCGTAACACTACAACTGTTTACTGTGGCCATCTGTTTTGTGAAAGCACAATCTTACGAGAGATAGAGAGGGGGAAATCTTTCGCCACTGTCTTGACTGTCTGAATCGCCACCGGTAACGTATTTTTCCTTTTACATATACCTATTTTGTGTGTAAAGTCTTGTTTGTTTTTGTGGGTGTGTGAGATTGCTCTCTGAACTTTCCAATTTATGCGTTTCACTATTGCACACTACCTGTTTGTTGAATTGCCTGACTGAAAATGCATAACTTTCAGTTCTGTTTGTTTAAAACCCGCTTCTGTTCCGCAAACCCATTTTTGTTTCTGGTACTAAATATGCCTAGTTCGGCTTGTTTCTTTTGTTAAGTTAGGTTCTTTGTAATGGTTTGATAGAGTAAACCCGTTAGAAATTACAAAAGTTGTTTTATTTTTAATTTTTTCTCCCAACTTGTTAATTTCACTTACCCAGAAAACATTTTTGAATGCTTAGCTTGAGTAGATGTTTGGCTGTATCTGGGTTTGGTTTTGTTTAAGCCAATAAGTAAATCTTGTGCTGTGCTTTTTAATTGTACATGGCAAATAACTGTAAAGCAGTTTGGTTTCACTGTATAAGCTCTTTTTATTTAACATAAATGCTTTGCTCTGATTTTGATTTTGATTTTGATTTTTCCTTGGTTAGGCTATCATGGAGGTGGACGAGGAAAACCCGGGCTCAACTTCTCCTACAGAGGCATCTGATTTGGGTCCTGATAGTCAAACATTGGTTTCCAGTGTTCATGCTGCTCCACTTCAGCCAATCCAACCTATAGTTCCACCAGTTGTTGTGCCTCCTATTGCTCCTATTGTTCCTCCTATTGCTCCAATTCCTTCGATTCTTCCTCCCCCGGTTATTCGCCCATTGGCACCTCTCCCCGTCCGCCCTCCTGTTTTAAGGCCGCCCATTTTGCAAAATGGCGAGGTGAGAGAGAGTGACTCGGATTCAGACAATGAAGATTCGGGTCCAACCCGTACTGCTCCAGGTACAACTGGGGAATATGAGATATCTGAGGAGAGCAGACTGGTGAGAGAGCGGCAGGAAAAAGCAATACAGGAGCTTATGATGAAGCGTCGTGCTAAAGCTCTTGCTGTGCCTACTAATGACATGGCTGTCCGGACTCGTCTTCGCAAGCTTGGTGAACCTATGACTCTTTTTGGAGAAAGAGAGATGGAAAGACGTGAGAGGCTGCGGATGATTATGGCAAAACTGGATGCTGAAGGGCAGTTGGAGAAACTGATGAAAGCTCATGAGGAGGAAGAGGCTGCAGCTACTGCTGCTAAAGCAGATGTTGAGGAAGAAATTATTCAATATCCCTTTTATACAGAAGGGACAAAGACTCTTAAGGATGCTAGAGTTGATATTGCAAGGTACTCTCTTGTGCAGGCAGCTTTGCGTATTAGACGTGAGCAAAGGAAAAGGGATGATCCGGATGAAGATACGGATGCAGAGTTGGATTGGGCTCTGGGGCAGGCAGCAAATTTGGTGCTTGATTGCAGTGAGATTGGGGATGACCGGCCACTCTCTGGTTGTTCTTTCTCACGAGATGGAGAAAAGCTGGCTACCTGGTATTGCTCTCTCTCTCTTTCTCTGTAGTTGTACCCACACGCATGCCTAGACATACGTGTTACTTTATTCATATGAGTTAATAACCATTATGTCTTACCATTTACTGTGAACAAGTTCAATTTAAGGGACCTTCCTTGGGGGAGCAGGGGAAGTGTATGGGTTTGAACTGTGGGGCAGTATATTTAATATGTAAGCATTTCTAATCATCTAAAAAAATTTGATAATTTTTTTCTTATCAAAAAAATTTAAAGGATCTAAGCCCCCTCCTTCCATTCATTTTCCAACTAAAATTATATTTTACAGTCTGGAGTACAACTTTTTTATTGGCATTCAAGTGCGGATTTAATTTTATACTTTTTTGCCCACCCACTATTTAACTGATTATGATGGGTTTCCTACAATGATTTGAAAAAGTACATGATGTCTAGTCCTCCGAATTGGCTGTTGCACCCCTCCCTTTTCCTAGGGTAAAGGAATAAACACTTATAGAGGAATTTTAGGTAAATATTGAGTTTGTCCTGCTTCCCAACTTAAACTTCTAGGTGTATGATTGGTAATGAGGCTCTGATCTATGGCTTTGCTCTTATTATGGTATTGAAAGACTTATATGCTGCTAAATTGCAATGGTACATGTAACTGACCAGATTCCTTATATTGTTTGCTTCTATCAGTTCTTTAAGTGGCGTTGCTAAGTTGTGGAAAATGCCTAATGTTGAAAAGGAATTTACACTGAATGGTCACACAGAGCGTGCTACTGATGTCGCATTTTCTCCTGTGCATGACCATCTAGCTACTGCCTCTGCTGACCGTACTGCAAGGTTGTGGGACACTAGAGGATCTTTGTTGAGGACATTTGAGGGCCATCTGGACCGCCTTGCACGCATTTCCTTCCATCCTTCAGGGAAGTACTTGGGCACTACTAGCTTTGACAAGACTTGGAGATTATGGGATGTAGAAAATGGGGAGGAGTTGCTTCTTCAGGAAGGTCACAGTAGGAGTGTCTATGGGCTAGACTTCCACCGTGATGGATCACTAGCTGCATCTTGTGGACTGGATGCACTTGCTCGTGTTTGGGACCTTCGAACTGGCAGAAGTATTCTGGCCTTGGAAGGCCATGTCAAGCCAGTGAGACTCAAAACTCATCTACTTTTCTTTTTCCTTTTTTGGTGTTGGGGGAATAAAGTCATGTTTATCAGTTTATATATTATATATATGTACATGTGCATGTGTGCTTTTTGGTTGTATGTTTAACTGATACAATTATGTTCTTCCAATCTCTTTTTTTAGGTTTTGGGAATCAGCTTCTCTCCCAATGGATATCATTTAGCCACCGGGGGTGAAGACAATACCTGTCGAGTCTGGGATCTAAGAAAGAGAAAAACTTTGTATACGATACCAGCACATTCTAACCTCATTTCAGAAGTAAAGTTTGAGCCTCAGGAAGGATATTTCTTGGTAACTGCTTCCTATGACATGACAGCTAAGGTGTGGGTCCTTTCTGAGCACTGTGATTCCTACATAATAATTTGAAGTTTAACCTTCTGTTTTTATTTCCTTTTCTGATTCCTATGTTGTTTACATATCATTCTTCTTGGGTGTATTTTCAGATTTGGTCTGCCCGAGATTTTAAGCCTGTGAAGACACTTGCTGGACATGAATCAAAAGTCACATCCTTAGATGTTACAGGAGGTTAGTACATGACTGTAGATATGTTGAGCATATGGCAAGATTCTGATTTATTTCCTGGTTTTTTCATTTAAGCTTCTTAATAAATTGATGCATGGAGGAAGTGGAGATACACTACTCCAATTACCTTATATCTTCTAGGATTTAGTAACTTCATTTTTAACGTAAATACATTTTACCCTTCCATATTTATATACATATGTTCTGTTGTTACCTCTTTTATTCCCTTATAGGATCCAAAATTCTTATAATCATATTATATAATTTAAAAAACTAGAGCTTCCACTTTCATGAGCTTAAAGATCATCAACATTGGTGGTGCCAAAAATTTAGATTCTACAACATGTAGGTTCTAAATAAATTAGTACCATTTCAGCTTAATTTATTAGTCATTTCCCAGGTTTACCTGTTGCAAGTAGGTAGGACATTTGCACTTGCCTGGGTATTAGATCTCGTACAGGTGATGATACCCATCTATTAAAGGAAAATAATGCTCAAAGAGAGAGATTTCAGTTGATATTTGGTTTCATTACTTCTTTCAGTCTCAATGAAAAATATCTAGATAGTCGTCCTCTAAATCATATGGAACATGTTTGTTAAAAAGAGGATAATAATGAGCAGCTAAATTTTATTAAATTAAGTCGCTGCTGTCTCAAACTTAATTGTTTTTTAAATTTTTTGTGAAATCTTGATACTGTGTGATATTGACTTTTGAGTCCTCTACAAGTACAGTTTCTTGCTCGACCTTGAATGCATTGTTACACAGTTGCATAAATAATTCTGCTTTCTGAGGTGGGAAATGTATTCATTTCTTTTCCCTAGTAAAAGAGTATTTGATTTTGTTTCATGCTCATAACGTGTTAGTGAGTGTATGTACACGTATAGTTGAGCTTTTCTATATGTGAATGCCTATTTATCTGAGTAGTTCATTGGAATGGTAAAATTACACTAATCATCATGAGCTGGTAGCAGTACTAAACTCATGGTTTTGTTACAGCACAGCATCAAGCTTTATTACTGTAGATAAGATTCTAAAGATGCCTTCCCACTCCCCAATTTTTTTTAAAAAGATGCCTTCCCACCCCGACATTTTTTTTAGTTCTCTTCCCTTCCCACCAAGGGGGTGGGAACCATGCCCCTCTTGCTCTCCTGTGACCTGTCGCCTTTCTTCTCTTTCTCTTCTTTCTCTCTTATCATTTTCTTTCCTCTCACTATGAGCGATGTTTGAGAGAAACATTACCTTTGATTCTAAAAGTTATTTATAATTTTCCTGCCCTGTCACCCTTTCTAATTTTCTGTCCCTGCACCCCTGGGAGATGCAGTTGTGGTTTTCTTCTCCTCTTTCCTTATTCTTTTTGGTTAATGTTTTGAATTATATTCTTAAATATGCTCCTCTTTTCCCCTTAATTTTGATGACATTGCTTGCAAAATGCAAATATCAAACACCCCTTCCAGATTGCCAACCATTAGGTCTTGCATGGTTTTTTTTACATTGACATGCAATCTACAGGTTGACATAAATTGGTGTAAAAAATCTAGATCAATAACAAGTAAATGAGTTCAAAGCTCCTTGAAACAGTGTTGTGGTTTCTATTATCGCTAGCTCATCAATCCTTTTGACTTGTGGCTTCTGATGCTTAGATGATGCTCTATGTTGTAAACTGTCATGGTATCATTTACTGCTTTAAATAAATGCTCTAGGGACATGCAACACCATTAGGGAATAGGAAAAAGAAGATGGGGGTAGAAAATTATTTAGAAATTGCTGTTTGGATGCTTTTGTTGAATTTTGATTTAGTCAGCAACTTTGAGAGAAACTTTAGGTTTATTCCAGTGTTAATTCTTTGCTACGTTGAATACTGTATTCTATGGTGCATTGGGAGGGAAAGAAATCAGTGGATATTTGAGGGGAAGGAGATTTTTATACCGAATCTCAAATTTCTTTTCTTGAAAACTCTCTTCGAATGGGTAACACACTCTTTTACTATCTCAACCTTTTGTCTAATGGAGTTTTTAGACTCATTGTACTTGTATCTCTAATCTTATAGCTTCCCTTTCTTTCTCTTGTTTCTTTCTTTTTTTTAAAATCTCTGTATACTTCCTGTATACGCTTTTCCAAATTTAATAGATTACTATTACTTGTTAAAAAAAAAACTGTTTTTGGTATATAGCTAACATTGTATGGAAGCCACCTTTGGAGTCTGGGGATGTTTAATTGGTAGATCCAATTTTTTAATGGTACGTGGAACTGCATGTGGCAATCATGACTGGGTTCTATCATCTATGGCCTTGTCAAAAATATAAAATGACACAATTTATAATCTAAACTGCTAGAACCCTAATTTTATTAGGAATCAATAAATGTAATCAAGTTAAAATGTGAATTATCCACAATCCCTTGATGGTTCCTCGAAAGGTGTGTGTTTGTGCGCACGTGTGTGCATGCACACAAAAATGTACAAACTACATGCACATGCACCAAATTTAATAGATTACTATTACTTATTAAAAAAAAAAACTGTTGTTGGTATATAGCTAATATTGTATGGAAGCCACCTTTGGAGTCTGGGGATGTTTAATTGGTAGATCCAATTTTTTAATGGTACGTGGAACTACGTGTAGCAATCATGACTGGGTTCTATCATCTACGTCCTTGTCAAAAATATAAAATGACACAATTTATAATCTAAACTGCTAGAACCCTAATTTTATTAGGAATCAATAAATGTAATTAAGTTAAAATGTGAATTATCCACAATCCCTTGATGGTTCCTCGAAAGGTCTGTGTTTGTGTGCACGTGTGTGCACGCACACAAAAATGTACAAACTGCATGCACATGCACCAAACAAACATGCTGCATGCATCAGCTCTGAAACTTTTGAATTGTCCTACCTTAGAAGTTGTATCATATGTGGCAACTTTTTGCTTGATTTATTTTCTGCTTCTGACTTCTAAATGTTTCTTTCTATGACAGATGGGCGTTATATAGCAACTGTATCACATGATCGGAAAATTAAGCTTTGGTCCAGCAGTAGCAAGGAGAAGGAACAGGGTATGGATGTGGACTAGGTTGCTGAAGATGATAAAATATTGGTGGATCCTATTTCCTGGATTTTTTGGTCTAGAAACCCTTTAGGGATGAGTGGATAACAAAGCACAGATTGCTTCAAGTTCAAAATGTCTATTGTGGAGTTGCACTTTTAACCATGAGAGATATGGTTTATGGGTAAATGAAAGCTTTCGTTATATACTGAATTTTCCTGACTTAGGTTTCATCTACCTTGTTATTTTTCTTTTTCAAACTCTGATCAGACTTAGATAATTTGTTGTAAGAGATTTTGAGAGGAACCATACTAACTGAAATGCTTGGTGTACCTAATCTTTACAGTTATAGTTGTGAAATCATCCAGCAAGAAAAAAGGAGTGAGTCTACGCAGTGTTGAAAAACTGTGTTGTGTTTTCCTTTGTGAGTCTGCGCAGTGATAATTGTTGATTACTTGTACTTTCAGTCTTTTGTTAATACCGATCATTACAGAAACTACAGCAAACTGTTTTTTATGTCAGGGTGAAGAATAGCAGAGAAGATGCCATTGGCACAAAAATTAGTCAAGAACTACCAGAGGCTCTCAGTATCTGATAGATGCAGTCTGATTTGATCAGCACTAGAGCAAAAAATTTCTACTTGACTTGAACCCAATTCTGGAACACTTATTCTAGGCCTTGTTAACAGGGCTTTTTTTTTTTTTTTTTTTTTTTATAATTTTTTTTTTAAAAGATAATTACTGTAGAGGGTTAACACACAACGGTACACCGTCCCTTAACCCAGCGCTTATAAGTCGAAGGTGGGAGGCGAAGTTCTCCGATGTGGGACAAAACCGTGAGGGTCACACCGGAACCCAGAGTGGACAGTATGGGACAAAACCGTGAGGGTCACATCGGAACCCAGAGTGGACAGTATCTTCTAAGGGAGCTTACCCTCCACAATTACAATATGCTGCTAATCCATAGCTTAAACCCTTTTCTCTTAGAACTTCAAGCACTTTGTGCATGAGAAGATACTAATTTAGCTACAAGTCCCTTGGTAACAGATCTCGAGTTTCCTTGGTTTTTTTTTTCATCAGAGATGCCTTGTTGGAGTTGTCACTCTGTTATATACAGATCAAAGTCGTCAATCTTCAGCTTCAGAGTGGTATTTGATAAATTCAGTTACCATTTCAATCTATGGGAAGCCATAACATGAGAATAGACTCAAACTTCTCTCCATCACAAGCTGTTCAATCAGCTTTGCTTTAACTTCCAAACATTATTAGTCACTGGCAATGGCGAAGCCTGGATTTGGCTCCAAAGTAGACAAAGTTCAAAATACATACAATATCTAACGCATTGAATTCAACAATTATAATTTTATACAAACATATACGCAGTAAATTAAATTTTATTCTTTATACATCCGACAAAGAGTTTTAGCTCAGTTGGCATCTCCTCCTTCTATAAGCGTTAGGTGAAGCATGAGGTTGTTAGCTCCTATCGGAGGTGCATGTGTAACTTATCAATCAAAAAACTAATAACAATTGTTTATAAATAATGCAGGATAAAAAAAGGTTATAGCTTTTGCAATGACGAGTCTATTCTAGTTTACAGAGAGTGTCTATGGGCTAGCCTTCCAGCATGATGGATTACTGGTAGTAAGTTGTGGACCAGATGCACTTAGAGAGAAATAATTGACTTTATCCATATGCTGATATGCATACCATTTGAGTTTAACTTGTTGAATTAGATGTGTATATTATGTGAGTTTAGATCATAATTTTCATCAAGTACTTATAATTCTTGCAAACACTAATACAATTACACATTTTCATTCTATAACATTTGTTATTTATATCTTTCTAAATTGCAAGTCAATGGAAATTTCAAAAACCTAAAGCACATGCTTTTACAGTTTAACTCACATTTTCTTTTTAAGGGTAAAATTTTAAATTTCAAAAACAATTATGAAATGACAAAATATCCTCCACACAACTTTTATCTAGTTAAAAAATAATTTTACATTATATTACACCATAAACAAAACTATCCAATTCATTCTTATTATCCAGTAAAGTCGTTCAGACTTTTTTTCAAATAACAAATTACATTTTCCCTTGTTAATTATGGCGTAGTTGTAATTACCTCCTAAATTAGAATATTAAACAAAATAACATATTTAATTGTTGTCGTAGAGCACTTTGCATCCTAGCCGTTAGGAATTTTGTCAACCTTTTAATAGAAAATTTTAATTTTTATTATACATTTTCAAAAAATTTGATTCTATCATGTCATTAGATACCACTTTCTCCGTCATGGGTTGAGGATGACATTAAAATTATGCTAGGGACACAACTTTTAGCACAATTTTATGTCATAACTTGTCATATGACAAGTTGTGATCGGTAAGGATGTATCTCCACATGGCCCATTGACATGCCCTTACCAATCATAACTCATCATGTGGCGAGTTGGGACATTAAAAGTTGTGTCCCTAGCATAATTCAAACATTAGATGATAGTTTTTGAAAAATATTCATATTGTTTAAAAGTTAGGTATTCAAGTGATAAGCTCTTGGTAATGTGCTTTTTTGTGTCTAATGTTGGTAGTTTGAATCCATCTCCTCCTCTCCCACTATTTGCCTATAAAAAGAAATGCTTGAAATTTACAATAATCCAAATAAAAAGCTAGTGTTCCACTATTAATGTTTTACTTTGTATTCCATCAATTACAATGTCATTTAAAAGAGGGAAAAAAATTACAGTATGCCATGTGTTTAGGTTTTTTTTTTTTTTTTTCATTTTAATTTAGTACTTAATGGATAGGCTACTTCAAGAGTACTGTAGTTTAACTAATACTTTATGTGTTTCAAATAGAGATGTCTAGGATTTAAATATTCATTCTCACATTGTAGGAGAAAATATCTAGTGAGCTGAGCGCGTACACCCTTTGTGAGACTGACATGTGGGTCCAAATCTCAGTCTCACAAAAGGTGCAGGGGCCTAGCTCATATAAGATTTTCTCCGCAATGTAAGTATTGTGTTGAAAATTTAGACAATTGACAGCTAGATTTTATTGCATGTGCTAGGTAGACTTTGCTATGAACACTTGCCAATTTCAGCTTTGTATTGTGTAAATTTTATTAGTAAAACTTCAGCCCTTATTGCCACCAAAGTGGTCCAATGATATTCCACTTGATTCAGTAAATATGTTAAAATCAACCGCATGCAAAAGGCTACGAATAAGATCATTGTTGTAAAGAAGGTGGTATATAACCTTTCAAGAGAATACTCATTGTAATTTCGACAATAAAAAAAGGAAGTGGATGACCACTTAAATGCAAAAGTCCTATTACTCTTTAGTTTTATTTCTTGCAAGTTGTAATTACTACCTCCCTTTTTATTTTGGGTAGTATTAACCTGCACCGCAAGTTGCTGATTAGAAAAAAAATTTGTCACTAAAGTCAATTTTTTGTCGGATTTTTTACCAACTTTACAGAGTATAAAGTCAATAAAATTAACTTTTTGAGTTTTTTTAGTACTATTTTTAATCATTTCATTAATTTATGTTAATTTTTATTAAATTGACCCTATAATAAATCATTCTTTAACAAACATCTTACAATGCCCGCTAACATTTCTCTTTTATTTTATAACATATTGAATTTTTTTTTAAAAAATTGACAGGCTGGGTTCTTGCTAAAAAAACGTAAGGCCAATCTTTATAGATGGGCTGGGGTTTAATTCGAGAATTGATATTTTTAAAACTTAAAAGCCCAATAATAAGCCCAAAACCCAGTATAAGGGCTGACATAGCCTAGGCCCAGGCCCAGGCCCAAACCTACACCGATTAACTCGACCTTTTTTGTGGTACAAAAAGGGAGCTAGGGTCTCAAATCCAACACCATTCAGATTGTCATCGACGATTTTTTTCGATCAAATCAAAAACAACTCCCAGAGCAATCTTTAGCTAAACCCAGGTACTCTTCGATTCTTTACTATTTAATTTTTTTTTTTACTAATTTTTGTTCTTAATTTTATATGATTTTCTTGTTAAAATTTTAGGGTTTTGTTGTTGTTGTTGTTGTTGAACGAAGCTAAAATTTTTTTTTTTTTTTTTTTTTTTTAGTTTTTGTTGATGAAGATTATGTTTGCTATAGCTGGGTTTTCTGAATTTTTTTTTCTTCTAAAGTTGAAATTTTGGGGGAAAAAAAATCTAGGGTTTTGTTATTGGAATTATTGTTGTTTTTCGATGTGATTATGGTTTGTTTTGTTATTATCTTTTCAGAATTTTTCTTGCTTCATGTGGGTTCAGGGATTTATTGGGTTTTAGATTTTAATATGTTATTATGCCTCTCAAATTTTCAGGTTTATTTCATATATATATATATATAAGAATATTTAATTATTTTTTAATTTTAAAAAGTAAAGTTTTGGTGAACAAATCTTTTGGTTGAGTTTGAATTGTTTAGTCAGTGATGGGTTCTGAGGTTGGTTGGTTGGGTTTGTTTGTTTTTGTTTTTTTTTTTTTTCCCTTATAATGTGGAATTGTATTTTCCTTGAAAACCTTAAAATTGTGGCGCTATATATTTGTTGTTTTGCTAAAAAAGCTGGAGTCTATGATTTCTTACATTTTTATTTTGTATTTTCCACCTTCTGAAACCATTTTATTATGTGGGTCTTGATTAATTATAAGTTTTTACCGCTAAATTCAAATTATTCATGAACTCCTAATGATATATGTATTTTCACTGAACTATTGAGTTTGTACTTCTGTGTTTGTGTTAATATATTGTTTCATGCGCAAAGGTTGAATTCATGAACCTATTTCATTTACTGGGGAGTTTGGACTAATAAGTAGTTTTGCTCTGGTGCAGTAACAGAGTCAGTAGCCAACTAGCCATGCCGAAGAATAAGGGAAAGGGAGGAAAGAACAGGAAGAGGGGTAAGAATGAAGCAGACGATGAAAAGCGTGAGCTTGTTTTCAAGGAAGATGGGCAGGAGTATGCCCAAGTGCTTCGCATGTTGGGAAATGGCCGGTGTGAAGCGATGTGCATTGATGGCTCCAAGCGCCTTTGCCATATCAGAGGGAAGATGCACAAGAAGGTCTGGATTGCGGCCGGTGATATCATACTCGTCGGTCTTCGTGACTACCAGGATGACAAGGCTGATGTGATTCTCAAGTACATGCCAGATGAAGCTAGGCTCCTCAAGGCATATGGAGAGCTTCCTGAGAACACTCGTCTCAATGAAGGCATTATAGACGACGAGGAGGAAGGTGGAGGTGACGATTATATTGAGTTTGAGGATGAAGATATTGATAAGATATAGGGTTTGGAATTGTGTGTAGATTTTATCCTTAATTTTGAAGAGTATTGGTTAAGTGATACTTATAAGTCAAAATTTCCAATCGCACTTTATTGAATTTGAATTTCAGGTGGGGACTTGGTTGTATTCCATGTAACACCTTCTCTTACTAATTAGTGTCTGTTATGTTTGCCCTTTTTTCTTTCTATGGTTGTTGGTCGTCCCCCACCCCCCACAACACCAAACCGTTGATGATGCTTGTATAACGTAAACTCGCTCTTGGTTATTTCCTCAATGGAGTATGATCTTTGAAGTTTCTTTAGATTCTTCTGTTCTAAATTTTGCATTGGCAGAGATGTGCAATTCTTTAGAATTTATTTTTGCTCTAGATCAGTGGGTTACTTGATGATTGAGGGTCAAACTATATGGATTCTCGCTTGAATGGTTGAAGTTGGGGTTTTGCACATTTGATCTACATTATGAATTGTATTATATTCTATCTTAAATTTACCTCTTCGGGAGGATAGACTGATATTCAGTTCTATTGTCCATAGTGCTGGTAAAAATATGGGATCATCTGGGATCCTCAAGCCTCTTTTTGTTGGTAGGCTTAAATCCATCTTTCTCCTTTGGTGCAATTAGTTATTGTCAAATTGAACAGAGACCTCATTTGAGCCACAACCATCTCTTTCCGTCTCCTACTAGACCGAAAAACCTTTTGCCTGAGTGTGAATCTATGATATCTTTCAATTGCCTCAGGCTGCTTGTTTATGATTCTCAACAGGAGAGTTTCCAGAAGGTGGGGTGCCATCCACTGCTTGGTCTAGCCCTTGTTGGGTTCTCTGCCATAAGCTTTGGTTTGTTTTCTCTTTGAACAGATCTGAGGTTACTAGAGATAGGATAAAGTAGATTTAAAACTTATTTTAGAAAAATATTTCAGCTGTAGCGGTAGCGATAAGCTAGCGCTCCCTTGCACATAGTTGTTGCTTCTAGTTTGATCTGAAACCTCATTTTTTGTGTTGCTACTCATTGTGCTATCATCCCAGTCTTCCTGTAAATTTCACGTGGTAATATATATGAATACTGTACTTAAGCTTTGGCTCAATTGGTCTGGGATAGGGTTGAACAGGCAAGCTTTGAATGAGACCTAGCAAAAAGTAGAAACATTGAATTGATCATACGTAGTGTTTGAAGTTTTGAGTGTTACAAACTGTAAATCATAATTGTGTGAATTGGCAATTATGCTCCAACTTTCGATACATGCTTCAGATAACGAGTAAATTCGAGCAAAAATCTATTTTGCAAGAACACATTCAATGTTAAAAGTACACCAATAGCTATGCTCCAAGATTTGGAGCTAGTTATGATTGAATAGCAATAGCAGCGCACACACTATAATCTCCAAGTCTTGAGTCATTTTTGTTCATTTGACTTATTCTTCAACAAGTTAACTTTTAAACTATTTCTATTCCGATTGGTTTCCATTCTTTTGATTAAAATTGTTCTACTTATATTTAGTATACATGTGAGCTCTAAGAGCATAACATAACTCAAGGGGTTTAGTTTCACTTCACTTCAATTGGTTTTGAGCACTGTAGGAGAGACAATACGGAGATGTGTCTTAAAATGAATACATGTCAATCTCGTGTCCCGTCTTATACCTCTATTTACAAGTGATTGAATAGCAATAACAGTGCACATACTATAATCTCCAAGTCTTAAGTCATTTTTGTTCATTTGATTTATTCTTCAACAAGTTAACTTTTAAGCTATTTCTATTTTGATTGGTTTCCATTCTTTTGATTAAAATTGTACTACTTATATTTAGTATACATGTGAGCTCTAAGAGCATAACATAACTCAAGGGGTTTAGTTTCACTTCACTTCAATTAGTTTTGAGCACTGTAGGAGAGACAATACTGAGATGTGTCTTAAAATGAATACGTGTCAATCTCGTGTCCCGTCTTGTGCTCTTATTCACAAGAGAGAAGCCTTACCCGAACTCAAACTTTAAAGCTAAAAACTGAACAAAATCAATTCTAACTATTGTGGTTCAGCTCTTAGAGCCATGTGTATACTAAATATAAGTATTACAACTTTGATCATAGGATTGGAAACCATCATAACTTTAGATACATACTTAGGATGAATGAATGATACTTCCATCCTTTAATTAAAGTTGTCCTAGCTTATACTAAGCGTTGGTATAATATATTACATGCTTAAATATTATCATACTATATCCCATCTAAAAAAGATATTGTCATACATAAAAGCAGGGAAAAAAAATGTATTTAAAGCATTTTGAGTATTTCATATAAATTATTACAAGTTTTTTATATATAAAAAAATTAAATTAATAAAAATCATTTTGAAAAAAAAAATCTGTGTAAAATATTTTATAAAAAAATATATTAATGCTTTTTTTATTTATTTAAAAAAAAGCACATTCTTCAAGTGTTTTATTGACCCGGGTAGCGATAAGCTAGTGCTCCCTTGCACATAGTTGTTGCTTCTAGTTTGTTCTGAAACCTCATTTTATGTGTTGCGACTCAATTGTGCTATCATCCAGTCTTCCTGTAAATTTCACGTGGTAATATATATGAATACTGTACTTCAGCTTTGGCTCAATTGTTCTGGGATAGGGTTGAACAGGTAAGCTTTGAATGTGATCTAGCAAAAAATAGAAACTTTGAATTGATCATGCATAGTGTTTGAAGTTTTGAGTGTTCCAAACTGTAAATCATAATTGTGTGAGTCGGTAATTATGCTCCAACTTTCGATACATGCTTTAGATAACGGGTAAATTCGAGCGAAGATTTGTTTTGCAAGAACACATTCAATGTTAAAAGTACACTAATAGCTTTGCTCTAAAATTTGGAGCGAGTTATGATTGAGTAACAATAGCAGTGCTCATACTATAACCTCCAAGTCTTAAGTCATTTTTGTTTATTTGATTTATTTTTCAACAAGTTAACTTTTAAGCTATTTCTAATTTGATTGGTTTCCATACTTTTGATTAAAGTTGTACTACTTATATTTAGTATACATGTGAGAGGGTTTAACTTCACTTCCCTTCAATTGGGGCACGTGTCAATCTCGTATCCCATCTTGTGCTCTTATCCACAAGAGAGAAGCCTGAACTGAACTCATACTCTAAAGCTAAAAATCGAACAAAATCAATTTTAACTATTGTACTTCAGCTCTTAGAGCCACACGTATACTAAATAATTACTATATATAAGTATTACAACTTTAATCAAAGAATGGAAACCATCATAATTTTAGATACATGTTTTAGATGAATGAATGTCACTTCTATCATTTGATTAAAGTTGTCCTAGTTTATACTACACATTAGAATATACTCAAAAGTGGGAAAAAAAAAAGTGTTTAAAGCACTTTGAGTATTTCATATAAAATATTTCAAATATCTTATAAATAAAAAAATTAAATTAATAAAAATCATTTTGAAAAAAAAAATCTGTGTAAAATATTTTATTAAAAATATATTAAATGATTTAAAAAAATAAAAACACATTCTTCTATGTAAAAAATCATGTTTATATAAGTATTATATATATATATATATAAAGTTCAAATTTTCTATGTTAACTGTAAAGTACTTCAAGTGTTTCATTGATAATATAGTATTCCAAAGAT
Organism: Castanea mollissima; assembly: GCA_014183005.1. Classification (NCBI taxonomy): domain Eukaryota; kingdom Viridiplantae; phylum Streptophyta; class Magnoliopsida; order Fagales; family Fagaceae; genus Castanea; species Castanea mollissima. The sequence continues at coordinate 39,374,745 of JACAVU010000009.1, read as the reverse complement.
ATTTGAAAAAAAGAAAAAAAAAGCCGTGTAATATTTTTTTTTCAAAAAAATCTGTTTAGGATCGGGTCTAACTTGACACAGATCCAAACCGGGTTGAGACTGACCCGGGTTTTACCCAGCGCGGGTACCTTTTGAAAACAAACAGAAAAGTTTTCTCTTTTCTCTTCCATTAGGGGAGAGACTTATAATTTGGGGGTTAGGGTTTCTGAAATATTCGATTCAATCGCAAAAAAATTGGAGCTTTTCTCAGATTCGTTGGAGATTCACCTAGATCTGCTTCCATAAGGTACTTGAAATCCACATTATTTTGGTACTCATTAGATCTCTCATCAGATTTTATGCTTCTGAAATTCTTGTGCTTTCAATTTCATATACTCTCATTTGAGAGCTAAATCAATTCAATGGTATATTTCTTTGATTTCGTTCTTTAATGTTTTTGAATTCTACAATGGTCACACAAGTAATTTTGATGCAGATCTGCTGCAAGTAATTCAACAAAAACCAATGAATTTAGTGTGTGTGTGTGTGTGTATAAAATTAAAATCTGAATTCTGTATTAGAAATAAAAAAAAAATATAAAGAGACCCATTTCACACATTCAATGGTGCTCCTCACTTAAGCACTAATCTTTTAAATTTGTTTTTTTGGCAACTTCTAATGGATGACATTTATCTTAAGTTGAAGTAATACTGAAAATTTCATGAATGTTATTAATACTTAATAGCATTTGGAGTTGGATAAATTGCATAGCCTGTTAGGGGTTAGTTGCCGGTAAATTTTACTAGCTAGAGGCAAGTCCAAAGGGCTCTTATTTAGAAAGGTTCCTTACATTATCAAAAATAAAAAAGCAAAAGAGTTGGAGTAGCAAGTCTTTGGGTAAGTTATTGGAATAATATGAGATGGGCATAAATTTCCTGTGTATGGATTGTTTTGTTTGTAAGCTGACCCTATAGAAGGGACTATTTGTGTGTTCGGATTAGCTTTATGCTAATTTTATGACAGTGGGCAAAAGTACAGTTTTACCTAGAAAAAAAAGGCTTTAAAAAGTTTGACATAAGCAAATAAACTACAAAGCTAATCCAAATGGATACTTTAGTTTTAGCTCAATTTGGTTTTGTTATGCTTTGTATCATGCTAATTTGATTGTGGTCTCATTGAATGAAGCATCGGTAGGCTTAAAACTAGCATTATTTTCTGTAGCAAAGTTTACAACCAGCATAATTTGGAGGAACTTTCACACTTGATAGCCTCTATGATCTCTGTGTTCACCGGGACAATTTAATTTTCTGTCTTTTCTATATAGTAAGTCCATATATATATATATATTTTATATCTAATGCAGGTCTAATGCAAGTTCGAAATTCAGGAAGAAAAATCAAATGGTGGTTTTGTCAGTGAAACCCTTGTTTATCATCCTAGTGGTGTCTCTCTCTCTCGTCCTTGCCATAGTTTTGCTTTTGCCTTCTTCTCCATTTTCCCAGACCGTGCTTTCTTCTAATTCAACACTGTAAGTGTCAAGTTTGAGGATGTTATTTTGTTTTTGGTTTTTTTCTGCTGTGTTTGGTTTCCTGGAAAGTGAGGGAAAATGGAGGAAAAGAAGATTTTCAACGCCTAAGTTTCAGTTATTTATTTATTTTTTAATGTTTAATAAGTAACTTTATGCTAAGTCAGTTAATTGAATGGACATAATTCTTCTCTCGTTTCTCAGTAACAGAATATTGTCAATTCCTTTTCCTTTTTTTTTTTTTGGCTCAACTCTTGAGAAAATAAGGGTAAAGAAAAGAAATCGGAGTACTAGGATCTTAACATTTCCCTATTAGGTGAGGGAGGTTGTCAATGTTTAGAAATTGATAAGCATGGGTAGGGCATAAGATAAAAAAAAAAAAAAAATCTACAGTTTTATTGTTATTGGTTTTTTTGTTTTTTGTTTTTTTTCCATCTGATGTATGAATTTATGGATGCAGAGGGAAATCGGACATATGGAGTGTCCGGAGGATGGTGGAGTGGAGGCCTTGCAAGTGGTGGCTACAAGGACACCTAAGTGGTAAGTGGAGCTTCAAGTTTGAATTTCTGTGTCTTTGACAAAAATTTGTGGATGTATGGGATACATATAGGATTTGGCAGATAGCCTACAAATGAATTTTTTGGGATATAATAATTGTTTGCCAAATATGAAGCGTAGTCATTTAAAATTGAAGAGGAAGGAAAGCAGTTTTCATGGAGAACTTAATAAGGGTTCTTGGACCTTCTATAATTGTTTTGTCATGTATATCTTTGAGTTTGGAAAGTTACTGAGGAATGATTTGCAAAATCAAGAATTTTGAACTCTTTAATTATGTTTGGGATGGAAAGAGAATTATGGTTGGTATAGGGTCTCCATTTGGTTTGTGATATTCTGAGTCAATCTTAATTGATGTTCATTGCAGACAATTGCATTGGTTTTTTGTTGAAATGCTGCAGCTTTGCCACTTGAGAATAATGGATATATCCGAGTTGATTGCTACGGTGGGCTCAATCAGATGCGAAGAGATGTGAGTGCTTAAGAGAATTTCGTATTTGCAACTTTGAGATCTAATTTGAAAATTCTCAATTTTATTTCTTTGATAAAAGAAGGTTTATTATTTATGATGACTGCAGTTATGCGATGGTGTTGGTATTGCCCGTTTGTTAAATGCAACCTTGGTTTTGCCAAAGTTTGAAGTGGCTGCATATTGGAATGAATCAAGGTAATTTATGGTTATATTTATCAAGGTTGATGGGATAGCTATGAAATCTGATAGAATTATTATTTACGTTTCAAGAATCTGTTCGCTGTGAATTGACTGTATATGAATAAAATGTATTGTTTTATATAATTATATCATAGATAATTTATAGTTTGCCTTTTGTTTTGTTTTGTACAGTTGATAGAATGAATTTAGGGTAAATTATACTTTTGGTTCTTGAAATTTGGCTTAAGTTGGATTTTGGTCACTCAAAATTTTAAAACGTAATAGTACAGTGAAGTAAGAGATGGGCTTTACATTTAAAATTATTTGGATTTTGGTCCTAAATAATTTTACTTCTACTTTGACCTTCATAATCATATCAATTGAGCTTCAATTTTAATATTTAATTAACTCTCAAAGGCTAACAAGATGGTTTGATAAGTGTTTTTCTCATCTATATTCTGATCATTCTCTCATTTCAGCAGTTTAGTCTGATGAACTGTATAGAATGCACCTTCTTTTATCTATGATTTGATCTTATAAAATGCTTCTATTTGTATGATATTATGTGTCAATGGCTAAAAGGTTTCCTCAAGCAACAAGAGTAATGTTGTTCTTCTTCTTTCATTTTTCATAATCCTTTAAAATTTATCTTCTTTTTACTAAGGCAGTATCCTTTCATAACCATTTGGTTTCACCTCAGTGGTTTTGCAGATGTATTTGATGTTGAATACTTTATTCAACAGATGAATGGGTTTATTAAGGTTGTCAAAGAGTTGCCACCAGAAATTGCATCAAGAGAACCTTTTCGAGTAGACTGTAGCAAACGCAAAGGCCAATTTGATTACATTGAAAGTGTTCTTCCATCCTTGCTGGAGCATCATTATATTTCAATTACACCAGCAATGAGCCAAAGAAGAGATAGGTATTACCTTGTAGTTCTATATTTCCTGCTTAGTGATGGCACTGGAACCGTATTGTTGTGACTTGTGACTGAGAAATTCATCCCACTTAGAGAACGTTGATTAATGAGATGTATAATGGCCATTAGTTTTTTGATATAGAGTTGAACTGTCAAATGCAATATTTGGTTTGGTTTCAACATGTTAATATGAGGCGCTGGCCGCATATCTTAAGATTGGGTCTTGTGGATATTCCTGTTTCTTATTTTAGGAAACTTTCATTTAGTGCTGAGAATGATAAGGTGCTTTGAGGGCCAGAAGCTCAGATGAGTTGAAGTATGTGTTTTTGAAGTTCATATGAGTGGATATTGTGCTAAATGTCCTCTTCAATTGAGGGGCTCCTAGATTTTATGGACTCCCTGGGCTTATAGCTGTTCTATGTTTTAGCCTATGTTGTTTTTTTTTTTTTTTTTCCCATATACACCCTTGTACTTGATATGCGTTATTAATTGTTCACTTAAAAAAAAAAGAAGATAAATTGAAAGTTGACTGAACATCTTTTTTATTCTCATATGAGTTTGATGTCTAACAAGATTGGTTTAACTTCCATATTTATGTGCTTTAAAAAAATAATAATAGTAATTAAAAAAAATCCACCATGTCTTTGATATTAATGGTTTATTGCTGACTACTTTCTTTTTCTTGTAGGTATCCTCTGTATGCAAAAGCTTCCCTTTGTCAAGCTTGTTACAGTGCATTGCGCCTCACTAGATCCTTGGAGAACAAGGCTTCTGAGCTCTTAGAAGCCATTCCCAAACCCTTTCTCTCACTTCACCTTCGATTTGAACCTGACATGGTAGCATACAGCCAATGTGAATACTCAGGTCTTTCTCCATCTTCTGTCAAAGCCATTGAAGCAGCACGAGGAGATAGAAACCATGGACTGGAGAGTTAGCCCACGTCTGGAGAAAACGGGGAAAATGTCCTCTTACCCCAAATGAGACGGCCTTCATACTTCAATCACTTTCCATTCCAACAGGCACAAATATATATTTGGCAGCTGGGGATGGTCTGATGGAAATTGAAGGCTTAACATCTGTCTACACCAATGTAGTTACCAAGTCTAGCCTCCTAAGTGATGAGGATTTCACAAGTATGCATGGGAACACAAAAGCTGCATTGGATTATTATGTGTCTATTAATAGTGATTCTTATGTGGCTACATATTTTGGAAATATGGATAAGATGGTTGCAGCAATGCGAGCTTTTAAGGGCTTGTATAAAACCCTTTTCTTAAGCAGAAGAGCCTTTGCAGAGTTCACTTCAGAAGGTTTTAGTGGGAAAGTTCTGATGCAAGCCCTATGGAAGGCTCATCTAGATGATTATGTGATGGGGAGAGGTTCTGCTTTGCCTGACTGCTTTTGTGAGTTCAAATTGTGATTTCGGGTTCATCTTTCTTGCCATATATTGTATTCCTTCATTTTTTGTATGTGATATGACTCTAGAAGCAGATTTTTTGTTAGGTGTTTCTATAATTTAGGGCTTGTAGAATTAAGAGTTTTCCCCTTATATCTTGTTTTTACAAGTTCTAATGTTATTGACTGACTTTAATTATGTATCTCTTGGCCAAAGTTTGGGCATTGCACCTAACCATTCTGTTTTCACTTTTTCTACTAAACAAGTTTCCTTTTGCGCTACATTCGTAAATTCTTAATCCATCTCTTTACATTACCTATGCACTAATGTGTTTTACTTAAAAACCGCTTTTCAGAATAATCTATGATTAAGATTTCAATTGTGTATTCATTGGTTTTGATGGTTATCATACCCGCAGACCACACTAGAATTATTGAGATCCATTAGATGAATGTTACATTATAAGAATGTTTCTACAAGTAGGCAAAAAGGATTCATTCATCGATCAGTACTACTATAATTGGTATGCTTGAAGCCTTGAGCATCTTGACTGCAGCTGTCATATGCTTTAGGTTACAAGATTTCCTAAGGTCACATTCTCCTTTGAGTGAAATTGCAGATAAAAAGGGACAGTGTAAGTCCATTTTAATGCTTTGGTTCACCTTTGAGCAAGCTTTGATCTGGGGTATACAGGAAAATTTCCACATGTATTCCCAGGAGACAGATTTTTCCTCTATTGCAAGCAGCATTTCTTCTACTGGTTATCACTTGAAATCCTGCATAGCTGACTGGTTGATGGACCTTCAAATGTTAGTTTTAGTTTTTGTAATGCCATTCTTCATAAAATGACAAAGGTCGCGACCAAAAAGCAGTATAGCGTCATGGAGCTGATCGAAGCCAATTCTCTTCCGAAGTTCCTTGCGACTTGAAATTGAAGTATCATGATGAATAGTATGGTTGAGTGAGTCTTGCTAGCTCAGTTGGTTGAGTGCTCGTCAGTGGGAGACGGTTCACTAATCTAACATCCAACTACATAAGCTCAAGTTTTGAATCCCATTTTGGCATAAGATTCAATATTTATTGAAATTATACTGTTATATCAATGAAAAGGGTGGAATTTGTCAAAGAAAACTGTCAAGATAAACCAATTGTTTTATTATTATTATCATTATTTCTTTTTAAAACTCACTACAATTTTTTTTTTAAAATTTTATAAAAAGAACACCAACCAATCAGGCCCTTGGGGTTGATGTTGTTGTGTCTAGGAGGATGCTTACAGAGATATCTGCTAAAAATATGAAAATCTGTAGGTATACTGTTCAGCCCACCATCAAAAGTAGAGAATAAGGTTTTATGCTGCTCTCTTTTTCAGGGAGAAGTATGTGCTATGTTTTAATGGATGATAATTGAGAAAATTTCTTAGTAACTAGTGAAAAGTTAGTTATAAAAGGTTTCTCGCCTGTAACCCTTTGTTCATATGATGACATTTTGAGCTAACCTGATGAAGAAAACGAAAAATATAATAGATTTTGGGTATAATCTTGCCCAACTTTTTGCATAATGCCACATGGTCGCTTTCCCATGTAGAAATAGCAACTCTTGTTTTGTTTTTTGTTTTGTTTTTTGGTTTTTTTTTTTTTAACCTCCCTATATCTTATGGGGAGAATTATTGAATACTCAAAGAGTAGAATAAATGGAGCCGATTTAACTAGTTTGATGAGGATCTATAATCAATCCTAGAATTTGAGGCTAAGCTTGGTTGTTTTTATTCTTAATATTTTCTTTTTCTTTTTTACAGGGTAATTGTCCTTTCTTTTTCTTTTTTTTCCCTATGATTTTTACGTCTTTCTCTCTAACAAAACTAAGGAGAGGAATGAGAAACTCACATGATTTTTTCTGAACTTTGACTACTATACAATTCCAAGTAGTTCTTTTTTGGTGTGAAAGCGACTGTAAGGAGTAACAATAAAATCAATTTTAAGCTTACATGTTACATCTCTGTATCTTGACCAAAAGAAGAAATATTTGATTTTTCTGGAGTAGTTATGTTCCGAATAAAACTGCTTCAGCTAAGGGTAAAATTATTGATTGGAGGCATGTTACAATTAATATAATGCAAACCCAAGTGCATATTTCAGTGAGTCTGAAGTCGATCCACAGGGAATGGCTGACACTAATGTAAATTTTTTTATTATTAAGTAGTAAATAAAAATAGTTTTTTGTTTATTTTTAAAACCAAAGATGGAGAAAGATAATATTGAAGCTACAATTGAAAATAGAAAAATAAATCTATGATAAATTAATCGTGAGAAAACATTAGGGATTCAAGGGTCTACCTAATATTTTATCATATGAACCTAGATGGTTTTTAACTTAATTAGGGTAGAGAGCCAACTTGCCTAATCGGAAGATAAAACAGTAAAGTACTTAAACAAAGTTTAAAGTAGATTGAATCAGTGGTTGTGCAAATAAAAGGAGTTTCAACTTATGACGTCTGCAAATAAAGAGAGTTTGAATGAGTGAGTGTAGGTGGGGATTGAACCCAAATCTTTTATTTAACCATCAGAGAATTACCAGTTGAGCTAATGGAACCTACTAGTACTCTCTCTCTCTCTCTCTCTCTCTCTCTCTCTCTCTCTCTCCTCTCTCTCTCTCTCTCTCTCTCTCTATATATATATATATATATATATATATATATTACATTATATTTAAACTAATATATTGGATTAATGTATCTAAGCTAATATTTGAGCTTATAAAATATATGGATTTTGAATTATATGTTAATAAACATAAAAATAAATAGATGCATATATACATAAATAATACCGACATATATGTGTATAGCAGTAACTCCAAAAGTAGTACACATATATAGATCACTACTAAAATATTTTATTCTCCTAACCAAACCAAAACGGCATCTGATATGAAATTGACTTTTTTTTTTTGATATTGAGCTTTGGGTATAGGGTTTAGAAGAGAAGGGTCATGGGTAAGGGCTAAGTTTATAGAAATCATTGGGTTCAGAGAGGGGCAACGACCCAACCATACACAATTTGAACCCTATTTCTAAAATTATTAAGAGTGTGAAGAAGGAGAAGCAAAGCCCTTAGAGGAAGTACAACAAGGTTTGTAACTAATCAGTAAACTATCACAATTTAAGTTTCACTCATGAGCAATTGTTAGTCCCCAAAGTTTGAATTGATAACTTTTTTTTTTTTTGTAACACAAAATTTTATTAGAATGAAAAACAAACCCAGTACACCGGCGGTGTACTAAAGGAGAAGTACTATCAATTCAAAATACAATGCTCAAACAATTCTAAGAGCAAGAAACAAGGTGGAGAAAGAAAAGCAGCACTCCAATCCAGCAAAGTACGAAGGAAGAAGGCTTTAATTTCAAAGATAGTCCGTTTACATCACTGAAAACTTCTGAAATTCTGTTCTTGCCAAAGGCACCACATAATGAAATTCTTTTCTTGCCAAGCAGTCAGACAGTGGCCAAAGATTTTCTCCTCTATCTCTCGTAAGCTTGTGCTTTCACTTAACAGATGGCCGCAGTACAGTCAACAGTGTAGTGTTACAAACTTAGAATCAAAGTAGTCGCAAGATGTATCTGTTTTTCTGTTGAAACTTAAACTGAAGAAGAAGAAGGGAGCTCAAATCATAACATACACAACCATAACATAACAGATGGCCACAGGACAATCAACAGTGTAGTGTTACAAACTTAAAATCAAAGTAGTCGCACGATGTATTTGTTTTTCTGTTGAAACTCAAATCATAACAGTAACTTTGTTTCAAAATAAAAGAAATAAAGAGAATTACATTAAAATGAACAAACAATTAAGTACATGATACTATCCTATTCTAATGCTTGGACTTGGAGGTGGCAGGAGTTCTGCTCTCCAGTACAAGTAAGTAGATCAAAAATATAAGCTATCATAAAAGTCACAGCGCATCTTCTTGCTTGGCCGGACACCCTCTTCTGAATCCTGAAGATCCAGAAAATTCAGTGGGTCAAAATCGGGCTCTGTATCATCAGCAAGGTCAAGTAAAAGACCCTCCACCTCAGCTTCATCAAATCCATCAACAACATAGTCCATCTTCTCAGCTATCTCATCAAACACTTGACCCCCCATGCCCAGGTCATCAAAGAAATCCACCTGATCAAAAACACTCTTTGGAGAACCCAAAATACCAGAATCAACAACTGGGTCTTGATCATGATACGGGTATTGACCCCACATGCCCGTGTCATCAAAGAAATCCACCTGATCAAAAACACTCTTTGGAGAACCCAAAATACCAGAATCAATAACTGGGTCTTGATCATGATACGGGTCTTGAGTCTCTTGACCCCACATGCCCGTGTTATCAAAGAAATCCACCTGATCAAAAACACTCTTTGGAGAACCCAAAATACCAGAATCAACAACTGGTCTTGATCATCATATGGGTCCTGACCCCCCATGTCCGTGTCATCAATTCCGTCAAAGAAATCCACCCGATCAAAAACACTCTTTGGAGAACCCAAAATGCCAGAATCATCAACAACAGAGGGTGGTCTATCCAAAGCCAAAGCCAAAGTCCTCTCCTCCTTCTTCTTATTCTTTTTGTAAATTACACAGAGAACCAAGTCGGAGCCCTTTTCAGCAACACTAAACTCATGCATCAACCAATCAGTGGTCTTCATCTCCTTACCCTCACCCTTCACCCTGAAATTCAACAATTTGTTGAACCCAATAATCGTCTTCCCAGACCCAGATCCAGAATCATAGATTTTCTTGGTGGAACTTTCATGCCAAGTCCCATAGGAACCAACAGACCGAAGCACACGATTCTTCCTCCTCTTTAACATGGTGAAGAAGTAATGTTTCTCATCATCCAACACTGCCGTCGAGTCCGTACAGAAATTCCATGGGGGCTTATCGTATACTTCATCAGAGAAGCCGATGACGTCCCAAGCCAAACCCTCCTTTCGAATCTTCGGAGAAAGGTAACTCGAAATCAGCACTGCATCAGAGGGCTCAAACCTCGCCCCCAATGGCAGAGGCAGAGGAAGCCTCCGCCGGAGAAAACTCATCGTTTCTGGGTATCTCAGAGAGAGAGAGAGAGAGAGAGAGAGAGTGAATGGGAATTTTGATGGAAAGAATGACGATGATGCCTCCTTATATAATAGTCGGCGCAAGGGGGTGAGCCTAACGGCTATTGTTTTTTATAATTATTTTGAAAATAAATTTTTATATTTTTTTTGAGAATTAATTTTTATATTAAATCAGCAAGGAAATTCAGGTCTACGTGGATAAGTATTCGAATCCTCTGCTGTCAGATCTTGTAATATGATAATATGATTTGAACAATTATTAAAATATTATTAATTAAAAAAAATAGCCGTTTGGCTCACAATTAAACCTAAAGCATCCTGATGTCACTGTTTAGAAATTGATAAGCAGGGTAAGGCATAAGATAAAATAAAAAAATAAAAAAAATATTTCCACAGTTTTGTTGGTATTGTATATATATATTTTTAATCTGATAGATATATGAATTTGTGGATGCAGAGGGAAATCTGACATATTGAGTGATAAGTGGTGGCTACAAGGACACCTAAGTGATAAGTGGAGCTTCAAGTTTGAATTTCTCAGTCTTTGACAAAAATTTGTGGATCTATGGGATACATATAGGATTTAGGAGATAGCCTGCCTACAAATGAATTTTTTGGTATATAATAATTGTTTGCCAAATATGGAGCATAGTCATTTAAAATTGAAGGGGAAGGAAAGCAATTTACATGGAGAACTTGATAAGGGTTCTTGGACCTTGTATAGTTGTTTTGTCATGTATATCTTTGAGTTTGTGAAGGAGAGAAAATTATGGTTGGTATAGGGTTTCCGTTTGGTTTGTGATATTTTGAGTCAATCTTAATTGACGTTCATTGCAGACAATTGCAGCTTTGCCATTTGAGAGTAATGGATATATCCGAGTTGATTGCTATGATGGGCTAAATCAGATGAGAAGAAAAATGAGTGCTTAAGAGAATTTCGTACTTGCAACTTTGAGATCTATTTTGAAAATTCTCAATTTTATTTCTTTGATAAAAGAAGGTTTATTATTTATGATGACTGCAGTTATGTGATGGTGTTGGTATTGCCCGTTTGTTAAATGCAACCTTGGTTTTGCCAAAGTTTGAAGTGGCTGCATATTAGAATGAATCAAGGTAATTTATGGTTATAATTATCAAGGTTGATGGGATAGCTATGAACTCTGATAGAATTGTTATTTAAGTTTCAAGAATTTGTTCACTGTGAATTGACTGTAGATGAATAAAATGTCTTGTTTTATATAATTAAATCATAGATAATTTATAGTTTTCCTTTTGTTTTGTTTTGTACAGTTGATAGAATTAATTTAGGGTAAATTATACTTTTGGTTCTTGAAATTTGGAGTAAGTTGGATTTTGGTCACTCAAAATTTTAAACCTAATAGGACAGTGAATTAAGAAATGGTCAACTGATTCTCCATTGCATATACACCAATCTAAAAGCCACACATTCTTTGGCCCCCCAGCTGTTATACTCTTTGTATACTTGGGTGACTCTATTCTTTGATATCAATAAGAATTGCATTACTTACATATAAAAAAATACAATTAAAATGTAACAATTTAATATCTGCATCTAACTTTTGTCTATGTTTTACTTTAATGGTGTCTCCAAATCTCGTCTCAACCACCAGCCACAGCCACCTTAGAATGCCTACAAACTCTAAAACACTGTCACACACCCCATACCACTAGTGACTCAGACCCCACCCCTCTTGGCCTTTGCCTCCAACCCACCCACAACCGAACACACCATCAACACATCCACAAGCTGAGACCCAAAACCACCTAGTGGGATTTTCAGTTTTTCACCCAATCCACTCCTTTAGACCTCCTGTCATTCACAAGGATTACTTCCAAAATTTCTCCAACTTTAAGCTGCCAAGACTATCACAAACAAGCACAGGGTAACTTAACAAGCATAACAAACTATCTACTACCCACATGACCTTTCGAGCTCCAATCCCAACTTTCCCAATCTTATATTGGTAATATTTGAAGCACATCCACCAAACCAACAGCCCTTGAAAATGGTGGTTTCCAACTCTTGTATCTTGGTAGTTTGATAGTGGTCTCATTATTGATGAGGCATGATAAATCTAAGTGGGTGCTGTTATTTTGGGGTGTTGAAGAAGATGATGATGGTGAAGCTGGCATAGTGAGAGAAGTGGTGGTGGTAAGGGTTGGCAGCTTGGGCTTGCCAACTAGAAATTTGGGTTTGGTGGTTGGGATATTTGGTTTGCATGAAGGAGCTTTGAAGGGAGGTGAAGGAAAGCATGTTAATGGTGCCACATCAGATAAATGAAAGCCATCTCAGCATACTATTAGCTGCATATGCAAAAACTGGATGGAAAATAAATGAAAGAGACTAAATTGTTACCTTCTGAATATCTGAGAGATGGAATCAAGCTTTTTAAATTTAAGGAACTAAAATCAAACTTACCTCAATTTTCTGGGACCAAAAGTAATAATTTACCCAGTATCCCTTTTTTTGGGTTCCTAAATTATTTTACTTTCCTTCTACTATGACCTTCGTAATCGTATAAATTGGGCCTCAATCATAATTTTTAATTAACTCTCAAAGGCTAACAAGATGGTTTGATAGGTGTTTTTCTCATCCTATATTCTGATCACTCTCTCATTTCAGCAGTTTGATCTGGTGAATTGTATAGAATGAGCCTTCTTTTATCTACGATTTGATCTTATAAAATGGTTCTAATTGTATGATATTATGTGTCAATGGCTAAAAGGTTTCCTTAAGCAACAAGAGTAATGCTGTTCTTCTTCTTTCAATTATTTTTTTTGATAAGTAAAAATCATTCTTCTTTCATTTTTCATAATCTTATAAAATTTATCTTCTTTTTACTAAGGCAGTATCCTTTTATAACCATTTGGTTTCACCTTAGTGGTTTTGTAGATGTATTTGACGTTGACTACTTTATTCAACAGATGAATGGGTTTATTAAGGTTGTCAAAGAGTTGCCACCAGAAATTGCATCAAAAGAACCTTTTCGAGTAGACTGTAGCAAATGCAAAGGCCATTTGATTACATTGAAAGTGTTCTTCCATCCTTGCTGGAACATCATTATATTTCAATTACACTAGCAATGAGCCAAAGAAGAGATAAGTATTACTTTGTAGTTCTATATTTCTTGCTTAGTGATGACACTGGAACCATATTGTTGTGACTGAGAAATTCATCCCACTTGGAAAAGGTTGATTAATGAGATGTGTAATGGCCAATAGTTTTATGATATAGAGTTGAACTGTCAAATGCAATATGTGGTTTGGTTTCAACATGTTAATTTGAGGCGCTGGCCACATATCTTAGATTGGGTCTTGTGGATATACCTTTTATGAAACTTTCATTTAGTGATGAGAAAGATAAGGTGATTTGAGGGCCAGGGGCTCAGATGAGTTGAAGTATGTGTATTTGAAGTCTATATGAGTGGATATTGTGTTGAATGTCCTCTTCAATGGAGGGGTTCCTAGATTTTATGGACTCCCTGGGATTATAACTGTTCTATGTCTTAGTCTATGTTGTTTGTTTGATTTTTTTTTTTTCCATACACACCCTTGTACTTGACTTGCATTAATTATTCACTAAAAAAAGAAAATGAAAGATAAATTGAAAGTTGACTGAACATCTGTCTTTCTCATATGACTTTTGATGTCTAACAAGATTGGTTTAACTTCCATATATATGTGCTTTAAAAAAATAATAGTAGTGATTAAAAAAAAACTTCCGTAGGTATCCTTTGTATGCAAAAGCTTCCCTTTGTCAAGCTTGTTACACTGCATTACGCCTGACTAGATCCTTGGAGAACAAGGCTTCTGAGCTCATAGAAGCCATACCCAAACCCTTTCTCTCACTTCACCTTCAATTTGAACCTGACATGGTAGTATACAGCCAATGCGAATACTCAGGTCTTTCTCCATCTTCTGTCAAAGCCATTGAAGCAGCACGAGGAGATAGAAAACCATGGACTGGAGAGTTCGCCCAAGTTTGGAGAAAACGGTGAAAATATCCTCTTACCCCTAATGAGACGGCCTTCATACTTCAATCACTTTCCATTCCAACATACACAAATATGTATTTGGCTGCTGGGATGGTCTGGTGGAAATCGAAGGCTTGACATCTGTTTACACCAATGTAGTTACCAAGTCTAGCCCCTAAGAAGTGATGAGGATTTCACAAGTATGCACGGGAACACAAAAGCTGCATTGGATTATTATGTGTCTGTTAATAGTGATTCTTTATGTGGCTACATATTTTGGAAATATGGATAAGATGGTTGCAGCAATACGAGCTTTTAAGGGCTTGTACAAACCCTTTTCTTAAGCAGAAGAGCTTTGGCAGAGTTCACTTCACAGGGTTTTAGTGGGAGAGATCTGATGCAAGCCCTATGGAAGCCTCATCTAGAGGACTATGTCATGGGGAGCGGGTCTGCTTTGCCTGACTGCTTTTGTGAGTTCAAATTGTGATTTCAGGCTCATCTTTCTTGCCATATATTGTATTTCTTCATTTTTTGCATGTGCTATGACTCTAGAAGCAGTTTTTTTTGTTAGGTGTTTCTATAATTTAGGGCTTGTAGAATTAAGAGCTTTCCCCTTATATCTTATTTTTACAAGTTCTAATGTTATTGACTGACTTTAATTATGTATCTCTTGGCCAAAGTTTGGGCATTGCACCTAACCTTTCTGTTTTCACTTTTTCTATTAAACAAGTTTCCTTTTGCTACATTCGTAAATTCTTAATCCATCTCTTTACATTACCTATGCAGGAATGTGTTTTATCTAAAAACCGCTATTCAGAATAATCTATGATTAAGATTTCAATTGTGTATTTATTGGTTCTGATGGTTATCATACCCGCAGACCACACTTTCAATGAAAGTTATTAGAATTATTAAGATCCTGAAGAGATGAATGTTACATTATAAGAATGTTTCTTCAATTAGGCAAAAAGGATTCATTCATCAGTACCAGTATAATTGGTATGCTTGAACATCTTAACTGCAGCTGTCGTATGCTTTAGGTTACAAGATTTCCTAAGATCACATTCTCCTTCTTTGAGTGAGATTGCAGATAAAAAGGGACAGTATAAGTCCATTTTAATGCTTTGGTTCACCTTTGAGTAAGCTTTGATCTGGTTATAAACAGAAATTTCCGCATGTATTCCCAGGAAACAGACTTTTCCTCTATTGCAAGCACCATTTCTTCTAGTGGTTATCATTTGGAATCTTGTATAACTGACTGGTTAATGACCCTTCAAATGTCACTTTTAGTTTTTGTAATGCCATTCTTCATATAATGACAAAGGTCGCAACTAAAAAGCAGTATAGCATCATGGAGCTGATCCAAGACAATTCTCTTATGAAGTTCTTGCAACTTGAAATGTAAGTATCATGATGAATAATCTGGTTGAGTAAGTCTTGCTAGCTCAGTTGGCTGAGTGTGCTCTTCAGTGAGAGATGATTCACTAATCTAACATCAACTACATAAACTCAAGTTTTGAATCCCATTTTTGGCATAAGATTCAATATTTATTGAATAATGTTCTATCAATGAAAAAGGTGGAATTTCTCAAAGAAAACTGTCAAGACAAACCAACCGTATTATTATTATTATTATTTCTTCTTTTTAAGACTGATAAAAAAATTATTAAAAAAAAAAAAACCAACCAACCTTGGGGTTGATGTAGTTGTGCCTTGGAGAATGCTGACAGAGATACCTGCTAAAAATATGAAAATTTGTAGGTACAATGTTCAGTCCACTACCAAAAGTAGGTAAGAAGATTATATACTGCTCTTTGTCTTTAGGGGTGAGAAAAATGTACCATATTTTTTCATGTATGAGAATTGAGAAAATTTCTTAGTAACTGTAGTGAAAACGTTTTTACATAAAAGGTTTCTCGCCTGTAACCCTTTGTTCATCCGATGACATTTTGAGCTAACCTGATGAAGTAAACGAAAAAGATCATAGGTTTTGGGTAATAATCTTAGCCCAACTTTTTGCATAATGCCACATGGTCGCTTCCCCATGTAGAAATAGCAACTCTTTTTTGGTGTTTTTTTTTTCTTTGAATAAATGGAGCCAATTTAACTAGTTTGTTGAGGACCTATAACCAATCCTAAAATTTGAGGTTAAAGCTTGGTTTTATTATTCTTATTATTACTATTATATTATTATTTTTTATGGGGATATAGTCCTTTCGTTTTCTTTTTTACCATATTGATTTTTACGTCTTGCTCTCTAACAAAATTAAAGGGGACGAATGAGAAACTCACATGATTTCTTGCTGTAATTTGACTATTATATAATTCAAAGTAGTTCTTTTTTAAAGAAGTAATAATACAATCAAATTTAAGCTTACATGTCACATCTCTGTATCTTGCCGAAAAGAAGAAATATCTGATTTTCTGCTGTAGTTATGTTCCTAATAAAACTGCTTCAGCTAAGTTTAAAATTATTGATTGGAGGCACCTAATACCAACAGTTTAACTATAATATATATTATATATATATATATATATATTACATTATATTTAAACTAATATATTGGATTATTGTATTTAAGCAAATATTTGCCCTTATAACATATATAGATTTGAATTTTACATCCTAAAGTTTCAGATTTTAGGAGTGTAAAATCTAAACACCTCAAAATTTTAAGGTGTAAAATCCAAATTCTGAAATGTTAGAGTGTAAAATCCAAATGCCTCCAAACTTCAGGATGAAAAATTCAAATTCTAAAACTTTAAAATGTAAAATCTAAACACTCCCAAACTTAAATAACGTAATTTGCAATATACCCAACATAAAAATAAATAAATACATATATACATAAATAATAATAACACATATGTGTATGTGTAAGTATATAAATAGCAGTAACTCCAAAAATAATACACAGATATCAATCGCTACTAAAATATTTTGTTCTCCTAACCAAACCAAAACAATATCCGATATGAAATTAACTCTCTTAATACCAACTGCAAATGAAATTAAAAAAGAAGAAAATACATAGTACACACATAGCACGTGCAATAGGGCTAATCACTTATTAGCTAGCTTATTTTGCCCAACTTAATTATGTACAACTTTTAAAAATCTCATTTTTTTTCTTAGTAATAATTTGTCAAAACCTTACCAAAATGAGTCTCAGTATTTGAAATAATGTTCCCAAAACAAAGTTACCCAAAGTTAATACTAATAATAAAAGAGGAGAATAACACGCTCATGTTAGGATTTAAATTTTACCTAACGAGCAAAATTCTTATGTTATGTGTGAGTAAGAATGAGTTGAATGTCATTTCACATGGTTCAAGCAATTAAATGAGGGGTATTGTTGTATGCAGAAAAATTTCATAATGTCTTTATCAATTAACAATAAAAGATGTAATCTTTTTTTTTCCTTCCTCTTATTATTAACTTTACTTGAAATAGTGGAGGAAACTAAAAAGTAATAAGTATTGAAGTTGATATTTGGGAGAGGTAATTAGTATGCAATAGACTAATTCCCTGTCTGTCCTATTGTTTGGGAATGTTCATGATATATGAACATCCAAAACAATGTGCAAAATTGATCTTCACACATTTTTACTTATGATCAGATCTCAAAATAATTTGAAAAATCTCACAAGTTTTTGTCATGAAATATCCTTCAAGGATTTTGAGTGAAAATCTCATAAGATTTTGTGGGAAAATATTAGTGAAAATGTCATGAGTTTTTGTTGGAAAATACCCTCCAAGTTTTTTTTGGGAGAAAATATCATGATTTTGTTAAAAAATACATTCTAAGGGTTTTTATTGAAAATCTCATGAGTTTTTGTTGGAAAATACCCTCCAAGGGTTTTAGAAAAATTCTCAAACTTTTTTATTTTTGGATTGAGAATTCGCATTACTAATCTATGTAGATAGCATGAAAAATCACATAAATTCAAGGAAAATTGACATAAACACAAGCATTAAATAAAAATAGGAAACATGGGATAATATTGACAAGTTAAGCATGTGAATTCAAAAAAGAACATCATCTAAACTCAATCAACCAAGTATGTGAATTTATTAACAAAATAGACACTTCAATTATCTGAGTGGAAAAGGGATTTTGGTGAATTTAAGAGCTTTTGTGCAATAAATGAAAGTTTGTGGTTAAAATAAAATTTATGAAGTTTTGGGGCCTAAAGTGTAAATTTGAAACATTCAGAGGCCAAAATTTAATTTTTAAAAAGTTTGGTTGTTGTGCTAAAGGCGTTATTTTTCAAATTGGGCTTTGTTTATTATTATTTTTTTTTTTTGTGTGGCTGAGCTTAAGGTTTTTAGCTGGAAAAGGCTTACTGGGCTGATTGTTTTGAATTTTAATTGTGAACTCTTTTTGGTGTGGGCTGAACTTGAACCGAAATCAATTTTTAGATTGTACCTTTTACTCTAGGTGTGAATTAGGAGTCTTTTCAGAATGGACTCAAAGATGAGTTGTAGACTTGAAACTTGATTTCATATTCGACTTTTTTTGAAATGAAGGATGGACTTGATTTGTTTTAAGTCTAAATTTTGGTTTCACTTTCAGGTTGGACTTTGTGTGGGTGGGCTGGCTAAGAGTTGGGTTAAGTGGTTTTCAGACCTGGGCTTGAGGATTTGAGCGGGCCGAGTGGTGGTTTTTTTGCTTTGTATTTGCTGATGGATCTGAGTTGGATTTTTGTTTGCTGTCAGGGTATGCTAGCTGTGGCTTTGTGTTTGTTGTGAAAATTTCATTGCCTAAGCGTGTTTGGTTTGTGATTTTTATATGAGTATTTTCTTGTGAGGTTTCTAGAGTGAACCAATTTGTAAAGCAATGTATATAGCATAGGCAAGGTACTCATTCTTTTTTTTTTTTGCTTGAATAAGTACTTTATTGCTTAACCCGAAAGAGGGGAGAAACAAAAGAATTGGGCCAAATATCATCTCTATCCAAAGCCCGCAAAATTGAAGAAGGCAGAATTGAGATGGAAACTGACCCAGTATAGCTTACAAGAGTTGCCCAATAGGCCAAAAGATGGACAGAAACATTGTCCTTTTTACATTTTTAAAGTACTTTACATAATACAAAATATCATCACATAAAATTTTAATACTCCAAAGGGGATCCACACCAACATTACGAATAGGCTCAATAACAAGCATCTCCCTCTAGAATAATGTTCTCATAGCCTTCACTAGCAGCAAGCCTAATGGCACGCCATGCTACTCTAGCTTCCCCACCAAAGGACTATTGGGAACAAATTGGTCAGACCAAGCTTTCAAGGAATTACCCATAGAATCTCTACTTACCACTGCTATTGTGGTTTTTTCCTCCCTATATGTATATGTAATTATGTATATGCATATAAGCATGTATAGAGAGATTTTAGCATAGACAAAATGTAGCAACACATTTTGAGAAATAAGAAAGGGCCCTTTCCTGAATTTGCTTAATGTGAACTGAAAATTTTAAATAAGTGAGGTTCTTATTTCAAAAACAAGG
Organism: Castanea mollissima; assembly: GCA_014183005.1. Lineage (NCBI taxonomy): Eukaryota > Viridiplantae > Streptophyta > Magnoliopsida > Fagales > Fagaceae > Castanea > Castanea mollissima. The sequence goes on along the minus strand of JACAVU010000009.1, from coordinate 39,355,105 downwards.
GCTCATCCCAATTTGTTCAAGCAAGCCATAAGTTTTATTTATTTATTTTGGTGGGAGCAAAAGAAGGATGTTGTGAATTGTGATCTGGCTCCTATGCCCATTTTTTGTTTGTATCAAATAGGTCAAGAAATATATAATACCAAGTATTTATAACGTTTGAGGGTTAGTTTGGATGGTTGGGTCGTAACATAGCAAGTTTAATAAGGCATTGCGCTTGACAACATGGAATCCTTATAACCAAAAAATTCCCCTACTATGTTAAAAAAAATAAAAAATAAAAAAACCCTCAGTTTTTTTTTTTTTTGGGTGAAAAAGGAAGGATACTTAGATTAGATGTTAATTAATCTGTTACAACAATTTCTACCTGTATTAGAGACTAGCAAATTGACCACCATAGGCAGCGGTACAACAAAAGAAGAAACTACACTTGAACCCAATCTAGCTAAAGCGTCAGCGCACTGATGACTGATTAGCTTCCCAATATATGTGCTGTATCCGTCTATTAGGAATTTCTCTGTAAAAGCTTCTGCAATCAAATAGTAGTGGCTCCATTAACAAATTTGGAGTATCATTATTAATCATTTGTACTACACTTAATGCATCCAGTTCAACAATCAGGTTATTAAGTCTCAGTTTATTAGCGATGATTAAACCATCTCTAAGCGCCCATAACTCTGCAATAAAACTGTTAGTAGTTCCCAAAGCACGGCTGTAGCCTTTAATCCAGTGGCTTGAGTGGTCTCAAGTCACACCTCCCCCACCTGCTCTACCCGGATTTCCTAAGGCAGACCCATTTGAGTTTAATTTAGCCCAACCAATAGGAGATTTCTACCAAGAAACAGGAATACATGTCTTGGAAAGGGGGACTTTGGTCTTCATACCGATGGAGAAATATTCGGCACTGCTTTGGGTGCATTTCCTTTCAAGATTCTTATTGGACCTCCCTGTTCTAAACACAAACTCATTCATGTGGATCCATATTTGCCAAATGCTCATGATGAAGATTATCCTCCACGGAATACCCAAAAAATTTGAACAAATTTCAAACTTGCAGTTCACTTGCAGCCACTTCGCTACTGGTTTGTTAAAGGAGTCCACAAGGCAGAGGGGAAACTCCAGTTTTTGCCAAAGCTCAAAAGCTAATATGCAGCCCCGAAGCATATGATCTATGGATTCGTTACCTACATTACAAATGGGGCATGCAGGGTTGAGGTTTAAACCCCTTGAACCCAAGACTTAACAAGTGGGAATGTTATTATGAAGACATAGCCAAAGAAAGAATTGGATTTTGGGAGGGGCCATCCAATTTCCACACCCACGACACATTGTCAGTCCTTGAGTTCAAAGGATTTGAATCTCTAACTAGGAGGTAGGCAGACTTAACAGAGAAACAATCATCCTTAGAGAAAGCCCAGGCAAGGGAATCCTTAGTGTTTGGATCATTAGAGAAAGGAGTAGCTTTAATAGTTTCAATGAGGTCACCAGGAAGCTCAAAAGATAGATTATGCAAATTCCAACGAAGAGAGTTATTATGGCATTGTTGTATTGTCTGCACTTCTTCATCTCTTGCAAGAGGTCCTTGGATGAGGCTTTTAAAGGGACCCGTGAGGAGCCAGAAGTCTTGCCACATGTTCACATCCTCTCCATTACCAATGATCCATTTAAGGCCTCTCACATACACAGGGCCACCAACTTTGCAAGCTGCCTAGATTTTTGAACAAGGCCTATTTCTACCCTCCTCAGTCAGTCTATTGGGAGTTAAATATTTCTTTGATAACATTTGTGCCGAAGGGGAATCAGATTCATTTGCAACCATCCAACACAGCTTTGCAAGAAGAGCTTGGTTCCTATACCTCATTTGGAACAAACCCAATCCTCCCCAGTCTTTAGGCATGGTGACAATGTGCCAATTAAACAAGTGAAGTTTCCTTTTTTCCTTTGTTGATCTCCATATGAAGTTCCTAATTAGCTTGTCCATTGCATTGCACACTTTAATAGGCAAGGCATGACACTGCATATAATAGTCAGCTATGGGAGAAGCAACTGACTTAACTAGCACTAGTTTTCTTGCCTTGGACAGCAGCTTGGACTGCCAACCAGCCAGCCTATTTTGGATATTCTCAATCACAAAATTGAAGGCATCACCATTCCTTCCTTGGTGCAAGAGAGGGAATCCCAAGTACCTCCCCAAATTTTGGGTTGCCAACATTCCAAGCTTTCTGCAGATAGCATTTTTCTTTCTACCAGTCACATTGAGAGAGAAAAAAATCCGTGATTTATTGAGGTTAATATTTTGACCAGCCATGTTACAAAAGTTATCCAACACCTCCACAATTGTAGCACAGTTCTTTGAATTTGCCTTTGCAAACAACATCAGATCATCAGCATAGAAAATATGAGAGAAACTTGGACCATTTTTGGATGCCTTGATCTTATCCCATCTTTTTTCCTCACAAAGAGCAGAAATATGAGCTCCCAAGAACTCCATACACAACCAAAACAGGTAAGAGGAGATGAGATCCCCTTGCCTAATTCCTCTAGATGGATGGAAGGAGTCCAACTTATTCCCATTAAACAAAATGGCTGTTGATGTAGTTAACACACAACTCATGATCAGGTTGACAATGTTGGGAGGGAAACCAAAATGCTCCAAAACCATTTTTTATGAAACTCTACTCCAATCTGTCATACGCCTTTTCGAGGTCTATTTTAACCACCATGAACCCCTCCCTCCCTCTTCTATATTTTAGAGAATGGATAAGTTCTTGAGCAATAATGACATTGTTAGAGCCTCTCCTACCAGCTAGGAAGGCAGATTGCAGGGAAGAGATCAGAGAAGGGAGAAGGGGTTTTAATTTAAGGACTAGAATCTTAGTCACAATCTTATAGATGGTGGTGCAAAGACTGATGGGTCCATAGTGACTCACCAGTTCAGGACTAATTTGTTTTGGTATAAGGGCTATTAAAGTTTGATTTAGATATTCTGGAATTTTCAAGGTTGTAAAGATTTCCTTCACTTCCTTTCTGACAGAATCTCCCACCAAGAGCCAGAACTTTTGGTAAAAGCCAGCATGAAGCCCATCAATACCAAGTGCTTTAAAAGGTTTCACGGACTTAAGGGCATCCCATATCTCGGCATCAGAAGGGGGTTGGGCTAGAGCAATGGCTTCATCCTCAACTAGGGAAACACACCAATTAGCTTCCCAATTCGGGTTTAGAAGGCAATGCACTTGTTCAGATTGATACAATTTGTGATAAAATTCAACAAAAATCCTCTTCACATCTCCAACATCATGAACCCACTCCCCATGCACATTTTGAATGCAAGAAATCCTGTTTTTACTCCTTCTTATCATGGTTGAGAGATGAAAGAAAGAGGTGTTACGCTCACCAGTAATAATCCAATTTGTCCTGGCCTTCATTGCCCATAGCTCTTCCTCAAGCTATAGGATATTGTTATACTCATCAGAAAGCTGACTTTGTAGTTTGAGAAGGAAGTTGCAGGATCTGTTGGCCAAAGCTTTCTGGATTCCCCCTAGTCTCGCCATAAGTCTCTTCTTCTTAGCAAAAATATTTCCAAAGACTTCCCTATTCCAGACTTTAGCTTTATTCACAAAATCTGAGGTGGCATCAGCCAGTTTAACCCTTTGTCCCACCCAAGCATCTCTTACAATGTTTGGAAAATCACTGTGGCTAACCCATATTGACTGAAATTTGAAAGGGCTATTCTGATGCTCACCCTTAGTTTAGTCATGGTTGCATTTGGTTATGGTAATTGTTTTTTTTTTTTTTTTTGAGAAATACACACACACACACCACACACACAAACATGTATAGAGGAAGAAAGATGAGATAAGGGAATACACTCACACGCCAACACACACACACACACACACACACATATATATGGTATTGTTAAGGGATGAAAAACTAATGAGAGAAAAGAAGAGAGAAAACCTTTTTTTTTTTTTTTTTTTTTTTGTGTTTCATAACTAAGGGAAAAATGAGGTAGGTTTTGGTGGGGTTTGAGAATTTATTTTTGTTCACCAAAAATGAATCTCCCCAATTTTAGAACAAATAAGAGAGAAAAAACGGCTTGAAAAGCAAAGGTTCATTTTGCTCTTGTTGTAATACTTCGTACGAATACCCAACCATAATTCATCTTTGTTTTTGTCCTATTCAATATTTTCTTTTATGTTTTTTCCCTTCTTAATAGAAAGTACCAACGCATATGTTTTTTTGCCCCTCCTCTTTGTTCCAAGCTGCCGGTTATCCATTTATATCTTAAATTTTTTTTTTTGAGAAACCATTTATATCTTAATTGGCTACATAATGTGTACTGGTTTTTTTTTTTTTAATATGGAAAATATCTAAAAATTTGTGATTTTATTTTTTTAACATATTATTTTAATCAATTTAATTAATCACATTTTATATATATAAAAATAAATAAATAGAGAAAGCATTTTAAATAAAGTAAAAAAAATTTTGTGTCACTATTATAATGTGTCTAATTATATCTTATATATTTTCTCAACAAAAAATATTCTCTATTTATTATGTAATAGGGGCAAAAGAGAAAAGTCATACAAACTACCTTTCCTATCATCTTACTTTTTTACTCAATAAAAAACAAAGAGTTTTTTATCCATTATTCCAACCAAATACATGAGAAAAAAGTAAACATTTTCTATAACCATACTTTATCATTCTCCAACCGATTGGCTAGGGAGGCTCAAATGTTGAGTTTTATTAGTTACTTGACAAATTTGGTGTGTATGAATTTCTTGTTTATAAATATATACACACACTTCATAATTGGTTTTTATTAGAGTTTAGAGAGTAAAATTAATAACTACATATTAGAATTTTTTTTAATGACAAAAGGGTTTTGCACGTGTGGTTACCATCCCATCCTATTTAAACCCAAATTTGACATAATATGGGACACGAATAATAATTAAACGGACTAAATATAGTAACTATAATATAAATTAAAACATTATGAAATTTTCCTAATTCCTTTAGAAATTTTATTTAGTACAATTATTATTGTTATTAATATTTCTAAGTATTTATATATTTTTCTTCTAAAAAAAAGTATTTATATATTTCTTTATTTTATTATTAGCTAATTATTAATGACCTCATTAATCCAATCCCCCAATAGGGTAAAAAAAAAAAAAAAAAATCCACTATGTATCTTTTTGTGGTTTTTTGTTTGGTCCGGACTCCGGACCCGAACCCGAACCCGAATATTATTCTCATTCTAAACGACTAAACCTTAGCTAAAACCCTAGAACACGAAATTAGGGTTTGGTTTTTTTTTGCTCTGTACGGTAATTCCAATCTCTCTCAAAAATGGTGAAGAGGAGCAAAAGTAAGCTAATTGAAAATTTTTCACAATACCCAGTTTGAAAATTCCCTAAATTTTTTTTCTCAAAAATGTCTCTTTTGTTGTGTGTTTCAGAGAGCAAGAGCAAGAGGGTTCCTCTGAAGAAGAAGCACAAGATCATAAGGAAAGTGAAGGAGCACCATAGGAAGAAAGCGAAGGAGGCGAAGAAATTGGGTCTTAATCGCAAGACTAAGGTAGAGAAAGACCCTGGAATTCCCAATGATTGGCCTTTCAAGGAGCAGGAGCTCAAGGCTCTTGAAGCTCGCCGCTCTCGTGTTATCGAGGAATTGGAACAAAAGAAAGCCCTGCGCAAAGAAAGGGTATGCTTCATTTTTGCTAAACTTCATTGACATGCTTAGGTTTTGATTGGAGCTATACATTTGCTTTATGAATGAAGTAGGATTTTTTAAATTTTGGGTTCATGGAAAAATAAAGACTTGAATACAGTTTGCTAAGATTTTCGTCTAAATTAGCTAGAGACACAGATTTTCATAAAATACGTGATAAAGTGATGTCAGTAGTGGGCACAAATGAGAACCAAGCGAAACCTGCTTACTTTGTGGTGTCTGTAGCATTACTGTTATAGTCCCATACATAATTTGGTTGATTCCATTGGGACTAAAATCGATCACCTTTACCTTTTTTTAGAAATGATGACTTTAGGGGTTCAAGTGATTGTCAAGAGGTAATGGCATCCTTTGTGGTACACCATTATCTACCTATCTCAAAGAGTGATTGCTTTAAGTTTGTTAGGGACTAAAGGTTATTAATTCAACAGCTTGGCAGGGGTCTTTCGGCAAGCATAGAAACATGCTTTTTGGAAGGCTGTGCCACATTGCATTATGTGGTGCCTTTGGCAAGAACGGAATTTCAGAAGTTTTCAGTGATGCGAGCAGACTATCCTTGAAATTAAAGCCTTCTTCCTTTGTACTTTGTTGGATTGGAGTGCTGCTTTTCTTTTTTCGCCTTGTTTCTTGCTCTTAGAATTGTTTGAGCATTGTATTTTAAATTGATAGTGCTTCTCCTTTAGTACACTGCTGGTGTACTGGGTTTGTTTTTCATTCTAATAAAATTTTGTGTTATAAAAAAAAATTTATCAATTCATACTTTGGGGACTAACAATCACTCATGGGTGAAACTTAAACTGTGATAGTTAACTGATTAGTTATGAACCTTGTTGTACTTCCTCTAATGTATATGGAATGCAACTAGTTATCACTTTTGCTTCGTCCCTTCAATCCTGAAATTCATAGCGGTGTATTCTACAGGCTCAAAAGAGAAAGTTGGGGTTACTAGAGGATGATGATAGCTCTAAATTGGCTACATCCGCTTCTCCTGGAGAACTGAATGTTAAAGATATTTCCACTGGAGTTGGGAAAAACCGGGGTATGTTGATTCTTTTTTTTCTTTTTTCTTTTTTAAAATATGTGTTCTTGGTGGAAGTTTTTTTTCATTGGATCTACTGTCTTTGTCCACTTATCTTTGTGCTACTTTTAACGTCTCTTATTTTAATACAGATAACTCCGATAGGGCTTTTTACAAGGAGTTGGTGAAGGTCATTGAAGCATCAGATGTCATTTTGGAAGTTCTTGATGCTCGTGATCCCCTAGGTACTCGTTGTGTTGATATGGAGAATTTGGTGATGAAATCAGGCCCTAATAAGCATCTAGTATTGCTTCTGAATAAAATTGGTAATCTTTTGCTCTCTCTCTCTCTCTCTCTCATGCATGTTTATTGGATAAGTTAGAAAATGAAAACAGTTAAAAAGCACATTATGATTAGATTTGTAATGGAATAGCATGACCAAAATATCAGAGGACCATCATTCTAATAATAGACAGATATAACTCTGAGTCTGCTCTGTATATTCACAATCAAACAGCAATTAATCATATAATGGCTGCCATTTAAGTTCATAGACTATGTTACATGCAATGACCGAGAGATATCTCACCTATTTTCCTTGTCCATATGGTTTCATCTTGTTTTATTTACCTTTGTCACTTGTGTCTCAGATCTTGTTCCTAGAGAAGCTGTTGAGAAGTGGCTTAAGTATCTTAGGGAAGAATTACCAGCTGTTGCATTTAAGTGCAGTACACAAGAGCAAAGATCAAACCTAGGGTGGAAATCAAGCTCAAAGGCAGCAAAACCAAGCAATCTTCTACAAACTAGTGATTGTCTAGGAGCTGAAACGCTTATTAAATTGTTGAAGAATTACTCAAGAAGCCATGATGTAAGTCTACCAAGCAATGACCATATATTTAATTCACAGTGACTTGCGTGTGTCCCATTGGTGATATAGCATTATGCTTTTTATTGTACCTGTGCTTGTGTTGTCTTGATCTGCGCATGCAACATGTATTCATTGAATTTTTTTGAACAAATTAGTTTATATGATAGCATGTGGAGTCTGCTTGACTTGCTATATCTCATTCTACTTGGTTGGACGTTAGTTATTGTTACAAAGAGTCTTGGTGCAGTTGTTTGGAAAGTAAATATTATGGATGAGGTGAAATAGGTTTGAAAAGTTGAAGATTATTCAGTTGATATGAGTCAGTTAGATCATTGTTTATGCAATACTTATTTCTTTTGTTCTAGTGGACATCAGGCAAATATATGCTTAGTTGACCAAAACCTAATGTTCTCTTTAGGGAAGTTTTGTTCTCAAAGTGGGTCTCAAAGTATGGCCTTCAAAACCTGTGTTAATGGTGTTTTTATTCCACATATTAAAGCTTCCCAATTAGGAACCATGGTGAAGATTATTTTACCATTTTTTTTACTACTGAATGGTATTTGTTATGCCATATTTCTGAATTTGGGTTTTAGAGTTAGAATAATAGTGCCAGCCATATTAACAATTGTGCTCTGTTATTTATGGCAGATCAAGAAATCAATTACAGTTGGTGTTATTGGCTTGCCCAATGTTGGTAAGAGTAGTCTTATTAATAGCTTAAAGAGATCCCATGTTGTCAATGTTGGTTCTACTCCTGGCTTAACAAGATCTATGCAAGAGGTTCAGTTAGACAAGAATGTAAAATTGTTAGACTGCCCTGGTGTTGTGATGCTTAAATCTGGAGCAAATGATGCATCTATAACTCTTCGTAATTGCAAAAGAATCGAGAAGTTGGATGACCCGATTGGTCCAGGTGAGTGAACTCATCCTTTGTCCTTGTGCTGGTTTATTTGCTATTCTGCTTGAGTACCTTTTCATGTGGCAAGGGAAATACAGCATTCTATTCCTTTATTAATTCACATTCTCCCTCCAACTGCCTTTGTATGTAAGGAGATTGCATATATAGAATCAAGGACAATAAATGTTAATTGAAGAAGCTACAGTGATGTCAAATTCTATTAATATGTATTCTCCACTATCTATTGAGCTCAATTGGCGCCTCCTAGTGTTTCTAATGGAGACGCCCAGGTTCAAATTCCCCCCACCCCCAACTATTGAATTATCAAACAAAATTATTTACAAATCAAAAAAGAAAAACTATCTATATAGAAATTCTGGAGCATATTTCTTTAGGAAGAAGTCCTTTGGATAGTAAAATTTTTGTGGATTCTGTGTCATTATATTAAGTTATATCAGCGGACTATGATATTATACTGCCCCTGTCCCATCTGTGCAGTGAAGGAGATTCTAAGGCGTTGCCCACCCAGCATGTTGGTAACTTTGTACAAGCTCCCTAGCTTTGACTCGGTCGATGACTTCCTTCAAAAAGTGGCTACTGTTAGGGGTAAGCTGAAAAAGGGTGGTGTTGTGGATGTGGAAGCTGCTGCAAGAATTGTTCTGCATGACTGGAATCAAGGTATGTGTTAGGCATTTATGGTTTATGTGCCCTGAGAATATGCAAACAAACAAAGGGATAACAAGAAAAGCAAATTGTAATATATAAAGATGCAAAGTGATGTTAATAATTTGGGTGTTAGAGGTGTTGAGTTTGATTCTCAGAATGCCCCTAATTATCTATTGTTTTATATAAAAAAGTAAGCTAATAATTTGATTTTTTGTAGGTAAGATTCCATATTACACTATGCCCCCAATTAGGAATCAAGGAGAGCCTTCAGAAGCCAAGATTGTTTCTGAGCTTGGGAAAGAATTTAGCATTGACGAGGTTTATGACACTGAATCTTCGTTCATTGGAAGCCTCAAGTCTGTTGATGATCTCAACCCTGTGGAAGTTCCTCCGAGTTGCCCCCTCAATTTCGATGAGGATTTATTAGAGGTTTGTGATCTCTCTTAGTTTTAAGCATCTATTTATGGTCTTAGGCTGTGAAGTGACTTTGGGTGCTCCAAATCTCCATACCTGAGAGGAGCACACCTCCTCGTTATTTTCATTATACGTTGTTTTTTAAATTTATGAAACTAATACCTTAATGTCCAACTCTTTTTGCATTTTTATGCATTAGAATGATGAACCAAAACATGCAATCCAAAGTGGTGAAGGCCCCAAAGACATGGATAACGATGGTGACGATGTGTCCATGGCATGTGAAGACAATGAAGAAGGCAGGAACAAAGGAAAAACTGCTACTAGCAGGCAGAATGAGAAGTTATATGCCGTTGAAGGTATGCTTAATACAAAGATGAAGAAAGCAGAGAAGAAGAGAAGGAAGAAAGCTGAAAAATCAATCCCAGAAGATGCCATGGACGATGACTATGACTTCAAAGTAGATTATATCAAAAAAGGATCTGCCATGGATGTTGGTGATGAGGACAATGGTAATCAAATAATTGGTAAGGTGCCTATGTCTGGTATTGAGTTCACTGATGAGTGATGGAAGACTAGAAATTGCATGCCTTATGAATGCTTTTGTATTTTATTTTGGTTGAGTTGGCAAATTTTGGAAAGGATAAAGAGAGTTAATTGAGTATTGTGATTTGGCTACTTATTGTTTAATCCCATGCTTTTCTGTACTCTCTCTCTCTCTCTCTCTCTCTCTCAAATCCATTGGTGTGTACACATAAACATGAGAGGCAAATTTCACATCACCTTATTTTTTTAAGGAAATTTTATTTACTTCCTTTCCCACAATTACCAAATGTAGAGTTCCCCTACCTTGTGATCAGAACACCGGGTTAACCAAAAAATGTTTGTCTAAATCCAAAATCCCAAATTTTGAAACCTTTAAACCACAATCTTTGGGGAACTGAAGCTTTTAAAGTCATCTCTTCCATGACCCAAGCAACTCTTTAGGGGCCAAATTTTGGTTTAACATTTACACATATTGTGTTCTTGAATAATTCGTTTGAAAATGAAAACAAATTATGAAATTAATTGTCAAAGACCAAGCTTTAAATGAAAACAAAAATCAAATCTCGAAACTTATGACATGAGTTTCAAGTATCTTTTTACTAATTAGCTTTGACGGAATTTTAAAAAAAGGATACATTTTTTTTTTTGGGTAAAACAGGAATATGCATAGAAATTAAATAGTCACGAGTCTATTACAAGATTTGCCCTCTTATCAAGGATTATCAGATAAAACATAAGTACTAATTACAGAAATTTCAAGTTTAGCAAGAGCATCCACACAGTAGTTTGGTTTGCATAATGTGTGCTTAATTTGGCTATTAGGGAGGTAAGCGAAAGGTTCTAATGAATGATTGGCCATAAAATTTTTTATGAGATGAACAACAATCAATGAGTCAAAGCATTGAGCTCAACATCCAAGTTAAAAATTCCAAGGTCTTTGGCTAAAAAAAGACTATCTTGAAGGGCCCAAAATTCAACCATAACCCTAGTTAGCGACCGGAATATCTGGCAATGCCTTTGATCCAATCACCATTGCTTCTTCTTAGCATACCACCTCCACCTGATTTGCTTGGATTTCCAAGAGATGAACCATTAGTATTGAGTTTAACTAACCCATCTTGAGGTTTACTCTATGAAACTAGAATAAAAGTCTCGGTGGATATTGGTCTCGAACTCAGACCAATTGCAAAGAATTTTGCCCCTCTTTAATGCAAACTTCACGGGATTTTGCGTTTATGACACCAACACATACATTCAAAAGGGATTCTAGAACAATTTGATCAACTAGTTTCTTTTGAATGCAACTGGTGAACATCACTCATCAAGACGTGTGATAGTGTGAGAATTGATGTACGACTAGTTGTAGGCTTATGCAATGCGTGAGACAGTTACAATTTTTTGTGACAATATTTTTTTTAAAATTTTTGATCAATAAAAAGCTTGGTACTTCTTCCAATCACACAATATAGTCATCAACATAAGGAGTTTGTTTCATGCGGCCTTGTTTTGTCATATCAACTATTTTGAGTGTTCATATGAAAATATATATAATCATTCTTGTTAGAAAATAGAGAGGACAATAAATTTATTTATAAATGAATTTTTGCCATGGTATGTTGAATAACTTATACATTGCAAGATGAACTTCACATATCAATAGAAAAACTTATCTTGCAATGTATAAGTTATAAATACAACATGAAGCCTTCTTTTGAAAACTTTAATTTGTTTAGTGTTAATTTAATTTATTTGTAAATTGATTAAGACAATAACAATTTCCAAAAAATTGTTGAAGCCTTCTTTTCAAAACTTTTGTAGTCATATTTTAGTGCATAATGTTATGTTGCCTAACATGATGCTATTAACTTCTTGAAGTGACATTAAAATGCTTTAATTAATTTTCCTAATGGATATCTCAGGAGGCGTTATTACATGTTCTGGTTGCATGTGAGAGGTGTGGGGTCCACCCCCTTGTGAGAGGGAGGTAACATGCAACGAGAACATGTTGAATTTTTTCGTATCTCAGAGAGAGTGAGTTTAGAGAGAGAGAGAGAGAGAGTGAGAATTTTGATCAACGATGGTGCTTTATATAGTAGTTGTTTCCAAAACTGCTCTTTCTGTCTTTCACATTAAAAAAAAAAAAAAAAAAAAAAACCCACGCCCAAGAACGACGCCGTTTCACGAGAAACTCAAAACCCAATTTCTCAGTCCAAAAAACACGAACATAAAAAACCAAGGTAGTGCACAACTGACAATACCAGGAAGACAGAGATCAGCAAAGCCATGTCGTTCCTCAAAGGAGATTTGCTTACTCGTACCAGAAAGCTCGTTAAGGGCTTGGCCAAGTCCGAGCCTATCTGGCTCAAAGCCATGGAACAGTTTTGCCTCTCTCTCTCTATTGCATTCAATAACTTATTAGTATTTACCTTTATCTGGGTTTTCTCAAATTGTATTATATATGATTCAGTATATATGTGCTGTTTGTAATCCCATTTCGCTTCTGGGTATTACTTAATCCTCATTATTTTGTTGAAAATGTGGTGGGGTTTAAGAGAATAGGCTTAATTTGTTATGGTCTCAATTCTGCTTGATTCTAATTTCAATTTTTGTAATTTCTAAATTGATTTGTCAAGTCTCTTCATTATTTGTTTGGTTTTGGATTTTTTTGTTTTGAGTTAAATTACTTGTTAAATTAGTTAAGAACAAATGGGGTGAATAGTATAAATTATAATAGACTAGTTAGCTCAACTGGTAATGAGGGACCAGGGTTCGAATTCTGCTTATACCAAAAAGCAATGGATGTCCTAGTCTGATAATGAAGAGCAATTTGGTTCACCGCAAAAGAAATATAGTTGTGAATAAAGTATGTCATAAGTGTGAACTTTTCTTCGAATGAATACATTCAATTCCAGCATTCTTAATCTATTATTATCAAAATTTTGATTTTGATGCCTGTGATGCCCATATTAAGAATCTGTTTAAGCTCTTATTCATAAATGTTAATGCTTTGAATATGTTGCGCCAATGGGCTCTAGCTCAAATGGCACCTCCTTCCCTTGCAAGAGGAAGGTGGCAAGTGAGATCATAGGTTCAAGACCCACTGGGTGCTTGTGTAAATTACTGATGAAAATAGCATATTGATTATGTTGCTAACTTATGTGCAGTGCACCACCTGCAACATTTCCTCGTGCTGATGGGAAAGTGAAGAGGATCAGTCTCCCAGAGGACGTTTATATAAAAAAGTTCTTTCAGAAACATCCGGATTCAAAACATGAAGATGCCATCAAGTACTAAGTTGCTTCTATATGTCTATTTGTCCTTTGCAGTGTTTGCTATCTATTTTCTTGGTTCAGTTATTATGATATGCTTGTAACGTATCTATTTTGTTATAAATTTGGTTTTCTTATGGTGCTAGCAGTATGTTATTGAAGAAAATTGATGGCCCAAATTTTTATATGTGAACAACAACAACAACAACAGCAAAAAAAAAGGAACAAAACGTTCTGGGTTTGTTCTGCACATTAGTTCTATTGGTCGGCAGCCTTGAATGTTTGCTAACATTTTAATACTGCATGAACTGGGTATCTGTGTGATTAAGTGCATCCTGCATGTTGCTGACCTTACTTTTCTTTGCTGTTCAGGGGTTTGTGATTGCATGCATGCACAAGTTATATTCCTGAAAACACATAAGTAGACTAGTTACTTTTTTTTTTATAGGTTATGTTCATGACGATGAACAGTAAGAGACAAAGAAAGATAAACTTAGGGAAGGATAATCTAAGGGAAAACATAAACTCTGAAAGAGACGAAAAATCAGTAAAACCCCAACAATGAGATCACTCAAAAAGGCTACGTTGGCATAAAACCTTTACTTGTTACTTGTTTTTGAAAGATGGAAATTCTTTTGAATTCAGTGTTGACTCACAGTTCTGAGGAAGAACTGTTCATTGCTTTTCTTCCTGCTTTGGATGCCTAATTATTTATATCAGTCTTCCTTTCTTTGTGACTTTGTGTTAGGAATTTACCCTAGTTCTTAGAACTTGTGAGATGCCAAAAATAGAGAAAGAAATTACGCAAAAGAAACAATCACACAGACACAAATTTTACGTGGTTCGGCTACATCCACAGAGTTGCAGCAATTTCCCTATCTTTTTTGATAGGTAATATCTTCTGAAGTTTAGTCTAACTTGAGATCCACACCAAATTACAAATATATCTATGTCTAGGCATTTATGTGAGCTCACATGAGATCCTCACTCGCTTGAATATAACAATTCCTTAGTTGTAAAACCCAAAAAACCTCTCCCTAGAGAAAACTTCAATTTATCTTCCTTGTGTGTGTCTCGTGGCTAAAGGAAATCTCCTTGTTTTCTTTGCTCTCTCACACACAAAATTTTCTTTCTTCACTGCGCTTGATGCATCACACACTTGGCTACTCACTCTATGCAGCACCCCTCTTCTTTTTTCTTTTTCACGCAATCTGCTCTCTGTGGCTTTCAGTGGCACGCACACATCACAATACATATACAAATCTCTTTTATATGCATAAGTTAATAACCCTAGCTGCCTAGTACTTCTCCTAGGAAAATAAGAACTCCAAATCACAAAAAAAAATAGGTCACGTTGCTCACTTGGTCACTATCCAAAAAATTTCGCATTTAATCCAGTGTAGGCTGGAAGTTTTGGTGCCATGCACCCAACACTTTGCTTACTGCAGCATTGATGGTTGTAGAATAATTCTTTTTTACAAGCTGCAAGTGACTCATTATTTTTATTGTCTTCTTTCTAGTAATTTTTGTTAGTTCCTTTCATATTGAATTTGAATTCATTCCATCTTCTTTGGATTCTAAGATTTGCTAAGTTTTCAGACTGAATCTTGATAATAAATGAGCCTATTTCCTGTATTAACTTGCTGAGTATCAAGTAATTTGCATATAGGCCTTGTTTTCAAGTCTTTTCATGATCTCTATAGCAACATTAAAATTGGTTTCTGGACTTTTAATGGTAAGTCAAAAATTAATTCACTTAGGCTTTGTGTTTCTACAGGATCTGTGGTTTCGATCCCCCTCCAGCTCGTATATTTGGTTTGCGGGTGCTTGACCTGAAGGAGCAGGGAGTTAGTGAGGAAGAAGCAATGGCTGTAGCTGATGTATGTATTCCTGACTCAAAAATTCAGAAAAACTGCTGCACTTTGTTCTTTCTCTGTTTCTATTCCCCTCCTGCACCCCCCCCCCCCCCTCCCCCCGTGAAGAAATTTTTATTTGCTGTTGTTTCTTGGTGTCTAGATGGAATATCGAGCAGAGAAAAAAGCAAAGAAAAAGGCATATTCTCGCTTGAAGCAGATTGCACGTCTTCAAGGGAAGAAACCTCCTCCTAACCCATATCCTAGTGCTATCAAAGAAATTCAAGCTGAGGAGAGGAAGTACGTTCGTGACCGTTTCTTTAACCCTAAGATACTTGAAATTGTGCAGAAGTTGAAAGAGGAGAAGGCAGCAGAGGCACAAGACAGATTCAGGGGGGGTGGCTGGTAACCCTATAATGGCACTAGAGCACAAACATGGTGTTTTCTTTTGTTTCTGGATCCTTAGTTCTGATAATTTGATAGTTAGGTCCAATGTGAGCTCAATTAGCAGGCCAAGCACTTAGAAAGGATTTTTTTTTTCCTTTTTATATGTTAAGATTCTCAAGAATCCTCTTAGTTTATTTGGGTTAACAAAAACTATAGATTCTGTTATTGATTGATCATTGAAGTTTTGAGCAAATATGTAATAAAATTATGTTTTGTGCTTCCATGTTTAGCAGTGGTCATTCCTGAGAAGCTTCATTCCAGAGACTGAGCTATAACCCTCTAAAAGAAACCCCACTACTTTTTTCCCTTTCAACTTCATTCCCTAGGAGGCCCTTTCTTTGGCTTTTTATTGCTTGCAGGTATTTCTCTTGAAGACTCTAGTCTTGCATCCCACCTTCCTTCTTCCCTCTTACTTGGTCTGCAATATTTGATGGCCTATATTTTGGCTTTCAGGTATCTAACCTTTAGTTGGCAACTATTTGCAATGTCCATGGCTTCATTCTCAACTTTATTCTACTTCATTCTTCAGCTTCTCCATATCCTTTTGAGTTTTGGATCACAGTCATGGATATGTATTAAATCAGCAAAGATATTCAGGTCTACGTGGATAAGTATTCGAATCCGCTGCTATCAGATCTTGTATTGGCCAATCTTCCTTCAAGATAATGGCCTGAGGTAAGATGAGGTTTCTGAAGTATACTTTTTATTTGTACATCAGGTTTTAAATGCTTAATACGGGGTTTCAGTCTTTGATGAAGATTATAGATTTGCACCTAAAATTAGGTCTAAAGCCACGATATTCTTAATGGAAGGATGAGATTCTTATATCTTAGAAAGTTAGAAGTGTTACTTTTGAAGGAAATAATTTTAAGTTTTGGGAGACTTCCTATGCTAAATAGGTTTGGTTTTTGTTGACAGTTAAGAAGAATTCCTCTTTATTTGGTTGATGGGAAATTCTATTCTCTAAAAGAGATCAGCTTGTGCACTTTGCTAGATTCAATATTCTTTGCAAGACAGAACTTTAAGGTGTAAAATATCTTTTTCCTTTCATCATTGATAATATCATGTCTTATTTCGGAGATCATATATTTTCTTTCCCTGTTTCAAGCTATTCATGTAATTGCTGATTCTTTGGCAGTGGCCAAAAATGGAATCCTCTTCTTCAGAGATTAGATAGCTACGACTACACCGTGAAGCAACATGTTGTTGGATCTCTTCTGTTTACACCACTCTTACTAGTCTTACCGACTTCTATTTTCTATTCCTTCTTTAGCATTGTGAACACAACCATCAGCCTTATATGTATACTGATTGAAGTTGCTATCTTTGTTATTCATGCCACACCTTATATCAAAATTTTCCTTTGGTTGGCAATGCGAAAAGGATTTCCTTCTGGGATATGGTTTGTAGTCCTGATAAATTTGATTCTCCATCAGAGAATTTGCATTGTAATAAAAAATGGAGAGAAATCTAGATCCCGTTTGGTCATAGAGTTCAAAAATTGTTGTTTAAAAAGATGTGAAAATTGTGGTTTAAGAAGTATTGTTGAAAAACGTGTTTTTGGTGTTTATAAAAAAAAAATGTGTTTGGTATCATGATTTAAATAATATATTTCATTGTTAAAAAACATAAATATGTGTTTGGTACATGTATTTAATTTTGTGAAAAAAGCCGACTAAAGTACAAAATAATTTTTTAATCAAGATTTGGTACCTGACTGTGTGGATTCGGTGTGAATCTTCAGAAGAGAGGAGACAAGATGGGAAAAAAGCTTGCCAGGTGGCCCATTTCATTGTTCAAATAATTACTCAATTGCCACTCAAAACTAGTGTTTATTGTGTAAAAAGTGGTCGGATGTGATTTCAAAACAGGCATTTCAAAACATGGGTTTTTGAACAATGTAACACTGAGAACAAAGATGGTCCACCAAACATTGTGTTTTGATTTTGGACACTGTTTAAACACTGAACACTAGTGTTTAAACTTTATGACCAAATGGCGCCCTAGTATTCTGGTTTCATTCCTACACAAAAACTTCTTGAGTAGGTGAGGGAGGCCTCTAGCTATATTATCACTCGTGATATTATTTAGTGATGTTTCTGTAGGGATGAGTCTTAACAAAGCCTCTCATTTCAAGACTTGGGATTTGCTAAGGAAATACTCTCTCTCTCTTAGGGGCGTAGCCAGGATTTTTTACATGAGGGGGCCGATTTTTGACGACAATGATTATCATCGTTATATGGACAGTCTATATATTTAGGTTGATATGGACCTTCTTTGAGATAAGCTCATCAGATTTCATCTTGTTCATTGATAGGAAATTCACATATTTGTTTACGTGATCCCGAATCATGATCTATCTCTTCAGATTGAATTCTTGAACATTTGGAGGGGTGTTCATCAGGCATTGAAGTATCAACATTAATTTCTACAGCCACATTTGTTTCTACAGCCACAGGTGTCATAGATTTTGAATTGCTAAAATCTCTTTTCTTTAAGAACGCATCAATTATTTTTTGTTTGCTCATCTTTTAGTTTTAAAAATATGAGTAAAAAATTAACCTGAAAAGAACTTAAAAATAAAATCTTAATTAGAATTTTTTTTTTTTTTTTTTTTTTTTTTGTTATAGGAGAAATTTTTACTTAATTATATGGATGTTATTCATACTCAAGAAAAAAAAAAAAATTTCTACTATAATTTAAACAGTCAGCCCATCATCATTCCTATTATCCAAAATTTTCCTGTATTTTAATTTTTTTTAATTAAGAATAACCCCTCAAACAAAAGCAAAAATAAAATACACAAGTACACAACATAAACCAAATAATTTAATAACACTCACTGCCACATGATATCTAACTAATCAAAAATAGGTAATAAATCAAAATAACTTTACCTCAGAAACTTTATCTTCACAAAGTGCAAACTTTATCTTCCCTTCAAGACTCATCACAAACAACCTCTCCATGCCCATGCCTTCAACCATATGTTTCTCTAAAATTTTTATGAAAAATTAAATAGCATGTGAATATTTAAGTGTAGATAGTTGAGAAAAAAACAACACTAAATATAAGTGTTGAGATAAAAGTGTTCTTTTGTTGGGTAGTGCTTTGGTATTTAAATATAAGTGAGCTATGGGCCATGTTTTGTTTAATTAAAGAATAAAAAGGCCTACAATTGAAACTAGAGCCTGCTGGGAGTGAGTTGAAGTATTGAACAGAAATAGGAAGGGGGGGTTGGGGGGCGAATGTACATCAATGGAGGGGCCCAATTAAAATTTGCATATATGCTGATAGACTTTTTTCTATTTAGGGGCCACGGCCCCTCGCTCTCTCTCATACACACGCACACACATCTAAGTTTATATTTCACCATGTCACATCTATCTTTAACTGTCAATGTATGTGGTGTTTTTTTTTGCTAATTATAACTGGAAACTATATTTTAGGAGAGCCAGTCGTGCCTCACTATAGAAATGTCCTTTCTGGGGTTTTGGTTGTTTTTTTTTGCTAAATCTACTTGTGGTGTCCTCACTGGAAAAGGTGTTCTTTGCCTATTTAGTTTTCTTCTTGCTGCTCTATCATTTCATATTTTCTGAAATTCAAACTTAGCTCCTCTATCTATCTATCTATATCTATCACTTTTTTATTTGTTCAGGGTAGCATCTACATTGGGTACTACTCTTCCGTCACCATTGCCATGGATGTTTATCCCCTACAAAGAGTATTGGTATATCTGCTGTGATTCAATTCTTGCCTGCTGCAGATTGTGACTGTCTTCATATTCAATGATTCTTCCACTTTTTGACTAGCATTTTCTCCCCTGCAACCATTTCATGCTGCTCGTCAGTTGCATTTAGAATTTTGAGGGCTATTCATCACATGACTGTCCATCCTGATTCAATTCTTGGATTGTTGTAGGAATGAGTTGATTTAAGAATATTGGTTCCTTTCTAGGTTGGTTATGCTTTTATCGAAGCCTTCTGGTTTATTTAGGATCTATGCTTGGTTATTTTGTATGCACTGGTTCCTTAATTCAAAATTTATTGATCAAATTTTGTACTTGTAGACAACATGTATTGCTCCTTCACAATTGATCATGACTTCATAACCAAGCAACTGCAAAAGATTTATAATTGGTTGAATAAAAATAGTGTTCAAGTGCCTTTGGAGACTGGAAACAAACGGTATATAATAGCAAGACTGGATCAGATGTCTTAGGCACACTTGGCCAAAAATAAGTGTCATAGGCAAATATGAGATTGTTTGGGAAAAATATCCAAAATACAGAATATATCACAGCTGTTTGCTTCACTTAAATTTGTCATTTTTTTATTATTTATACGTTTATTCTATATTCCTTATGCAAAAAATAATAATAAAAATAAAAATAAAAACAATATGATGTGTGAACAAGGATTGATTTTACTTCCTCACCTAACTCTAAATTGGGGAATAGGTCTTGGTGGGGAAGTTATAAATACATTTTCATTTTGTGGCTCTAGAGTATAAAAACGATATTTATACTACTATTTAAAGAGTTTTTCCTATTTAGAATTCTCATTTTTTTATTCAAAAAAGTCTCTACACCCCTATGTTTAAGTAGAGGCAAAACTAAAAGACAATTCGATAAATATACAAATTATAACTCTCACTAAAACATTGCCTAAAAAATAAGGTTGCTATCCTATTGATTTTCAAATTGCTTTATCCATTTATAAATTAGATTCTCAAAATAAAAATTATATATATAAAATAAATATATAAGTTTTTTTTTTTGGCTACAAAAAAAAAAAAAAAAAAAGGATCATAGCACAGACGAAATGCATATGATGAGGCTAGTCATAAATTAGAGTTTTTAGATTGACCTAATATAATAAAATATTTAGTCGCCTGTTAATTCTCCCTCTTTCTCTCTGTTTATTTTTGGGCACTTGAGAGTTATTGGCCCCTATGAGTTTTGTCCATTGTTTGGATTACCTATGTGCAGAAATGCTTTTTCTCAATTTCTTCTTCCTCAGTTCTGCCTCAAACTCCAAGTAAATAAAAGCTGGCTTGTTATTACTTCAATTTCTGCTGCAGGCGTAATAGTTACTCTGAATCAACATTTACTTTATGAGAGATAGTCCTCTCTTATTCCTTAAGTCCTTAGGTGTAGGTAGAATTTGATTTAAAGTCTGTTGTAGGAGGATAAAGATCTTTAATAACTAAGCTAGTTGAAGACTCAATCATGTTCTTAGCCAAACCATCAAACTTTGAAGAAGCTTTCTCCTTGAGGTTTCTTCTATGATCCAGGAAGTTGGACCCACTGAGTTACATGGAGAGCTCAAGCTAGACTTGCATGAAGGATCCATGTTGCATGAGTGATCACGTTGACATAGGATCACACGTGGATTATCGATGCTTGAGGCTGATGATAATGTTGCTGATAAGAATAATGTGGTGGAGTAGTTTGTAATAAGATAACAAAGAATATGATAAAAGTTGTAGTTTGTTAGAGTAGGACTTGAGATTAGGCTTGATTATCTGATTTTTCTGTAGGGAATGTCGTGGTTATCATGACAAGTAGCAGCTGCAATATTAGCAGCAGAGTTCATTGAATAAAACAGAGAAAGTTTCCTCATTTTTCTATTTTCTTATTCTCTAGAAGGCTGGTCGTCCTAATACCCAACCTAATTCTTGCTCTTTAACAGTCTCTCTTGATAGACAACTAATTCTAACAGTTTCACTTATTATATTTTCTAAGTTGACATGCATTGATGCATGCTAATCCACCTTCCCTGCTTGAAATCACCCTTAACAATTTGGTAGAGAAGAAAATGTCATCAAATGGTATATGAGCCTCAGTAAATAATCAAAGGAAAATGGGAGTGGATGAAACCCTTTAAACGATATAGGGAATTATTTAACCTACTCTTTCAATTTTAAGTTTACTGAGAAACAAAAAAGGAAGTAAATAGCAAACATAGGCTGTTTTGAATTTTTAAGGGGATTAACACATTGTAAAATTGTTGAAAATTAGAAAAAGGGGATTGATGTGTCTTCCCCATGTTGCTTGTTGCTGAGCCAGAATGAGGAAACAGAAAAAGGAAATTCTGTATTTTCAATTTTGACTACCTTGTTCGACTGTGCAGTTACAACGTTAAATGTGTGTTCATCTGTTGGTAGAGTTATTGATACTATATTATGTATTGCACGGTTGTGCTGTATTATTTGTTTATGGGCTAAATAATGATACTTAAGTTAATTTCATACCAGAAACAATGTATTCTATTACTATATGCATTCTCTCTCTAAAATTTTCACTCATCTTTAGCCCATGTGGATGCTTTGTGGGTCTTCGGTTGGGTAAACTTGGTCCACACTGATAACGATTCTACATGTATGCCTTTGCAATTTACATAATCTAAGTCTGCAAGGTACTGATGCATTTTCATGTACCTATCACACTAATCCATGCAAATTTCCTTACACCTTTGATTCTTTATATTTAATATGCAAGGATCCAGTATAACAGTCTTGATTTCTTGAAGATTCATGTCATCATTGAGTGGTGTGGCGTTCATGAATTATTCTTACAATTAACTAAACTATATATGTACACACATAAAAAAGAGAGGAAATTTTTTTTGTCATTTTCTCAAACAACATTCAAATAGTTATTGGGTATTTAAATAATGAATAGAAACAAAAGCAAAGTTCACAAGAGGAAACTAACATAACCAACTGAACACCTAATCGGATCCTAAAGGTTCAGATGGGCGGCTATGGCAATAGCCAATATGGCATATTCTCTCTCTCTCTCTCTCTCATAGACACATGGATGATGGATTTCCAACATTACAACAGTAAGATAGCAACAAAACAAGGTAGTCACGGGAGTGGAATAGACTAAGAGAAAGCATTTTCACAATAGGCAGCTGCCACCTATGAAGACAAAGAAGAGAGATTGAGTGTTGAGTGTATGGTTTATGCTTAGTTCTTCAATCACTCTCTGTTTTGTTACTCGCGTCTGAGGGGCATTAGTAAACCTAAAGTTGGGCATGTGAATGCACATGTGGCTATGTGAGTTGGCTTCACATCATTTTCAACATACCCATTTCACATGGATGAGAATCAAAAGAAGCTTTGGAAATGAACACCATTACAAATCCATGCTTTTATGTACATGACCAATTTGGCCTTCCATAATTAACACAAAAAAATATATGAATTTCTTTAGTGAAACTTTTGTATCCTTGTCTATGGTTTACATGCATAAAGCGATGCCATTGCAAATTAAAAAGAAACATCAATCTCAAACTATTGGTGCCTAGAGTTGATTAGCATAATAAAATAGATGTGCTTATCCTGAATCTCAACCACTACTCTAAGGTTCAGAAGGCATAAATCCAAACCGGCCCCTTTAAAAATCTCCTTAATCTTAAGCTAAGCTGTATGATAACCCATTTTATCTCTCTCATAATAATGAAACTAGCATGATTTAGGTTGAAACAACCTGGTTGAAAATTTATGGATAAATTATATTTGGACAAAGTTTGGCTATAATTTTTATTGTATTCCACTCAATATCTTTTTATTGGATATAAATTTAGACAAATCTACCATTAGATTATATATTTTTTCTTATATCCTCTATGCTTGCAAAATCTCTAGAAAATCAAAGGTCACTAGCTATGTGATCAATTAAATGTCTAAATTTCATGTTTTTGTAATCTAAAATTATGCATAAAAATAAATTTATGGATTGAATAGTAAATGACATTCAATTGAGACAGAATTTCACGTACTTGTTAAAAACGTAAAGAACTTGCAATCCGACAATTAGATTTTCAAAATGTGTAGTCATGTTAATTTTTTTAGTGAAAGTTGTAACCAATGACTACAACCAAGTTTGTAGCAAAACATTGTCCATTATTTCGATGGTCTTGAAACTTTGGGGTGAATTTGATGTTGGTGATTTAAATTTAAAAAGTTAGGATTTGGTTCTAAAAAATTAAATGAAATGATTTGTTCATCCATTTAGAGGTTTTGTTTGATTTTGGACCTTAAGTATGAGATTTGTTTGACTCCATCCCTAAAAATGGGGTATTTAAGCATCTTGTTAATCACATAAATAGAAAAACAGATAGATGTGCAATATTGTTTTTATTTTATTTTTTATTTCAAGGGCTAAATTTTCAAATTTGAGATACTTGCCCAATTAAGAGATGAAGAGTATTATTTACCAAAAATCTAAATCTTTATCCACAAAATAAACAAACTAAAGAACTAATGAAATGACTTTCCCTCCTTGTTATTATTTCTTTTTACATACAATGGATAAGGGAAGAAAGCGATGCAATAATTTCAATGTAAAGTTTCATTATTATTGCCTAAACATAAACAAGATGAAGGGTACAATTAGTCATTTCAGTTGATACTCTATATTTATGTATTTTGTCCTTTGCAATAGTTGTATATGTCATTTTGGAAGCTACAAATTTTGTCTATGTTGCTGTCTGTAACTGCTACAGAAAACTAACCTATAACTTCCATGCATGTGGAATAGATTAAATATTTCAAATCCCAAACCGTAGTGTACTAGTAATCAAATTGCCTATAAATACTCTAAATTTCCATGACAAATGATAACCATCCATCTTCACATAATCACTAAAATTCGCTCTCTCTACTCTACAATGGCAGTGAAGCTATGCCTTATAATGTTCTCTGTAGTCATCATGACGCTGCATTTACTAGAAGAGAACCATGTAAGCTACAATCTTATAACTCTTTTTGATTTTGTTTTTTCTTTTACCTCAACATTTCTCTCTTTGATTTAAGAGTGATTAAGACCTAAAGTAGAGACATTGTAGAGAAGATATCTCTCACTCTAGACTCTACTTAGTGTTAGCTATTTGCAAAAAAAAAAATTGGACAATTCTATTTCTCTTTTGTTTTTTTGGTAAATAAAAGGGTCAAATTACACTTTTAGTTCTTTTAATGGGGTTTTTCAATTTCATTTCTATACATTTAATTATGTCAATTTTATTCCTCAACTATTTATTGTGTCAATATCAACCCTCAACTTTGAAAATTAAGTTAATTTTATCCTTAATAAGTTAACTTTTGAGGATATAATTGACTTGGTATTGAAGGTTGAGGGATAAATTTGATATAATTAGTTAAAGAAACTATATTTTGAAAATTGAAGGATGAAATTTAACACAATTTAATGAATAAGTGAAATCAAAATTATAATAAATACACGACAATAAAAAAAATTGCAGTTTTGCCTAAATAATAATTGAAAAGAAGAATGAAAGTATAAGAGTCATTGGGTGACAAGGTGATCATGAGTCGATAACATGGTAGTTTAGTGAACTACATCATTCAGTTCTTTGTATGTTGCTATGCATGATGAGTTGATGAAAGACCATTTGTAGGGAAAAACCTCCACTATGCTACAAGCTATCTTTAAGAACTAAATTTCACAAGCCACTATTGCAAGATTTCACCTATTCAAACTTCAAAGGTAATATGTTCAGATACACATACATTTTTTATTATATTTTTACACGATTATTGAAATAACGTGTTATGATTTGTGGTAGAAAAAGTTATGCTAATAGTGAGACCATATTAAGAATTATTTTGGTAGTCCCATTTTGTTCTTGGACATTCACATCATCTATTTCATGATTGCCCATTTTTTTCCATTGTGTATTTGTATCATTGTACCATTGGTCTTTTGTTCCCAAATGCATCATTGTAAATATTTTTCTCAAATTTGTGGATTTCAGTTAATTTAATCGATAAGGGTCTTTTCTTTAAAATCCATCGTACTTTTTTTTTCCTTTTTCTTTTTCCGCTAAGCATCTCCCTATTTATTTATTGCTAATAACATGTCCTTATGATGCTTTTTCAGGCGGCTATCATCACTGAGGCTCCAACTCCACAGCCACATCAAATTAGCCCCTTTCCCATGGTGAGATTTTTTGTAAAATAAACAAAATTTTATCCGGATGTATTTGTAGATGGACATTCCATATGATTTCCGAAAATCCCATAATTATTTTAAGAAATTTTGTGAAATTCTTATGTTAGTTTTTTTTTTTTTTCATTGAAATTCAGCATGGCATAACCCAAGGCAGTCTTCAACCTCAAGGTAATGGCGGCTTAATTAATTAAAGCACCTTGAAGTCACATCAAATTAATAGAATTATGTTAGGCAACATTATGTACTAAATATGACTGATAAAAGTTTCGAAGTAAATTTCAATAATTTTTTGGAAAATTGTTTTTCTCTTAATTAAATTACAAATAAATTAAATTAACAGGAAGAGAGAAAAATTTTCCGGTGGAGCACTTTCTTTAGATTATTCTTTGGAATAAATTTTTGGAAAGAGACTCACCATATTGTTTTTGTATATACTTGAATATTGCAGAGTGTTCTCCACGTTGCACCCAAAGATGCTCAAAAACAGCATTCAAAAAGCCATGCATGTTCTTCTGCCAAAAGTGCTGTGCCAAATGCTTGTGTGTTCCTCCAGGAACTTATGGGAACAAGGAATTCTGCCCTTGCTACAATAACTGGAAGACCAAGAGAGGAGGACCCAAATGTCCTTGAACACTTCTTTCATTGCTTAAAATTGTTGTGATCTAGTGAGTAGTGAGCAAAATAAACTACAAAATTGTTGGGATTTTTTTTTTCTTTCTTCTTCCATATGATATCATTTGTTTGTATCGAATGTTGGATGGATACTTTTTTTTTTTTTTTTTTTTAACCTTATGTGATTTAATATATTTTTTTGTTGGTATGATAAATGATAAAAGTTTTTTGTTGTTAAATAAGAGATTTAACACTTGGTTAAACGCAAAAAAATCACACACATAAAATTCTAATAATTCACAAACTGATTTTATTCATTAAAACACAACAAATTTGAACCCCATCAAGGCCATCATATCAAACCCAAAAAAATCACTATTGTTCCTGAACTTCTCAGCATATGCATAGGTCAAGTTGCTTTCGACTCGAGTGGACGAAGTTTGGTTTCAGGCAAAACCACAAAACAATGACTTTGGGCTAGTTGCCAGATCTCAAAGGAACTAGTCCAAATCTCGACAATCTGAGAGAGAGAGAGAGAGAAGAGAGAGAGAGAGAGAGAGAGAGAGAGGGTAAGGGTGATGGTAGTTTCGACGAGTTTGCATTCTGTCGGATCAGTTTCCGTTAGGTTTCAAAACCCAAAACTGCCACTCAACCCACACCCTCAAGTTTCTAATACTAGAGACATGTCGTCGACCACTAACTACTCAAAATTGAGTTGTTTTTAAGTTCAAATGGGGCCAAGTCGGTTGGATTCGTCTGGTGTTGGGTTGGTTTAGACAACCCCAGTGACATGTACTATGCAAGTATAATACAATTTCAATATTACTTATTTAAAGATTTATATGAGAAACATTTAATTTAAATATGATATTCTTGCTCAAATTTGGTTGCTTTTGAAATGGTAGAAACAAAAGAGAGAGAAAAATAACACAATCAAAATGTTAAGAAAATGATTGAAGAATTTATGCATATTTTTTTTTTATCAGTCAAATGTCCCGGGTGATGAGAAAACCTTGACCAAGGAGGAGGAATTGGTAAAAACTGATTCAATCTGTCTCTCATGGCTTTGGTAAAGAGAAAATGAAGCTTTTTTTTTTGGGTCAATTTTCAATGTCCTAGGTAAAAAATTTAAGGGTCTTCCTCTTTATCCTTAAGATTTGTGTCAAGGTTGTTGATTGTTACTCTTGTTTTGGGCTTAACAATCACAATATTCAGAAAGTTTGTCTGGCGATTCATTGTGAGTGCACCATAAACTTTGTCACGCCATAGCACTACATAAACAATAGCTCTATTCCTTTCACTGGAGGGGGTAGAGTTTAAAAATACCATAAAGCAACAGAGTTTTTAGAACAATTACTCAATTTTGGATGTCAAGTTTACATACAAACCCATATTCCATTCCAAAAAAAAAAAAAAAAAACCACATCAAATAGGTTCAATTGTCTAGCCAAAAAATCTTCATATCTTTTCAAAAAGAGATGCATCAGCCACTGTCTAATCCTAAATTATAAACCAGCATAGCATATGGATTCATCATCAATAATCATATAACAAAGGTGTAGTTGTATAACAAGAGAAATATCAGCATTAATCATATAAGAAAGGTGTAGTTGTATAACAAGAGAAATATCAGCAATGACATTGACTTACTCTATCTTGGATTTCCAGAAAGATAAACTCGGCCAGTAGGTCCTCTACTCTCTCCCAGGGCCACAAGGCCACAATACATTTAGGTAACTACAAATCAATCTAACCGGTACATTTTCATTTAGACTGATCTCCAAAAATGTCAAAACTGCAAGCTACTTGCATTTAAGGTGAAAGATGTACTCCAGTACGTTTGGTATTTTAACCACCTTTACAGCAGGAGGTCATATTACTACATATCCAGCAAGTAAGCAAAGTTAACCAGATGTTAATAAATATAACTACGAAGATCATTTGTTTGACATTGCCGCCTCATTTGTACCAACCAGTGAGGAAATACCTCAGCACGAAACAGAGGCAGCACGCAATAGCCTGTTGAAAATGGATATGAATGCACATATGAGCCATATTTGCACAAGTCAAAAAAACACATATGCAAACATGTGTAGCACCCAATAGACTATCTTGCATGAGTTCTGATTAGAAAAAACACATACAATATTTTCTTCCCCAATAATTGTCCCAATATCTCTAGAAAAGCTGAAACTCAACGTTTGGGTTGTAGTGAAATCCAGTCAACTTTATCACTGGTAAGCAACCAATTTGTAAAAGCACGAGTAATATTAAAAATAGAACAAAATCATTTTCTGTTGGTATTGGAAGCCTAGTTAAAGCAGCATGTTTGCATAACATTAACTGAATCAACATATTCTAAATCACTAACTTAAGAACCAAAGTTTACTGGGTGGGATTGGCAAGAGTTAGTTAGATCTTTCCCACACATTTCACAATCATTCAAGCCTAAAAGGGTTTCACAGTCAGGACCATTGATACAGGAACAGCAGGCAAATTTATTTCAAATTTTAAATTCTCAGATTTTAAGGTGATGCCAAGAACCCTTATCTGGTAAAGCCTAGGGTTTTCTGTTTCTACCTTACATTTCTTTTTTTTCAAATCCATTCTGCAAACTAACAAACAATTGGGTTTTCACTTCTGATTGTGTACAATTCAGGTGGTTTAGGCGAGAGCTCTTGCATTTGAAGATTACTACTAATAAATCCACAGATCAAAAAACATATAACATTAATAAATCACCTGGAAAACAAGAAGAACAATGCAAAGTGACTTTTCTGACTTCCTGCCAAGTAGTCTTAAAGTAAAATTAACAAGCGTCCCATCATTTGTCCCAGTTAGTAGTCCAGTCTTTGGATCAAACCTGGTGATCAAAAAAGATATGCCAGATGTTATTGGAAAAGATATGCCAATTCCTAGAGCAGAAATCCTTAGGACGCATGAACCTACCTAGGCAGACGATGCCGTGGACATGGAACCAAACCGGAAAGCTGAAAAAAAAAAAAGGGTTAGATTTATTTCTTATGTAGTAGAGTTCTAAAGCCTAAACTATCAGGATTTCTTTTTTGGTGTGTTGAGAGAGGGAGAGAGAGAGAGAGCTTATTAGATCATACCTGCGGGAGTGATAAGAGGAAGTTCAAAACTTGGGGAGCAAAGAAAACCAGGAGCGTTTCACTGCAACAAAAATTTGGAAATGAAAAAACAACAAAAAATCCATTATTAGGAGTAGATAAGCATAGTAATACAAACAGTATTGAAGATTAGCGAACTTTTAATCATGTTGATTAACTCTATAAAAGTAGCACTGATTTAGATGAAATGCAAACAGGAGAGGATCCACCAACTTAGCATTTTTTTTTCCTCTAATGAATGCATAAACAGCACATTAGATCAGCAACCAAATGAGCTCTACAATGTTTGGTTGGTGGAAGGGGGGAAGGAAAATGGACAAGAGGTTGATTTTTTCCTGTGTTTGGTATGAGAGAAAATGGGTAATGTCATGGATTTAACAATAAATAAATGAGAAAATAAAATGACCAAGTGTTCTCCACCTGTGCCCACAATATCTAATTTGCTTGAATTGGAGAGAAAAGAGGAGAGAAAATAGGAGAGGAAAGGAAAAGACAATGACAAATTTTCCCCTCTTCTACCCATTTCTAACATTTCATTTTGGCATCAAATTAAGTCTACCTTCAGAGCTACACCAACCTAACCAAGGAAAAATAATTCAAATTCAGACAACGAAAACCTGATAATTATGAAAAAGAGGAAAGAGGTTCATAATCAATGGTGATGATGCTTAGATGGGGTTGGAGCTAAAATTGTATATAAAAGAGTAACCCATAATTTCATAATCAGAAAGTAACCTAAAGCCCGAATTAACTTTCAAAACAGTACCAAATGAAAGAGGAAAAAACAAATCAGAGCATAAACTAAAGAACCATTTTTTTTAAGAACACCACAAGATATATAGATAGATTATGATAATAAATAAATAAAATTAAATTAAAATTAAAAAGAGAAGAAGGGACAGAAATAGGAATCTGATTCGCCACAAATTTTGGAGAAAAAGGAGAAGTACGAATTAAGTGTTGGAGTGACATTGGAAATCTTGATGCTGAGATAAGCTCTGAAGTGCTTGATCAGCTAGACCAGAGGAGTCCTCAAAAGAAATCGGTGGGTTTGATATGAACAAGGGGTTCATGAATGAATGCCACTTGTTGTTATTGTTATGTTGTTGTTGTTGTTAGTAACTTAGTATTTGCCCATTTACATTGTATGAAAAATAAAAATTGAAAAATGTTAGTATGATTTACTACAACGGCATGGCAGTATATAGCAATTACAATTTTTTTTTCCTTACAATTTTCTTCCAAACCAAAAAAAGAAAATTTGTATATTAATTTTCCATCCTGCCATTTTTCTATGCCTTCTACAAAACACACATCAAGGAAAACAAAAATATTCTCTCTCCTATATTTAAGACAAGAGTGCAACACATGATTTGGGCTAAAACAAGGAAAAAGAAACGCCCAACTTTGTCTGCAGCACATACACTTCAGAAGGGAACATAAGATAACAAACCTGAAATGGCCTAAGATCCCAACTACAGCCATAGTCATCCCAGCAAAGTAGGTGTAAGTATCTCCAACAAAAACTGAAGAAGGGTACCTATCATAAGCAAGACAACAAGAAATAACAAGAATAATTACTTTTTTTATAAGTGAGATATTTTATTAAAAGATAGGAAAGCTGAAAATGGTGAGCTTCCTTAAAGAATTACAAATGGACATTCATATGGTCCAAAAAACCAACTACAGATTACAAATAATTAATTGAAATTGCACGAAGAATGATCATAAGAAAGTGTATATAAGGCTTAAAAAAATAATAAATCTGTAACAAGATAATGTATCACTACCAGTTGAAAGAAAGTAAAGCCAATGACGTTGCAAGGAAGGGTTGAACTAAATAAATAGAGAATGCATGGGCCTGCTTATATTCAGGATCTGTAGATGCTCCAATTTGCATGATATTGTGTATCAAAATCTGCAAATTGGTAAAATGTGTCATATTCCATAACAAAGTTATAATCCAACTGTTTTATAAGTCTTCGTGCTTACAGCAGATGCAATGACAACTGTTTGGCCAACTTCAAGTCCATTCAAACCAGCATGGATATTTATAGAGTTTGTACAAAAAACCGCCAAAAGCCCCATATATAGTTTATATATCCATCCTGTGACAATGGGGAGATAGTGGTAAGACAGACTGGAAAGATAAAGAATTCAACAATTAAAATAACAACCAACATTTCAAGTAAAAAGCATTTGCACAGTCAAGCAGGCAGAACCTATTCAATCCAATCAAACCATGATAATA
This sequence comes from Castanea mollissima, assembly GCA_014183005.1. Lineage (NCBI taxonomy): Eukaryota > Viridiplantae > Streptophyta > Magnoliopsida > Fagales > Fagaceae > Castanea > Castanea mollissima. The sequence goes on along the minus strand of JACAVU010000009.1, from coordinate 39,323,408 downwards.
TCCACCCCTGCCCCCCCTCCCCCAAACAGAGGTGGGGACTGAGCCACTTATTAAGTTCATTCAAACAATGGATCCAACTTTTGAAGTTTACTGCATAATCATAAATTCAATTCAAGCAGTGCTATAATAGATTTTTCTATCCTGTCTTCAAAAAAATTTATTTGTTTATCATACGTTTTAAGAGAAAGGACAAGAGTAAAACAACCACTTAGAAAAGGATATTTCATTGGTACTGTGCTCACTCTATGCTATTAAACCTTGTTTCAATGGTGCATGGAAAAACAGATACCTAACAGCAAATATAATCTGCATCTCCTCAAACCCCACTGCATCCTTACTGTTCCCATGTCTCTTCCCTGATGCCACAATGCATTTAGTGACATCAGAAGTCTCAGTGGAAGAAGGTGGTTTCACCTCTTCTTCTTTCATTAAATTCCACTTTCCATGTCCTTCTCAAGCATATTATTCTATGCAAGTACTTCAATAATAGGGCACAAGAAATTATGATCATAAAGATACAAACTTTTCCAATAGCACTCCTTTTTTTTTTTATCTTACTTTGTATAATCTTTTTCTTTTTTTCCACAATCTCAACCTCTATCCACTCTTTTTTTGTTTTTTGATAAATCACCCTCTATCCACTCTTGAGGAAAGAGGAAGTCTCATTTGAGCTAGAGCTCACTGGCAATAGCACACTCCTTTACTCAATTCAATTCATTAAATATAAGTTCCATTATCATAGATAGCAGCATTGTCTAGAAATATAAGTTTCGTTCTCATTGATTATGGCATTGACCATAGAATAGCCAAGTCTAGAATCATAAAAAACCATAAACAATTTCCTTTCACAATAATCATCATCACAAAACACTACACTCATAAGTTAGATGGATAATTCCATGTTTTTGGAAAAATATTCTGAAATTGAACAATGAAGAAGCTGATGCCTCACCCAGTAGGAGGGCCCTACACTTCACTTCACACTTCCTAAAATAGGCGATACCATGTTGAGAAAGAATTTCACAATATTGACTGCATCCCTACTTTTATACATAAGCTTAAACTGATGGATCAGATTACAAATTCTAGATCTGTTATAAATCATTTGCCAACCCTCTAATGTTGACATGAACTCACTAGGACAAGTGATAGCATATTATGAATTTATGTCAAACTTATACATATGCGCATATTCATTGAAATTCAGGATCACTAATTAATTAGTAACAGAAAGAGTTCTATCATATTATGGTCATTAAGATAGGTAAAAATGCAAAATTGACCCTCTAACTTTTAGCTTTTATCATTTCAGTCCTCTAACTTTAAGTTTTGTCATTTTAGTCCTCTAAGGGTCCGTTTGGATAGAACTTATTACTGAAAACTGAAAACACTGTAGCAAAATAATTTTTAAATGTGTGAATAGTACTGCGGGACCCATTTTTAATAAAAAATTGCTAAAAAAGTACATGAACAGCACGCGCAAAATGCGCGCACTACGCACTTTGTCTCCCAGTAGTAGAAACGAAAAAAAAAAAAAGAAAGAAGGAGAAAACGCAAGTTTAGAAAATGCAGCTACAATAATCTCTATCCAAACACATTCTAAGTTTCAATTTTTGTCAATGTAGTATTCTGTTAGGTTTCAGTTACTATTGCTGTTAAGTTTGACCATTTTTTTTAAAAAAAAAAATTGTAATTAAAAGAAAAGCTGTAAAAAAAAAATGTAAGGGGAATGACGTTGTTCCCCTTCCTCTGAAATCAAAACTGGCGGAAATAGAAAAATCAGTTTAATTTGTTTTTGTTCAGCAGGAATGTGCTTTTCTGGCGGTGCACAACATGAAGATTGCTGACCTTTCTCCTCTGGATTAGCTTTACCCTTTACACAAACAATCCATTGCCAAAAGGGGAGAGGGATAGTGAGATAACACTGATCTTCCCTAGAGGTTGATTGTGGAAATGACTCCTTTGTGCCACAATTATTTCCAAAGCTGCTTTGGTTTTATCTAAAAAAACCAGACAGTGAGAAAGAGAAAGGTCACCGTGTGCCATGTGCTCATTATTTTTTAAGTAAATTGGTTCATTCTAAGGTCAATACTAGAGTATGTCAGGATTCCCTTTTTTTAAAGCTTTTTTTTTTTTTTCTTTTAATTACAAAAATTATTTTTTTAAAAAATAGGGGACAAGCTTAACAGCAATAGTAACTGAAACCTAACAAAATACTACATTGACAAAAATTGAAACTTAGAGGATTGAAATGATAAAACTAAAAGTTAGAGGACTGAAATGACAAAAGCTAAAAGTTAAAAGGTCAGTTTTGCATTTTTGCCTTATATAAATGTCAAAGTTTATATACCAATGGAGAATGGAACAGTACATAATGATATTACTACAATTTAAAAAAAAAAATGATTGAAAGATAGGTTGATGTAAGAAGAGAGAGAGAGAATAAATAGCATAAAGACATGTTTCAATGGTTTGTTTCGGTCTATCATATCATTTCTCTACATCAGAAATCATACCTAGATCAAGAATCTCTAGGCCAACATATGGAGTGAGAGGCTTTGGTATAATAATAGTTGTATGCCAGCATAGGCCATCAACAAAGGAAGAGCAGCAAATGATGGCAGAAGTAATTTCCTGCTCTTCACAATCACAAGGAAGCATATAAGAAATTAACTAAGCAATTGTACAGAAAATATGCTAAAACAAATGCTTACAGAACAAAACAGGCAAAGATCACTAGGGACTCACACTCTCCAAGGGACATCAAGGACATCATCAACAAACCCAAGTAATGTCATGAAGCAGATGGATGCTAATGCCGCGTTGTACTCAACAAGCCACTGCATCATTGATTTAGTAAACACTTTAATTTTCTTTTAGCTAAAGCATGTCGCCCACTTATTAATATGATGTTAGGAATGAGGCCATGATGACTTAAGTTGAGTGTAAAATTAAACCAAGGAGGTCCCAGTAACTATAAAAAAGAAACTTAAAACATCTCTACCTTAAAATGATCAATAGAAACCACAAAGAAACAAAGAGGAGCATTTATTTGAAGTAAATGTGGAAAAGCAAATCCCCATCAAACTTCCACTTTCTCAAGTGAAACAAAGACAGAAAGAATCAATTGTGTATAAAAGTATAATATGCCCCTCACATGCTTTCCAAAGATTCTCCATTTTCCTGCGAGCCTGCTGAAGGTGGACCACAATAATATCTACCTTCCTGAAAACCCTATAATGCCATCCCACCTCAAACCAATTACCAGACCATCACCACTACCAGTAACATTCCCCACCTCACTTCCATCAAGATAAAAGAAGCCATGAAAATTCTGAAATTTGATCCATTTAAAATCTCAGACCACTGCCAATTTTTTGACAAGAACGTCTGGTCATATGTATTTGTCCTCAATGAATATTCAAACTAGCAGTTTCATCATAAATGTCCTTAACAACCGCATTACTGATTAACCTTAAGTTCAAAACCAGAAAAATTCAGAAGGATACAATTAGATAGAATCAAAACTGACTAGAGGACCATAATGCACCCATATGCCCCTCAATACTTTTTTTTGGGGGGGGGGGGGGGGGGGGGGAGGAATAGATAGCCATACGTCCTTCAAATGCTACCAGTACTTAGAAGCCCATAGTGTAAAAATTTTATCATGAATTTTCTAGTTTGAAATCTGTTGATATTGGTTGGAAATGATGCTCCTACTACTACCTGAACTCCTGCAACCCTTCAACCCCCAAGCTCTAATGCTTGGGGAGGTACCACTTGAACTAAAGTGTTCAATGATAGAAGATTTAAGATACAATAATTGAACAATATAATTAAGAAAGCCATGTGCTCAAACATACTTCTTCTTCTTTTTCTTCTTTTCCATTTTAATTTTGTACAAGTTCATGAGCTAGAAATAAGACAATAAACTTACATTTGAATCTGATGTGAGGTTAAAATACTGAAATAGATGGCCACAACCAAGAAAACAATTCCAACGACTATACCCAATGATTCAGGCCTGCAAACATACATAATATCATAATCAAGTTAAATGGTGGAAGTTTAATACATACATAAGATTTATAGATAAACGAAACAATGGGGAGAGGGGGGGAGGGGGCGGGGGTGAAGAAATATGTACTGAAATCTTATCTCAAATTATTACTTATGAATGACAAGAATCTTTAAAGGGAGAGAAGAGAATTTAACAATAATATTCATGGTGTTTCTTTGAACTTAGCATTTCCCTTTGACAAGCATTCATATGAAACATTTGCTCCTATGGTTTACAAACCCTCACAATCAAAACTTGATTGATTACTTAAGACTTTTAAAATCTGTATTTAGGAACTCCTGAAACTTTTAATAGCAGAAATCATAAATAAATTGTACCCCATAAAATTTTATTTTCAGGTTGTTGGACCATTTGCAAGCACCTACTAACTGTGAACCTACATTTTACAGGTTTTCATCTATAGTCTGACAAAAGAGAAATAACAGAATGTATTAAACCAAAAAGGAGAAGACAAACATAATCATACATTCGATTTTAAAATGGCTATTAAGTTTAAGAAGTCTCATAAGAAAATTATATCCAATTCAAAACAAGGGTGAGGCAGCTCGTATAATATCCAATAAACAAACAATTTTAAAACGTTAAAATTAGAAAACAATTGAACAACCCAGATGCAAATCTTGGATCTTATAGATAATCAGCTCATCTAACTAACTTTATATATATATTTAGATTTTACATTAACAGTGATAAGCAAAGTGATAAATACCAGTAGAAATCACTAATATCAATCAAGAAATAACTTCAAACAAATGGGGGTAAAAAATCACACTTCCAATTGCAATTGCCATGAAAATTGAAAATCCAACAGAAACTCACTTTCATAAATTCGACCCAGATACTCAGTTGACAAATTCAATCAAAAACCAAATTTGCCACATACCCAGCTGACAAAATTCAAACTTCAAAACCAAAATCTAACACATGCCCAGTTAATTAAATTCAATCAAAAACCAAATCTAACACAAATCCAGTTGACAAAAGTCAATGAAAAACCAAATTTGACACATAACCCATCTGACAAAATTCAAACTTTAAAACCAAAATCTAACACACACCCAGATGACAAATTCACCAAAGAATCACAAGTAAACCTCAAGCAAAGATGAAAAAGACTCACACTCTGAGAGTGCCGCCAGGGGTGTCCTTCTTGTTGATGTCGAAGCCAAAGAGATTGCGCCTGAGGACGTATCTGGAAGCGACGGGTATGATCTTGACGGTGACGAGGAACCCAACAAGGCTGAGCACAGCATTGATGAGGATGGATTTCTTGAGGTCACGGTCGATGTTGTAGTGGTGGAAGATGAGGTAGAAGTAAGGAGCTAAGAGCAAAAGCGAGAGCTTGAGAATGAAACTTGTCTTGGATTTCAGTGGCGCAGTTGGAGGCTCATTTGAAGTAGAAGTAGTAGTAGTACTTGTTGTTGTTGTGGTGGTGGTGGTGGGGTCTTGGGATTTGGGTTTCTCTTGTTCTGTGGCTGTGGCTGTGGCTTTGGCTGTTTGAGCTCTCTTGCGAGCTGCCATGGCTGACTCTGTTTCTCTCTGTGTAAAATGTTGTGTGTTTAAATCTCTGTGTTGAATGTTTTTTGCAATTTTATAAAACTCTGCGTTTTGGACCAGGCTAGAATTAGAATTTTGAGGAGGAGAAAGAATTTTTCTTTTCATTTTCATTGTCGTGTCATTTGGCTCAATCATAGCTTGCCATGTCATCTTATTCTCCACATCAGCAATGAGTTCACCTTAGATTGGCTATTGCTCACCCAGTGTTGATTTTCCTCTTTCTTCTGTCTTTTTTTTTTTATTATTATTATTATTTTTGTCCCATTCACCAAGGTTTGTAAATCTTTTTTTTTATTTTTTTATTTTAAGAATAGGAGTTAACTACGTTACGCCAGCTTCCGGGTAGGGCGCTAAGGTTAAAGCACATGGGCCAACTTATGTGGATGCCCACCAATGGACTCTTGCTGGCAGCGGGACTCAAATCTAAGTGGGTTAGACGAAGTGTCCAAGCCTTACAAATTAAGCTAAGCTTCCGTCGGTAGGTTTGTAAATCTTTGGCACAGTCAAACCCATCACAATAATACGAGTTAAATTACTTATTTTTTGGTAAACTAGTTAAATTATTTTCTCCCATTAAATTTTTTTTTATATATATGGTAAATTTTTAGTTAGATATCTAAAAAGTTATCTTAACTATCTCTCTTTTTTTCTTTTTTCTTTTTTAAGAATGAGATATCTTACCTATCTTCCCCTCAAAAAAAAAAAAAAAAAAAAAAAAAAAAAGAAAGAAAAGAAGAAGAAGAAGAATAAGAAGAGGTTATCTTACCTATCTTGATTAGCTTATCTAACATCAGACTCTTCATTTTTGTTTTTAATTGATTATATATATTTCCTATCTACGTCTCACTCTACTAGACCTATTGAGAAAAAATGTATCTTATGTTTATGTTATATGTAATATATTTTTCTTATTACCATACACCTAATTGACACAATGTAAAAGAAATGTTACATATTAGAATACATGATATTGCCTCTCTTACAAGAAAATGATTACATATGCTCAATACATTATATGTCATCTTTCACCCACTAACTATTGTTATTTCATCAGCAATACTATATATATAAAAAATTTCACAATAGTTGAGTTGACAAATTTTTATTAATTTTTATTTGTACTCACTATTAACATTACTTTTTTATCTACTACTAATAATCTATCACAGTAATTAGATATGGGTTTTTTATAAATAAAAAAAAAAAAAAAAGTTATGGTGTTTATAGAATTTTTATTATTCCATTGCTAATGCTTAGTGAGCACTACTAAGTATCATTCTATATTCACTTTTTCCCCCATTAAATATGGTTTTAGAGTCACTTTCTCCCATTAAATGTGGTGTACTTGCTAGGCAGTAACTTAGACTATAAAAATCAGCAATGTCGCTCTTAACAATTAATGACAATTGCTGGTTATCAAAAAAAAACTAATAATGATAACTGCTTTTTCAAGAAAAAAATTAATGATAACTGTTTTATCTCACATCATTAGGATATCTGTCAAAATTAACAAAAAGTCAAATATTTATTACAAAATACATGACTAACAAAAAAATTGTCAAAATACTTGGAAGCCAAAATACAATTTTTGATACTCCATTCACTTGTCATGACTTCAATTTCATCTCTATACATTAAATTCCGTATTTCAACTTTTGAAATTTCATTTATCAATTTGAGTTCTTTTACAATAATAACAAAATTTCATAACATTTTTACAACAAGTTAATGTGTCTATTTATTATATTCAAAATAAAATAAAATAAAATAAAAATAGATAATATCAAAACTCACCACAACTCGAAATAAGGGTATTGTGAAAATATTGTGAGATTTTGATATTTACCACTCAATCATCTTTAAAAAGGACTTGAATTTGACAGTTAGAATCAAAATATTCCTTGCCAAGAAACAAGATAAATACAATTAATAGTTGAGAAACTTGTTTAAAACTTGTTTCAATTCAAACTAACTTATAATTCCTTTCCTCCAACAAAAAAAAAAAACCGATGCCTAACTTATAATTCCTTATATATGCACAAGTGCGATTAAGAATAATCACAATCATACATAAAACATGTCTACCTCATTTCGATATGTAAATAATACACTTGACATATAATTTAAATTTCAAAAGCTTTGGTTTATATAATAATAACAAGAGAATCATGCATAATCTGATAATAGAAAACATGGCCATTTTGTGAATGCTCAACAATGTTGTTAATTGTTAACACTAAAAAATGGATTTTGACAACTTCAAAAGTGAAAGGAAACCATGGTGCTTAGACATAATAATTGCTAGTAATTATTAACTAGCTTGAGAGTAAAGCATACACCAACTGCATAGAATATGCCCCTTTTTAGGTCCAAGATCTCACTTGGATCAAGTTCTCAAGGTACTTCAAAAGATCCTGGGTTTATTTTTGGGCGATACAAGTATTGTTAATGAATGGTTTCTATAGTAGGAAATCTCAAATTTTCACGACTTTTCAATTTCCACCCACTACCAATATTCCATAATTCAACCTCTTGTATAAATTACAGCAATCTTAATAATAATAAAAGCTTCTTGACAAAACTAGATTAATTTAAAAACCATTAGAACACCTGAAATTTTGTTAGCACAATGGCAAAGCAAGCTCTACAAAATTTTCACTTGTACCCCTCCACCATTAACTACTTACTAGTTCTGTTTGTTCTGATTTAGGTTGATCACATAATCTTATGCCCAAAAGAATATTAACACCCCCAAAATATTGGCTTTGACAGGTCGGAAAAACTAGAAGTTTGAACACGAGGCCAAGCGCCAAACGCCAAGCGGGCAACAATTGCTACTAGCCCTCATACCATCAGGGTGAGCTAAAGCTTAAGGATAAGGCCAATAGGACAATGATCACTACCGCCAACATCGGGGAGAATGTATGAGTCATAAGCCTTGTCTGCAATGGATTCTGAGACAAGGAAGTAGTCTAGCCGCCACCCTGTATCAAAATACAATCCAGTTAAATACAAGAACAAAAATAATTTTTTCAAGGGGCTTGGGACAATAGGAATACTGATTTAAACACATTAACTAGAGGAATACTGACAATAGGAATACTGATTTAAACACATTAAAAATTAAACCTTGAGAAATCTTTACAAAGCTATAGGTTCATTGTTCAATGCAACAAAAGATTGAAACCCGACCTCCGTGATTTGGTTTCAAAATACTTTTGTAAGGATATATGTATCCTTGGAATGAAATAACAATGTGTTCGCACAAAATGTAATCATAGAGGGATGGAGTTATGTACTCCTGAAATATCAAAGTCAATGATAAAAAAATAACAACTAGATTTATGAATGTTGGCTGAGGAATACCTTTGTTTGTTTTGCGTAAACCATGCCGATAACCCCAGTAAGTATAGCCAACAACGCCTGGGTGTTGCCTTCTAAATGTATCCACAAAGCCCCTTGATAAGAAGTTTGTTCCAAATGATTTCCTTTCTTCATCGGTAAACCCAGCACTTCTTTTATTTCCCTATGGATTGATGCAAAAATAAAGAAATTGTAACTCTGGAATTGAAACTGACACTGAATGCTAGAATAAGCCAACCACAGCAAGTTTACAACATAGTTATGGGACAAAAACTCATCCAAACTGGTTTGAAGGAATCTCCTCCAACCCATTACGTGGCAAAACATAAAACCATCTATGTGTATTCTATTAAACAAGTTACATAACTCATTAAATCGGTCATATGACTAAAAGTACATATGGATGATTTATCAATCACCATGTTGTGGGTTGAAGGAATTTTCCTCCAAAGTGGTTTGGAGACAAACTTTTTTAGTTGGTTGAGACTGTAACTGCTGTTTATTATATCAAAGAAGAACCAAAACTGAAAATCACCCTTGGGCTGCATTTTGGAATATATATCTTAGGTACTCCAAAGGTTATATATCTCATGGCACGATGTTACAGATATTTCTCATCTCTTCTGGCTAATTTTGAAATTCTTCAAAACAGCTCTTCTAGCTCTACAAGTTTTCACTTGTCATAAACTTAAATAAATATGCTAATTTTGAAATTCTTCAAAACAGCTCTTCTTGCTCTACAAGTTTTCACTTGTCATAAACTTAAATAAAATATGAATAAATAATCATAGAAATCTTCATTTACATGTAAACACTGCAAATACAGGAGGAAGAAAATCAAAAGCCTCAGGCTTTTAAAGAAACAACCCCTTAAAAGGTTAAACACCACATGGGAGTGAGAAAGATGGAACTATCTGCATCTTCAATACAGGCTCTTGCTCTTATTAACATCATCTCTTTATCCTTATTTTCTACTTTTGACAGCCTGGGGTTAAAATTACTAGAGTGTTTTTGGAATATTTTCTTGGTCTGCATCCATTTTCCAAGGTTTCAATACCAGGCAGGGGGGATTCATACACAACATGAAAGTCTGGATCACTTACAGCAGGGTTAAATATGTCTATCTCTTCATGAGCACAATTCAGATCACCAGTCAAAATGACAGGCTTTGACTTTTCCAGCTCCTGTATCAAGCATGAAAAACACCATAAGCATTAAGTTTTACCATAAAACTAAGTAAAATAATAGTTAGCAACAAAGAACTTTGGACCTCAATAATAATACACTTACACATATGTATTCATTTCATGCATTGTTGCTTTTAAGCTCATAGGCTGTTTAAAACTATATCTTAGGTAAACTCTTATCTGATTAAAACTCATCAAGACATGTAAAACTATGTTGTTGTATAATTATTGAGCACTAAGCTTTCAGAAGAGAAATCAATCCCCATCATTCAATCTACTAGTGTATGCTGCCAAAAAACTTTACTTTTTGGATTATTTTATTTTTATGACAGAGTGAGATACATCCAACATGAACAACAAAGGAATCTGCTTGTATCTAAAAGCAGGAAAATACAAAAACAAAAATCTGAGAGCGGCATGAATAAACAAACTAGGAGACATGGAAATGGAGCATACAACAAATGACATAAAAAATATTTATGAGAGAGAGAGAGGACACATAAAAGCATGCTTACTTTCATGTAATTGCTCAGAGACAGGTCCCATTCTGTAACCCTGTATGACTAGAATCAGAAGAACAGTCATTAGTCCAGAAAAGAAAACAACTATGAGTGATATAATGCTTGAGGTCAAATACCAGTCTTTTCAAGCCATCTCCAGAATTGGGGACATATCCATTTAACAGATAAAATGAATCAAACTCTGCTGTCACAAGCCGCCCTTCACTATCATGATCCGATATGCCTAGGCCATATCTGACTGAAAGTGGCTTTACCTGTCAGAAAAGTGATAATTTATCAGAAACCAACAAACAAAGATTATTATTAAAAGCAAAAGGTTTTCTTGCAATTTATATAGAGAGGCAGCAGATATTCATGAAATGGAAGAATGAAAAACATCATTCATAAATCCAGTTAATTATTTATTAGCATTTACAAACAGGTTTAGTAAAAAACGACTGGTGTGCAAGACCTTGGTTGCAAAAAAATTATATACTATGCAGCAGTGGAGACCATGGTTCTTTTCTCAAGGTCACAGCTTTATCATGATAACCTCAAATTGACAAGAGAAATTTCCAGGTTATCATCAAACTCATTGTTATCTATTAATTTTTTTTTTCAATTTACTTTTATTCACTTAGGAAATCATTTAAAATAATAAAATTTAAAAGAAGGAATGCACAATGTAAAATCACATATATAGCAATCTACTTGAAGTTCTAAAGAAATAAATTGACAACCTGTTCTTGGGAAAGAAAAGCCATACCCTTGATATAATTGCTGTTCCAGAATAACCAAGTTTGGAAACACTACAAGTCCAGAAGGTATTGTCATAGCCATCTATGAGATTTTTGATTTCCTCAACATCCTTCTCCTGTTCCATGAAAGTGCAGTTAAAAAGGGAGACAATCATATAAAGATGTAGAGGTAAATAAAATAATCATTTTTTCTTACGTTTACATTGCTTGGAAATGAGAACCCTTGTATTTTGTGTATTTGGAGTTAAGTGAGTGACGCCAAGAACCGAGGTTGATCTACTGGTGAGCTGGAAAGGACATTTTTGGCAAATGGCATAACATTGAACTTTGAAAGTTCATTCCCTTGGGACTTATCAAAAAAAAAAAAAAGTTCATTCCTTTGGGTTTAATGTGGAGTATTTGAAGAGAAAGGGAATGCGAGAACTTTTGAAGGAATGAGCTGTCAGTAAGGAAATTGAAGTTTTTATCTTTGAGATTGCTCTAAGAGTGGATGTCAACTAATTTTTTACTTTCTTCTCAAAATATTTGGAATTTTGTGATATTATGAATTTTAGATAACAATTTTTTTTATTAAAGAAAATTGGGGCTTTCTCTTGTATACATCCCGTCTACTAGGGTAGCACAATTTTACATTTTTACTTTTTTAGTGAATTTAAAGAAAGATGTAGAGGTAATGAAGACCACCAAGTGTCTGAATAATGTTCACTACTTTTCAAACTTCAATTTATATACATTACAAACAAATACTTCAAAATTAAATCAGAAGAACACAAGCTTTGGTAAGAAATTTTTTGAAAAAAATATTCTAGTTCCCCTAAAGAGAAACTGCCTCTTAACTATCAAGCTCAGGCTCTGACATGATCTAACATATGATATGGGAATTACTTGCCAATACTTCATCTAATTCTAGTAGGACATGGCAGTGCACCATAAGGTGCTTAAACATTTCCTTGCTTGCTTTTACCAGAAAAAATTGGGGGGGGGCGCTCCAGTCAACACATGACTTAACTATTAAAGGCCATTAATTAGGGGCCCAGTCAAGACTTTTAGCTCGTGCATTAAGAACTAATCAAATTTAATCTGGCTGGCTCTTCCAATAATAGATTAACCATTACTTCTTTCAAGTGTGCATTTGTGTTATCGCCTTAAATATGTGCCCAAAAATAGTCTTAGTACTACGTATTGGTAACAGTTGGATAGCTTCAGAACTGTTCCTGATAATCTAACCACCATCCAGAGAAAGGGAGTGCGTGGAAGGCGGGGGGGGGGGGGGGGGGGAATTAGTATGGATCACAATTTGAAAGTAAATTAAGATTCACATAACTTAATTCTTTCTCCCATCTTTCTGCCTTCTACCCTAAGTGAATCCTCTATATACAAGAAAATGTTAATGTAATCAATTCAAAATTCTTAGCATATATGTTCTGCAATGTTTATTGTTAGAAAAATAATGATTAAGTGATTGAATTCATCCTTTCTATTAGTTTAAGCTTTTAGTACAAGTGGTAATTTATCATGGTATTAAAGAAATAGTCCCAAATCAAACCATGTCTCTACTCTACCTCCATTTAAAAAGTTCAAAAATTCCATGTGTAGGACACCATTTTAAGGGGAAGTCTGGACCCACGTGTAAGGGAGAATGTCAAAAAATAGTGGTTATGTGATTAAATTCACCATTTCCTATCAGCTCTTAAAGTTTGGGATAAGTGGTAGTTTAATAGCTATCTAAGGGGCAAATTAACCAAAAACTCAAACTTACTGAAACATATCATTTGTTCTAATGAACATACCGGCCTTGATTTATCTTTTACATGAAGTTTTTAACCTCAAGAAACAAAATACGCATTTATAAACTTGCCTGCAATTTGGTCTCTTGCAAGCACAACACATCAAAATCTTCCCTTTGAGCAAGTTGCAGTGCAGAAAACCCCTCTAACTTCAATAAAGCCCTTAATCCATTGACATTCCAAGACATAAGCTTCACATACTTTGTATCTCTGGTAAGAGGTGGAGGCCTCATGGTTCTTGGATTATAAGGGATCCAACCTTTCTGAGGCTTCTTGTGGGCAAGAATTGTCCATGGTTCAGTCTTTACAATGGGCAAATTAACTTCATCACCGTTAACAACTTCAGTAACAATCTCTGAAGTTCTCTTTGACTGTGAGAACTTCCCACCTAGCAACAATAACCCCAGCACAATCACACCATCTAAGTTAAATGAATTGAAGGCGCAGAGTAACAATAAAGCACACCATTGAGAGGGTCAGAGGGGAAGAGAGAGAGAGATAAGCTCCAAAAATCTTTATCATTTCATAGCATTACTAGACTCAATAGGAAAAAATAAATTTATAAATTCTACAGCACCTGAAACCCCATCAGATTTGATTGACAGCTTTTGTTTCGTAGTGACCATTTTAGCATCAACTTTAACTGCATTTCCCTCAGCTACAGATTTCTTTATTCTTCCCTTGTGCCGTGGAAGAGAGGGAACCTCCAAATCAGTGTTGACATTTTCAACATGTTCTTCCTCAGATAAATTTTTAACCTTACTTTGTATGGACATACTTTCAGCAGAAACGCAGGATACATGTTCTTCTACCGCCAGAGAATTTTCACCTGCAAATGTAAGAAACTTCTAACCATTATAAATAAGCAAATTGCCTATGCACACCAATAGGGATTAGAGAACAACGATGAATAGATTAGAAAGCTTGGAATAACTAATTGATTATCTAGAAAAAATCTCTTGTTTTTGTTACATGTCCTCAACACCCACAATACATGATGCCAGTATAAAGTGTAGGAATACCATCTATTTTCGTGTCCACGAAACACTTCAAAGCATACACAAGGTCGCGTTTACATCCTTTAGCAGGAACTCCTACACTCCTGACAAATCAAAATCATAATAAATCACTTAAAATTACAAGACATACAGCTAAAATGTACCTATTATCAATAACCCATTTCTAATATCATCATCCACAGGAAAGCATACTAATAGAGACCATTTCCAAAAGTCAATAACTCTCAAAAATACAATGAACCACATTTCACTCACAAAGCACATAAACTTCTACTTACCTCAATGTACTTCGAAGCTCTTGAACTGTCATTGTCTCAATTTTTGCCGGGTCATCCTTAAATCTCTGAATCTCACCTAAAGAGCTTTTAACACCAATTTCCTACATATCAAACAAATCTTAATCAATACAAATTCAGAATGACCATAAGACATATTACAGAGAACAAAGGCAAAAATAAACAACCTTGACAGCACCCTTCTCCAAATCTTGGTTTGTACTGATTGACCCTTTCAGTTTCTTATCTTTCTTGTCCTCAACTATCGAAGATGAGACAGGCACTGATGAATTCGAGAGGGATCGTTTAGACCCCATTGCACTTACTCTAAAAGAAACTGATGATCCAATTCTCAAATTCCTTGGAAGTACTGCAATGCTACAATTTCCTGAGTCAGTTCAGCTGTAAATCTTTCTTCTCCTAGGAATTTAGCTCTTTTTTTTTCCCTCTTCTCTTAAAGGCTAAAATATACTTCTTGTCCCTAAAATGTAGTCCAAGTTATATTTTTACTCCTCAAATTAAAATTCATCTCTGAAAAATTCAAAAGATACCAATTTTATCTTCCAGAGGAAATCCTCTACATTTTGAATGAAAACATTTTAAGATCCAAATTAAATATTGCAAATATAAAGTAGTTTCATTGCGTCATTTAAAATTTTAGTTGACGTATTCCCATTATAAGAAGAAATAAAATCTTAACTCTAAATGGAGTGTTCCATTTCAAATGGAGAGGATCCTTGTCCTCAAATGAAGACATACCAAGTGATAAAAGACATGTTAAAAATCTGACATCGTCTATAATAAAGTAATTGAAGGACAAATAGACGGAATAACAAAATGAGTTCTTCTATGTGCACAACATGTTCACAAGTTGAGGCGTCCTGGCACCTCACACACTAGGGCTCATCACACACCCGGGCCCATCACCTCACACTCACACACACCTGAATAAGTCTAAAGACACAATAAATTTCACAATATTTCTCATTACTGCTTAGGCAGCAGGTTATGATTTGTGCACAATAAACATGTTGATACCAGTGAAACTTGTTAGATTAAGTAAATAAATTCACCATCTCTTGAAAGCTTAAGCTTTTGGCAAAATCGATAATTTGACAAAACTGATGTTACACTTATCACAATCTGTCACCTTAACAAGTTGTGAAAAAGTTACTAACTTTGTTGTGTTCATAGCAATGTTTCACAAACCCATGGCCACCACAACTCACAAGCCACCTCAGCTTCATGTGAAAATGTTGTGCCCCATATACTTTCTCAAACGAAACTAATATATTTTGAAATTTTTATTGACAAAATTATTAACTTTTTAAAAAAACTTGAGGAACGAAAACTCAAATTTCAGACCTTTTTTTTTCTAACTTTTATAATCTTATCATATATGAAAACTGAAACCTACCCAATAAAGAAAAAAGAAAAAAAAAACATATTCAGTGTGATACATTAATAAAAGTAAAGAAAAAAGAAAAGGGAAAGACAAACCCAGGAAGAATCATGGAAATCTTAAGCCCAAATTGCAATGCTGGCTTCATCGGAGGGGGGTGCGTACGTTAAGCAGGGACGGGCGCAGGTTAGCAGCACCATGGTCTAAAGAAGAGAAAGAAGAACCGCCAAAACAACACAAAGTGTTAGGCGTGGCTTTTGAGTGAAGTCAGTGGCGACCGAAGTGAAGTTTGAGGAGTAACAATCACGTGCGCTGTACGATGTTGTCGGGTTGGGTTTTGTTTTGTGGGTAGAGGTACTCGATTACATGAAGGTTGGGTGGGTCATTGGGTTTTCGGTCTAACTGGTTGGGCCGGTCCGAGTTTAATAACTATGAACACGACACTGCATAACATGCTTGACATATTTATCATGTCGGTAAATACATATATTAGCAATTTCAAATTTTCAACTAGCATGATAAACGTGATACTATAATAACAATCCAAATTTACACAAGTTTACATGAATTGATGTGGGTGATTTTTTAAAGTTGGATGTGCAAAAATTACTTCTCATGCTATTATACATTGGTTAATATAAGTACTCTTATATTTGGGTGATATGGATTCAAATTCCTTTCAACTTGTTTTAAAAATGTTACTTAGAATAATTTTAACACTAGCTTGTAGTGTTTATGTATGAAAACATTCAATAATTATATTGTTGAGTGGTTCTTACTTAAGTGATGACTTAACCCAACTGGACCCATATACCCATAATGGCACGTGGAGATTAGATGAGGATGGTTGGTTATGTGTTTGACTATGGGAAACACACTATTTTAAAAATCAGACTGGACTAGCCAGTTCAATTGGGAATTAGGCACTAATTCAGTTTGACAAAATTGGGGACAAAACAATTTTTTTACTATTTCTGCTTTTAAAACCATGGGGAAATGTTAAAGTATAAAGATATTAAGGGTTTAACTATAAAAATACTTTCTTCTTAAAAAAAACTATAAAAATACTTACATAGGGATGCAATAAGATTATTATTGGAACCACATCAATAATGTAATTTAATATAATATGGACATTTTTTAACAACATTTTTGTCGTATGTTTAAAAGAAACCATCTTAGTTTATAAAGCTAATATTGTAAAACTTGTAATATCATTCACATCACTTGTTGACTAAAGTGAAGAATTGTAGGAAGAGAGGAGGGTTTTGGGTTTGATGCTAAAAGACAATGTTTAGAGCGAGAGAAATCATCACATTATGCTCTGTTTGTTTCAGCATTAATATTTTTTTGAAAGAATGGTTTATTTTCTAGAGAGCATTTTCAGGAATACTATCTCATTTTCTACTATTTGATAATAACCTTAAAATGGGCTTGAGAATGTTTTCTAGTGTTTGGTATCCACAATTTTTATAACATTTTTTGTATAATTTAAAACATATATAATATGTTTATTGTGCAAACCCACCTATATGTAATCAATATAAATAATAATAACAAACCAAGAATGAATTTGGTTTTCAAACTAAAATTTGACAAGGATACAATCAAAATTAGCTATCCAATTTTAAATAGTACATAATATATATATATATATATATATATATATATATAAAACCATACTTCTCATAATTCAAAGTAACCATTATAACATTAAGTTCCATTTTAAACAGTTCAAAATGCCACATAGGCCAAATAGTTTTACTGGCAAACTAATCCAATACAAATAGCTTGATAAATACCAAAAATTGTTATTGAACAGTTGATCAATAGGTGAGGAGAAAAAAAAAAACTTTATTAAAGAACGGTGTTATAGAGGGGAGAAGAAATAGGGAGAAAAAAGAGAAGAGAAGCAAATAAAAAGAGAAATTTGTGGGAAGAGAAGAGGCCAGAGGGGGTGATAGAGAGAGTGTGAGAAGAGGGAAAAAACAAAGGGAAGAGAAGAAATGGGAGAGTTTTTTTTTTTTTTTTTTTTGAGAAACACACACACACACACACATATAGGGGAAGGAGGATGAGATAAGGGAAAGAAAGCCTGAATGAGCGAAAGAAAATATTGTTTCCTAGGTCAAAAGAAGATAATATTTATAGGAGTTATGTGCTATGTGTGAGAGAGATCATTTTGCAAATCTTTTTTTTTTTTTTGGAAAACAACTTATAGAAAATAAGCCTTATTTTTATAAGAGTTTTCCGTTGACTAACGATAGTTTTCCATTGATCAATTTTTTTTATGCAACCAAATACTAAAAAATTTGAAAAACTATCTTTATAAAAGGTTTTCCAGCAAAACAATTGAAGTAAGAATTAATATATGTGAAAGAAATGAGAATTAATAAATGTCAAAGAAATGTGTCAATGAATTTTTAAATTTTATGACTATGATTGTTCTATAAGTTAATTACTAAATATTACCACAAGTCTAGAGCACATTTGGTACGTGTGTTTAAACAACATTTTTTAGTTTTTTTTGGAAATATATGTGGGTGAAAAAATGTGTGAAAATACGTGTAATATTATTTAAAAATTGAAAACATATGTTAAACCCACATACCAAACGGGGCCCTAAAATTAAGGCTTTCTAAAAAAGAGTCTAAAATTAAGAAAATTGAGTTTGTTTGTTTATTTGTGTTTTTTTTTTTTTTCAAAAAATGGAAAAGAAAATAAAAAGAAAATAGGTTTATCCATGTGGCCCACATGTCAACCTAATCCATCCATTGTTTTAACGAGTTGAGTATTGGTTGGCCCTTTTTTTATGGATCCAAATATTCCTTATTTATATCTATCGAATTCAGGTGGGTTAATAAGTTTGATTCCAATTTTGACAAGTTAATCAAATTTATCAATAAATTTATTCTACTAAAAAATTGATCATACTGGCATTTTCAAGCAATTGAAGACAACCTCTATTCTAATTAATTGGCTATGATGACTATGATTTTATTTATTTATTTTTAAATTGAGATAGAAATCATACTTAAACTTAATCTAAGTATATATGTTTATGACATGTCATCTTAAAAACTTGAACCTTGGTCCTTATCCCTTCTACTCCCACCCCACAAGAACTTATACTTACAGAGTAACTATTACTCCAATAGTGCGTGGTGGTAGGACTGTGAATTAAGAAGAGTTGATTTTGATGACTCATTAATAAATTCAATAAATGCTAAAAAAATGGTAATAGAAAATATTTGTTTAAATGTTGATGATTTGGGAAAATCCAATCTATTTATTTCAAAGTGATTGAATGTTTAAAAACTTTATGGTGAAGTTATCCTAAAAACTCTTGAGATTCATAGTATGAGGACTATCATGGTAAAATCTAAACTGTATTTAGGTTTTGAGACATATTTTGTCATCTAATTAGTATGAGAAGTAGCTTTAGGTTGTACAAGAATATTTTATAAGACAAGCTATTATCAAACATTTTCATTATCCATCTTGACCCAATTTATATCTCTAAACTACCAATTACAGGTTAGAATTAGGTTGTTATGTGAAAATCATAATTTGACAGACAAGAGATTACAAATATATGCTATACATGGGGAAAAACTAAAAACTAACATGCATGCATTTTTTAGTTTTGGTAAGAAATTAAACTGATGTCTGATGGAATATATGGACAGTCAATTGTGGACAATCAAATTGCATTGATCAGAAAATGGCATGTAAGGCATGTCTAGCATGAAAATCAGAGGGGCCTTTTTTATTTGGTAGCTAATTGTAATGTAATAAACTGCCGTTTATTTTGTTTCCAAAATTGCAATAAATGCTCAAATAAGTTTCCAAAGTTGACATTACTAGCGTGCCACGCTTTTATTTTGAGTATATGTCCTTGGGGCCTAAATACCCTTCTTGCTAGCCCCGCCTACTCATCTCAATTCTCAATTCTTAATGCCTTTGTTATGGCTTCATCTATCTCCCATCTTCCATTGCCAATCCCAACCAATCATCCTATTTATCCACCCCAAAAATCAAACGTAAATATGGTCTCAAAAGAGATTATTGGATTGTCAATCGGGTCAATGATTTACCAGAAGAAATTTGTATTTCGAATAAAATTAAAAATGCATTTGAATTGTAAGTTTCTTCAATGATTAAGAAAACATCCATATTTTTTTTATTTTTTTCTTTTGCTAATGTTATTATTAGGGACTGCTATGCCCTGCTTAAATGGTTCTCTAAATGGTCTTGGTTTTAATTTTGTATTTTTGCATGGCGGCTGCTCTGTCCTGCTCAAATTTCTTATGAACATTTAGTTTCTGAGTCTAAACTCAAGGTTTTTTCTTGTAAAGAGCAAAACATAGTGGTGTGCCATATTGAAATAAAGTAGTATTATTTTTGGAAATGAATTATCAGAATAAAGTGGTTTTTTTTTTTTGCTAACAAAAATAATAATGGAATTATTTGTGTTACTTGCACGGGGTTGGACCATATCAATAATGGCCTAAATAATCTGCTCAGCCATTTTAACTGTCTCTCATTTCTAGGCTAGGCTAATTGAAATCGCAGTTCTCATTTTCAGATTTTGCATCTGCGTGCCATATGAGTCTGACACAAGCCAATGGGTGCTGAAATATCATTTCCAATTTAAAAAAGTGACCATTATTTTATCCATTTTTGTGTTTTTTTTTTTTGTCCCGTTTTTCTTCTTTCTCAACAACTCTTTAGAGGACCTTCTCTAACTTGCAAATCAACATTTTTCACTTAAAATCTTTTCTATGATAATCATTTCTGAATTACTTATCCAAAAAATTGGTGTATGATTTTTCTTTGCAGTAATCAGACGAAGAAGAGCAGATGTGTGTCTAGAAACGCACATCCATTCAGCAGACGATGTCACTTGGGGTGGTATGTCCTGCTCCATAGTCCTCTTATTAATGTTAGCTCTAATGTATTATATTATATGATTTATATCTGCATATCAATTCTTTGTCTCATGTTTTTCAGCTTGTTTACTATTTATATGTGATTGTTTATAATCCACTAGTAGAAAAATAAGGAGCTTTTACAAACATATAATCTTCAATCCAGTGGTCGGTCAACAGTGTTGACATAGTAAATCTTGGGACCCAATTTAGAAGTTAGAAAGGAATAGCATTTGTTAACTTGAATTGTTAATCTCTGAGCCTGTTATGTACTGATTTGTGCCTTATGTGCCTGATCTAAATAGGGAATAACATATTTATTCAATAAAAAGCACACTATTTAAATACTAAACCTTATCTCAAATCCAAGAGTAATAAATCTGTATAATAGGGGTTTAAAAAAAAACTTACGTTCCTCATTCTTCAAACTGTATGGATTATGGAAGGCTTTTTAATTTTTGTTTTTGTCAAACTAATTCTCTCTTTTTGGACATGAGTGCATACATATTAATTTGAACCCTTCTAAGTTGCAACTCTTTTGAACAATAAAGGGGGTGTTTGGGAGAGTAGTTTGAGTTATGTTGTTTGGACGTTTTTGATATACGTGTAAGTGAAAAAGTGTGAAAAAATGTGTGATATGTTATTTAAAATATGAAAAAGGTTGCTAAAACTAATCTACCAAACAAAAATCTCTCTAGTAGTATAGTTGTAAAATAGCAATAAAACAAAAACTTTGAAGTAGCAATCTATAGTTGTAAAATAGCAATAAAACAAAGACTTTGAAGTAGCAATCTTTTTTATCTTTTGTTAAGTTTGGACATTCGGTCTTGTGATAGGCATTGCTATACTTCTTTGTAGACTGAAAAATGAAACTATTATCTTGCTGTTACAGCCATTATGAGTGTCTTTGATTCAATTATTTCTATTCATTGAACGTTCCTAGAATCATATGCTTGGTTTTGAGATGGCAGGTCTTAGAATAAATCTATTCATCAGAACAATGAGCATTCATAGTATTTCTTATTTTACTTCTCTTTTTAAAGCGAATCTATTTGTTTACCATCTATTAGTTTCTTGGTCCTAATTATCAGAGCTTTTATTTTTTGGTTATATACTTTTATTTGATAAATGCTTGAGGGTAGGCATATAATTGTGTTTAGAAATTTCCTCATCATTCTCTATCTCTGTATGTCATATTTAGACAGTTGACATCTGAAAACTACATAAAATTGTATCATTTTTTAACCAGGAACCACAACTTGTGAACACATCAATTTAGTTCTAAAGTTATATAGCTTGTTTCCATCAAATCATACACAATGGCAACAAGAAAATTTACTAAATTTTCTTTTCTCTCATCCTTTTCACTTTCAGCATTGATACTTCCATCTCTTTCTTCTAGAGCACAATATAAGCTATACACCGTATAGATATAGCCAGGCGTGATAAGCCCGGAAATCCATGGAAGATAGGATCAAAATGTCTAAGGCTAAAGCTTTTGAAGACGCGATAAGCCCGGAAATACCATGGAGGAAGGGATCTTATTTATGAAGCTATGGCCTATGAGTGTGGCATAATTGGAAAATCTGGCAGAGAAAGGGATCAAGAACATTTGACAAGCCTCAGGTCTACAGCTACGTTAAGAACTTCTTAGACACTGTTTGAAATTCAAGTGATTGCCAGAGAGAGGTCCTTGCATTCATCATGTAAGGTCATCATTTGTGGGAAGTAGGATGAAGATTTCTGCAACCCTCAAACTTAGGTGGAAGATTTATCTCTCTAATTAGCCAAGGCCAAAAATTACCAAGCAATTAAGAAATATTTTGCCACGCCAATGTTGGAGAATCTTTTGTATTAATCATTCCATGGATTGATGTTCAGTAGATAATTTTATCTTTGAATTGACTCTCCCTCTCTCCTCTGTTCAATGTAACATTTGTCTCTTATGAGTTATGTTAAAGAAACTTCTAATGGTACATGATCTCGACTTGCTTCAAATGTTAAATGTGGACCATTATTGGGGAGAAACTACATGATAAACATGATATATTTGGGTGATATAGATACAAATCCCTTTCAACTTGTTTTTAAAAAATGACCTAATATAATTTTGATAGTAGTTTGTAACTTGTGTTTATGCATAGAGATATTCAACAATAGTGCTGATGAGGTAGTCTTACTTAGATGATCATCTTGACTTTAATGCTGAGTATTATGAATTAATCACTTAGCACTAAAATTAAGAAAAATATACCGAACATGTAGCACAAAATTAGACAACAATTAGAAATTAATTTGGATTATAATTGTGCTTCGACTTTAATATAATATATATCATATGATATTCTTTTTACATTTTGTAAGCATATAAATTATAATCATTATAAAATAAAGTTTAAATTAAAATAAATTTTATCTTGCATAGGAAATCCTCTACATTTTGAATGAACACATTTTAAGATCCAAATTAAATATTTCAAATATAAAGTAGTTTCAACATGTCATTTAAATTTAAAATGGCATATTCCCATTATAAGAAGAAGTAAAACCTTAACTTTAAATGGAGTGTTCCATTTCAAATGGAGAGGATCCTTGTCCTCAAATAAAGACATACCGAGAGATAAAAGACATGTTAAAAATTTGACATGGTCTATAATAAACTAATTGAACGACAAATAGGTGGAATAACAAAATGAGTTCTTCTATTTGCACAATATTTTCACAAGTTGAGGAGTCCTAGCACCTCACACACATTAGGGCTCATCACACACTCGGGCCCACCACCTCACACTCACACACACTCAAATAAGTCTAAAGACGCAATAAATTTCACAATATGTCTCATTACTGCTTAGGCAGTAGGTTATAATTTGTGTTCAATAAACATGTTGATACTAGTGAAACTTGTTAGATTAAATGAATAAATTCACCATCTCTGGAAAGTTTATGCTTTTAGAAAAATCGGTAATTTGACAAAAGTGATGTTACACTAATCACAATTTGACACCTTAACAAGTTGTAAAAAAGTTACTAACTTTGTTGTGTCCATAGCAATGTTGCATAAACCCATAGCCACCTCAGCTTCATGTGAAAATGTTGTGAGATTCCTTGTGCCCATATACTTTCTCAAATGAAACTAATATATTAAGAAATTTTTATTGACAAAATTAACAACTTTTTAAAACTTGATGAACGAAAACTCAAATTTCAGGCCTTTTTTTTTCTTCATAATTTTTATAATTTTATCATATATAAAAACTAAAACCTACCCAACAAAGAAAAAAGAAAAAAAAAACATATTCAGTGTGATATATTCATAAAAGTAAGGAAAAAAGAAAAGGGAAAGACAAACCCAAGAAGAATCATGGAAGTCTTAAGCCCAAATTGCAATGATGGCTTAATTGGAGGGGGGTGCGTACGTTAAGCAGGGAGGGGTGCAGGTTAGCAGCAACATGGTCTAAAGAAGAGAAAGAAGAACCGCTAAAAAGAAACAAACGGAGTTTGTAGGCGTGGGTTGAGTGAAGTTAGTGGTGACAAACAATCATGTGTGTTGTACGATGTTGTCAGGTTGGGTTGTGTTTTGCGGGTTGAGTTACTCGATTACAAGAAGGTTGGGTCAGTGAGTTTCAGTTCTAACTAGTCGGGTCGGTCCGAGTTTAATAACTATGAACATGACCCTGCATAACATGCTTCACATATTGATCATGGTTGGTTAATACATATATTACCAATTTCCAATTTTTAACTCGTACGATAAACATGATACAATAGCAACAATCCAAATTCACACAAGTTTACATGAATTAATGTGGGTGATTTCTAAAGTTAGATGTGCAAAATTTAATTCTTATACTATTATACATTGATTAATGTGAATACTCTTATATTTGGGTGATATGGATACAAATCCCTTTCAACTCGTTTTAAAAATGTTATTTAGAATAATTTTAACACTAGTTTGTAGTGTTTATGTATGAAAACATTCAATAATAGTAATGATGGGCTAATCTTACTTAAGTGATGACTTAACCCAAGTGGACCCATATATCCATAGTGGCACTTGGAGATTAGATGAGGTGGGTTGGTTTATGTGTTTGACTATGAGAAACACACTATTTTAAAAATTGGACCGGACCGGCCAATTCAACTGGTTCAATTAGAAACTGGGCACTAGTCCAGTTTGGCAAAACCGAGGACAAAAATGATTTTTTGACCATTTCGGTTTTTAAACCATGAAGAAATGTTAAAGAATAAGGATATTATGGGTTTATCTATAAAAATACTTTCTTCTCAAAAAGGAAAAAAAAACTAAAAAAATACTTACAAAGGGATGCAATAAGATTATTATTGGAACCACATCAATAATGTAATTTAAAATAATAAGAACATTTTTTTAACAACATTTTTTGTCATATGTTTAAAAGAAACCATCTTAGTTTATAAAGCTAATATTGTAAAACTTGTAATATCATTCACATCAGTTGTTGACTAAAGTGAAGAATTGTAGGAAGAGAGGAGGGTTTTGGGTTTGATGCTAAAAGACAACATTTAGAGAGAGAGAAATCATCATATCACGCTCTGTTTGTTTTAGCATTAATATTTTCTAAAAAATTGTTCATTTTCTAGAGAGCATTTTCTTATGTTTGGTAATAACCTTAAAAATGAGCTTGAGAATGTTTTCTAGTGTTTGAAATTCACATTTTTTATAACATTTTTTGTATAATTTAAAACGTGTGTATTATGTAAACCCACCTAATGTAATCTGCATTTAAAAAAAAAAAAAAAACCAAGAATGAATTTGGTTTTCAAACTAAAATGTTGTACTGGCAAACTAATCAAGTACAAATAGTTTGATAAATACCCAAAATTGTTATAGAATTGTTGACCGATCTATGAGGAGAAAAAAAAATAAAAACCTTATTAAAGAACGATATTATAGAGGGGAGAAGAAATAGAAGAGAGGCAGATAGAGAGAGAAATCCGTGGGAAGAGAAGAGGCTAGAGGGGGTGATAGAGAGGATGTGAGAAGAGAGAAAAAAACTACGGGAAGAGAAGAAGTGAGAGAGTTTATTGTGAGAAAAGCTGAATGATTGAAAGAAAGTATTGTTTCCTAGGTCAAAAGAAGATAATATTCATAAGAGTTATGCACTCTGTGAGAGAGAGATTGTTTTTCAATTTTTTTTTGGAAAACAATCTATAGAAAATAAGCCTGATTTTTATAAGAGTTTTTCGCTAGCTAAAGATAGTTGACCAATTTTTTTTATGCTATCAAACATTTAAAAATGTGAAAAACTATCTTTATAGAAGGTTTTCTAGCAAAACAATTGAAGTGAAAATTAATAAATGTGAAAGAAATGCGTCAATGAATTTTTAAATTTTATGACTATGATTGTTCTATAAGTTAATCACTAAATATTGTCCTAAGTCTAAAATTAAGGCCCTCTAAAAAAAAGTCTAAAATTAAGGAAATTGAGTTTGTTTGTTTTTTCAAAAAATAGAAAAGAAAAAGAAAAAGAAAACAGGTTTATTCATGTGGCCCACATGTCAACCTAATACAACCGTTGTTTTAACGGGTTTGGTATTGGTTGGCCCTTTTTTTATGGATCCAAATATCCCTTATTTATATCTTTCAAATTCAAGTGGGTTAATAAGCTAGATTCCAATTTTGACAAGTTAATCAAATTTATCAATAAATTTATTCTGCTCAAAAATTGGTCATGTTGTCATTTTCAAGCAATTGAAGACAACCTCTATTCTAATCAATTGGCTATGATGACTATGATTTTTTTTTTTTAAAATTTTGAGAAAGAAATCATTTTCTAATTTAATCTAAGTGTATGTGTGTATGAAATACTCTTCTAAAAACTTGAATCTCGGTTCTTATCCCTCTACCCCACCCCACAAGAACTTATACTTGTGGAGTGATTATCACTTAAATGGTGCATGGTGGTGGGATTATGAATTAAGAAAAGTGGATTTTGATTCCTCATTAATAATTTCAATAAATGCTAAAAAAAATGGTAATAGAAAATGTTTGTTTAAATGTTGATGATTTGGCAAAATCCAATCTATTTATTTATTTATTTATTTTTATACAAGATAAAATTCTACTCTAACTTAATCTAAGTATATATTTGTGTGAAACTCCTTCCTGAAGACTTGAACCCTAGCCTTTGCCCTCCCACACTCTACAAGCACTTATATTTGTGGAGTGACCATCGAATCAAGGGTGTGCGGTGGGCAATTTATTTATTTCAAAGTGATTGAATGTTTAGAAACTTTATGGTGGAGATATCCTAAAAACTCTTGAGACTCATAGTATGAGCACTATCATGGTCAAATCTAAACTGTATTTAGGTTTTGAGACACATATTTTATCATCTAATTAGTATGAGAAGTAGCTTTAGGCTGTACAAGAATATTTTAGAAGACAAGCTATTATCAAGCATTTTCATTATCCATATTGATCCTATTTATATCTCTAAACTACCAATTACAGGTTAGAATTAGGTTGTTATGTGAAAATCATAATTTGACAGACAAGAGATTACAAATATGTTATACATGGGGAAAAAGTAAAAACAAACATGCATGCATTTTTTAGTTTTGGTAAGAAATTAAACTGATGGAATATATGGATGGTCATTTTTGGACAATCACGCTCCGTTTGTTTCAATGGAAAACCTTGTGTAAAGATAGTTTTTCTTATTTTTCAATGTTTGGTAGCATAAAAAATATATGAGTCAAAGGAAAACTATCTTTGGTCAATATAAAAAGTATGACTTATTTTTAGAGATTGTTTTCCATTAATTTTTTTTTGGAAAACAACTTTATCTCACAGCAAGCTAAATAAGAGAAGTTAAAAGGTTGTTTTTCAACTTATTTAAAGTTGCTACCAAACATTGAAAAATGAGATAGTTTTATAGAAAATGCTTTTTAGAAAATGACTCATTTTCTAGAAAATATCATTATTGAAACAAACAGAGCGTGAAAATTACATTGATCATAAAATGGCTTGTAAGGCATGTGTAGCATGAAAAACAGAGGGGCCTTTTTTATTTGGTAGCTAAACGTAATGTAATAAAATGCCATTTATTTTGTTTCCAAAATTCCAATAAATGCTCAAATAAGTTTCCAAAGTTGAGATTACTTGTGTGCCACACTTTTATTTTGAGTTTTTGTCTTCGGAGCATAAATACCCTTCATTCTAGCCCTGCCTACACATCTCAATTCTCAATGCCTTTGTTATGGCTTCATCCATCTCCCATCTTCCATTGCCAATCCCAACCAATCATCCTATTTATCCACTCCTTCAAAAATCAAACGTAAATATGGTGTCAAAAGAGATTATTGGATTGTCAAATGACTCAAATCGGGTCAATGATTTACCAGAAGAAATTTGTATTTCGAATAGAATTATACATAAAATTGAATTGTAAGTATTCTTTAATGTTTAAGAAAACAAACATGTACTTCTTTTATTTATTTTTTTCTTTTGCTAATGTTATTATTAGGGACTGCAATGCTCTGCTTAAATGGTTCTCGAAATGGTCTTGGTTTTAATTTTTTATTTTTGCATGGCAGCTGCTATGTCCTGCTCAAATTTCTCATGATCATTTAGTTTTTGAGTCTAAATTCAAGGTTTTTTCTTGTAAAGAACAAAACATAGTGGTGTGTCGTGTGCCATATTGAAATAAAGTAGTATTATAGTTGGAAATTGAATTATCAGAATAAAGTGTTTTTTTTTTTTTTTTTTGCTAACAAAAATAATAATGGAATTATTTATGTTACTTGCACGGGGTTGGACCATATCAATAATGGCCTAGATAATTTGCTCAGCCTTTTTAACTGTCTCTCATTTCTAGGCAAGGCTAATTGAAATCAAGTTCTCAATTTCAGATTTTGCATCTGTATGCCATATCACACAAGCCAATGGGTGCTGAAATATCATTTCTAATTTAAAAAAGTGATCATTATTTTATGCATGTTTGTGTTTTTTTTTATCCCTATCTTCTTCTTTCTCAAAAATTCTTTAGAGGACCTTCTATAACTTGCAAATCAACATTTTTCAGTTAAAATCTTTTCTATGATAATCATTTCTGAATTTCTTATCCATAAAATTGGTGTATGATTTTTCTTTGCAGTAATCAGACGAAGATAAGTAGGTGTCTGTGTAGAAACGCACATCCATTCAGCAGACGATGTCACTTGGGGTGGTATGTCCAGCTCCATAGTCCTCTTATTAATGTTAGCTCTAATGTATAATGTATTATATTATACCTGCATATCAATTTTGTCTCATTTTTTCAGCTTGTTTACCATTTACATGTGATTATTTTTAATCCACTGGTAGGAAAATAAGCAGCTTTTACAAACATATAATCTACAATGCAACAGTGTTGACATAGTAAATCTTGGGACCCAATTTAGAAGTGAGAAAGAAATAGCATTTGTTAACTTGAATAGTAAATCTCTGAGCCTGTTATGTGCTGATATTTGTGCCTAATCTATATGGGGAATAACATATTTATTAAATAAAAAAACACACTATTAAAATACTAAACCTTATCTCAAACCCAAAAGTAATAAATCTGTATAACAGGGGTAAAAAAAAAAAAACTTGCGTTCCTCAATCTTCAAACTGTATGGACTATGGAAGGCTTTTTAAGTAATTTGCTTTTGTCGATCTAATTCTCTCTTTTTGGACATGAGTGCATATATATTAATTTGAACCTTTTAAGTTGCAACCTTTTTGAACAATAAAGTCTCTCTAGTAGTATAGGTGTACAATAAAGGCTCTTTGCGTCTGCATTTAGAGTAATTGTGCAAATAGGCAAATGCACAGTAATTTCATTAATGAACAGTAATCAAAAAATATATATTTATATTATTTTCAGTTTTCAGCAAAATAAGCGGTATCTAAACGTACACTAAATCTATTCACTAGAACAATGAGCATTCATAGTATTTCTTATTTTACTTCTCTTTTTAAAGAGAATCTATTTGTTTACCATCTATTAGTTTCTTGGTCCTAATGATCTGAACTTTTAATTTATGGTTATGTACTTATATTTGATAAATGCTTGAGGGTAAGCACAAAATTGTGTTTAGAAATTTCTTTATCATTCTCAATCTCTGTATGTCATAGATAGATGATATCTGAGAACTACATAAAATTGTATCATTTTTTAATTAGGATCCACTACTTGTGAACACATCAATTTAGTTCTAAAGTTATATAGCTTGTTTCCATCAAATTAGACACATTGATTTCAGTTCCTTTTGTTTTCAATTCCACTACATATGGCAACAAGAAAATTTACTAGATTTTCTTTTCTCTCATCCTTTCACTTTCAGCATTGATACTTCCATCTCTTTCTTCTGGAGCACAATACAAGCTACACATCGTATAGATATAGCCAGCTGTGATAAGCCCGGAAATCCATGGAAGATAGGATCAAAATGTCTAAGGCTAAAGCTTTTAAAGACGCAATAAGCCCGGAAATACCATGGAAGAATGGATCTTAGTAATGAAGCTATGGCCTATGAGTGTGGTATAATTGGAAAATCTGGTAGAGAAGGGATAAAAAACATTTGACAAGCCTCAGGCCAACAGCCACGTTAAGAACTTCTTAGCCACTGTTCGAAATTCAAGTGATTGCCAGAGAGAGGTCCTTGTATTCATCTAACTAATGTAAGTAAGGCCATGATTTGTTGGAAGATTTATCTCTCTAATTAGTCATGGCCAAAAATTGCCAACCAATTAAGAAATATTTTGCCATGCCAATGTTAGAGATTCATTTGTATGAATCATTCCATGGATTCATGTTCTGATGTTCAGTAGATAATTTTAGTTTTGAATTGACTCTCCCTCTCTCCTCTATTCAATGTAACATTTGTCTCTTATGAGTTATGTTAAAGAAACTTCTCTGCTTCAAATGTAAAATGTGGACCATTATTGGGGAGAAACTGCATGATAAGCATTTTATATATGGGTAATATGGATATAAATCCCTTTCAACTTGTTTTAAAAAAGGACCTAAAATAATTTTAACACTAGTTTGTAACCTATGTTTATGCA
The DNA here is from genome assembly GCA_014183005.1 of Castanea mollissima. NCBI lineage: Eukaryota > Viridiplantae > Streptophyta > Magnoliopsida > Fagales > Fagaceae > Castanea > Castanea mollissima. Next base: position 39,292,467 of record JACAVU010000009.1, on the reverse strand, counting down.
AAGACATATTCAACAATAATGATGATGAGATAGTTTTACTTAGATGTCCATCTTGGCTTTTATGTTGAGTATTATGAATCGATCACTTACCACTAAAATTAAGAAAAATATATCGAACATGTAGCACAAAATGAGACAAAAATTTAAAACTAATTTGGATTATAATTGTGCTTTGACTTTAATATAATATACTAGTCGCAGACCCGCACGATACATGAGAAAATTTGATATGAATATGTTTTATTAGATAATTATAGAATTAATATATTAGATTGTATATTTTTAAAAGTCAATATGTGCTATTTGAAATTATGTTTTATATTAGAAGTTTTTTGTGGTGTAACAACTAACAAATTAAATATATTTTGTAGTTGGGTATTATATATAGTGAGATATGTATAAAAATACAATGCAATAATTTTTTTATATAAAAAAAATTTACAATATGAGAATGATTAGATGAAGTTCTAACCATGTATACTTTGTTTATTACTATACAGATGTATGCGATTCAACACTTATAGGTATATTTTTCTCTAAAACATAGATCCACGTCTCTTTCTTCCATACATTTGAAACTTAGTGAAAAAATATATAAAGATAACTATGCAGTAGATCATATTCAATAAATCATATATCATAAAGTGGAAATATAAATAAAAATAAAATGAAAAGAGCAAACTTTATTTCATCATATGAACATATGAATAAATCTTGCAATATATAACTCTTCAAATTCATAACATGATTACTTAGATTTTATAGTAAAATAAGACCAATCCATCCATCATGACATTGTAGTATAGTCTAGATATAATTATATAAAAATCACATTTTGTTGATTATGTTTCATAAACCAAAAGTGTCATCTATATATCTAATAAAATCTTAAAAAGTAACACATGAGAATTATTAATTTCAACAACGATTATATATATATATATATATATATAGAGAGAGAGAGAGAGAGAGAGAGAGAGAGAGAGAGAGAGAGAGAGAAATATATATTTAGATGGTGGTGGAGGGGGGATGGTGGGGGTTTGAACCACAAATAGGGGATGCGATAAATAATGTTGCTAGGCTATCACTTGAAACCCTAAAAATTAATTTAAGAGGCTAGACGTAAGGATAATAGGAATTCCAAGAAAGAATTAATCAATTTCCATAAGTATCTATATATAAACATATTAATAGCATAATGATGTTTTAGAGTAAATTATAGGCGTAAATGCACTTTTAGTCCCAACATTTTGGCACTATTTCTATTTTGGTCCCTACATTTTCATTTTACCACTTTTAGCCCCTAATCCAATTAACGCGTGTTATTTTAGTCCTTACCGTCACTCAACTAACAGAAAATGCTGACGTGGCTAATGGAGGGATTAAAATATTAATTAAAATCCACCGTAGCTCTTGTCACCCATGCCACATGGGTTTCCAACCCCATTTATGTCACACGTGACCCCTAGGTGACCACCACTACAACCACTTGTGGTGCGTGTGAACCCCCAAATCGATCCACCTTCTCTTTTTGTGAATCCCTAAGCTAAATCAGTCCACCTCTCTCTCGATCTGAGATAGCCATCAAACCACCATAGCAAACAAACCACCATCGCAGACAAACAAACCATCATCCATCATCGTAGACAAACAAACCCAGAAATATATATACCTAAACCCATTTTTCTTGGAATAGCAGAGAAGAGAAAAGTAGTGAGATCTCTATCTCTGTGAAACCAAACACACAGGTATTCGCTTTCTCTTTATGTATGTCTTTATGTATAGCTAGCTTTATATTATGCATAGGGGCCACAATGTTGCTTTTGTATATTCGTTGTTGGGTTTTGACTTTATTATGTTTGTTTAGTGACTTTTGATTGTTTGTTGGTCCTTGTCTGGGCATGTGTTTCTTTGTGGCTTCCAATGTGGTCCATGTTTTTCTTTGTTGAAGATAATGGCTGATTCTGTGTGTGATGTATACTGAATTAGTGGGCCAAAATGCTGAGTCATTATTAAAGTGATTTTATGATATATAATGTTAACATGTTTGTTTGTGGATACTATGCATGTGTCTATTTTTATGACATTGTTGTTTACTATGTTTCTGTTTGTGCTTTCCAAACAATGTTGAAGATAATGGCATTACCATATATATAATTCGAAACAGCTGAGGTGGATTGTGGAATGATGAGTGCTGATTTGGCAAATAATTAATGTGTGATATTTGTTAACGAATGAGTGCTCTTTGGAACGTAGTCAATAGTATTTAAATGGTTTATAGTGTTTGCATGCAGCATGGGTGAGCTATTTAGCTTGTCTGTGCATCATGGTGGGTATTCACTAATAACCCTCGAAAATACGTGGGAGGTATAGTGGATGTAGTAGATAATTGTGACCTTGATAGGTGGTCGAAGATAGAGATTGAAGGTATATGCAGGGAATTTGGATACACCTCTGTGAGTAGGCTTCGGTATAAAATGCCTGGTAATGATCTAGAGAAGCTAATTTCCATTGATAGTGATGATGATGATGCTATGTTATGACAGTTAGTGATAGGTCATGAAGAAATTCATGTGTTTTGAGCACCCTGTGGATAATCCTATACTAGTAGTGAAGGTGAGCATATTGGGGCAGATGTGCAGCCATTGGCCAATGGAGCAAGACCTTTTAGGATATGGTAGTAATGACCTTGATAGGTGGTCGAAGATAGAGATTGAAGGTATATGCAGGGAATTTGGATACACCTCTATGAGTAGGCTTCGGTATAAAATGCCTGGTAATGATCTAGAGAAAGCTAATTTCCATTTGATAGTTGATGATGATGATGCTATGTTTATGACAGATTTAGTGATAGGTCATGAAGAAATTCATGTGTTTTAGAGCACCCTGTGGATAATCCTATACTAGTAGATGAAGGTGAGCATATTGGGGCAGATGTGCAGCCATTGGCCAATGGAGCAAGACCTTTTAGGATATGGTAGTAATGATGATGCCAGTCATGATGAAGGTAGTGAAGATGCTGACAATAGTAATTCTGGTAGTGAAGATCATAACAATGATTATGAGGATCCCATTGATGATGATGTTGTTGAGGTTGATGCTATAGAGGTGTATTCTAGGAGAGCAGGTAAGGAACCTGTGACTCAGGGCCAAAATGAGGACAAGGATGTAGCTGATAGCAGTGATAGTGGAGGAGGTGATGGTGAAGTGGCCTAGAGGATGAAGATGCAGTGAATCTTGATGAGAGGGAGTTTGTGGAGGATAGTAGTGATAGTTGGGATGGTTCTGATGAGGATATTACTGAACCAATACAAATGGGTGTTGGTGTAATGAACTCTGATTATGAGAGTGGGAGTTGCATAGTCTTGAGGAATCATCATCTGATGATGATATTGGGGATGATAGTGATGATAGCTCTGAGAATGAACTGAAAACACCTATGGAAAAGGGAAGGGGACAGAAGAGGGCCTTCCCAGTGTTTAAGCTAGTTGCTAAGGTTGAATATATCAGATTTGAGAAAGATATGTTGTTCACAACAGTTAAGCAATTCAAAGAAGCTATAACTGATTATGCTGTTCATGGTGGTTGGGGGATCAAATTTGCAAAAAATGATTTGCAGAGGTTAAGAGCAATTTGCCAAGAAAGTTGCAAGTTTGTGGCATATCTAACAAAGATGCCAAGAGAGAAGAGCTACCAACTAAGAACACTGAATCTGGAACACGCATGCACTAGGAGTTATAAGAATCCAAGGTACACTTCTTCATACATTGGGAAAAAGTTGATGAAGAAGATGAAAAGACAACCTAACATGAAACTAAAAGACATCCAAGATGTTGTACATGAGAAGTTCACACTAAACATAACTGCAGGAAAAGCCAGCAGGGTTAGGGAGAAGGCAAGAGGGTATGTTGATGGGGCTCACACACAGCAGTACAATCAGTTTTGGGAGTATTGTGAGGAGTTGAGGGGGGCTAGCCCTGGCAATACCATTCTTATGAAGGTACATACCTTTAATGAATGTGATTTGGCCACTGAGATGGACTTGGTCTGTGGGGTTCCTTATTTTGAGAGGTTGTACATATGCCTGGAGGGTTGCAAGAGAGGGTTTATGGCTGGATGCAGGCCAATAATTGGTTTGGATGCCTGCCACTTGAAGACTAAGTCAGGTGGCCAATTAATCACAGCAATTGCTAGAGACCCTAATGAAGAGTACTTCTCACTTGCGTATGCTGTAGTGGAGGCTGAAACTAAAGACTCCTAGACTTGGTTCATAAATTTGTTACTTGCAGATATTGGTCAAAACAGAAGATGGACATTTATATCAGACCAGCAGAAGGTATGTATCTTTATTACCATATCTATATGCATTACCATATTGGATGTATAGAGTTACTAACACCATAATTGTTGTTGTTGTACTGGCAGGGGTTGGTGCAGACCTTCATTGATAATTGGCCATAATATGAGCATAGGATCTGCTGCAGACACCTCTACAATAATTTTAGGAAGAACCATCCTGGTATTCTCATCAGAGACTTCTTTTGGAAAGCAGCCAAAGCTACTTATAAAGCTGAGTTTGATAGGCTGATGAATGAACTGAAGGGAATTGATGAAGATGCATACAATTGGTTCCAAGATCATTCAACCAGCATATGGGCTAGACACATGTTCAGTGAGGATGGGTTGAGTGATACAGTACTGAACAACATGTGTGAGAGTTTTAACAGTAGGATTTTGAAGTTTAGATCTAAGCCTATAATTACTATGGTATGAATCTAAGCCTTTGAGTAACAGGTAGTCAAATACATTGTTTGATACATTGTTTGATTAACAGTTTGTGTGTGCTTGCAGCTGGAGTCCATCAAGTTATATCTTATGACCAGGTTTCGAGAGAATAGACAAAAGATCATGAGAGTGGACTCAGAGATATGCCCTAAAGTGCTTAAGAGGTTGCATAGAGAAAAGATTGCAAGCAGCAAGTGGCTTTCTTGTTGGGCAGGTGATACACAGTTTGAGGTTAAAAATGGACTACAAAGTTTCACTGTGGACTTGGCCAAAGGACATTGTAGTTGCAGGAAATGGGATACAACAAGCATACCATGTGCCCATGTAATTTCTTGCATATTCTTCAACAGGCAAGATACTGAGCAGTATGTGCACAGTTGTTTGCATGTCTCCACATATAAGGCCTGTTATGAGCCAGTAATTGCACCTATCAATGGGCTGAATATGTTGAGGCCCAGTGGTGTCCAACCTGTTTAGCCTCCTATCAAAAGAAGGCCACTTGGCCGGCCCAAGAAGAAGAGAGCAAAGGAGCCTGGTGAACCAGCAGGTAGGAGAGTTGGTATCTCCAAACAGTGTAGGGCCTGTGGTAAAATAGGACATAATAAAAGAAATTGTAAGGGTGAGATTGGAGGAAACTCTTCCCTACTAGGCACCACAAACAGAACCAGTGCAGCTAATAAGGTAACATTCTACCATATCTTCAAGTATATGTGTGAGAGTTTTTACATATTTAATGTGGATTTCTTGTTTGTAAACCAGCAGGAACAGAAACTCTTCCAACATCAATCAGCCAACAGGACAAGCTCAAGCTCAAGCAAGCTCAGCCACCCCATTTACACCACTTCAGCCATTTGTATCATCCCAATCTAGCATGCACAGCTTCACTCCTGGTGTAGTGACTCAGCCATGGACAAGCTCTCCCAGTCCATTTCCATCATTTCAGTCCAGCATGCACAACTTCACTCCTTGTGCATTTCCTCAGTCCAGGCCAACGGCACCATACCAAACTAGCATGCACTTCTCATCCAGCCTGAGTGCAACATACCAGTACACCATGCACAGCTCTACCACACCTTTTCCACCACCCTAGTCCAGTCCAAGTGCACACTAGACCCCCACAAGATCATCCAATCCAGTTCAGGCCAACTCTAATCCAATTGCACCACCCAACTTGGGCAGCAGTCCAACTCCAAGATTGAGGAGGAAAAGGATGATCACATCAGAGACCCTAAATGCTTCCAAGAATGCATCTAGATACATGGGGGCTATCAAGAATGATGGGAGTCAGTCATCAAGGCATGCTCCAAAGAAAAAATGAATAGGATGTTGTGTTTTATATCTTTTGATGAATGGCTTGTGTTTTGTATAATTATAGCCAAACCTTTATTTTGTATAATTGGTATTAGTTAAACAATGCCCTGTTGTTTGGGTTAAGATTGGCAGTTGAACAATGCCCTTTTGTTTTGTAAACATACTTTTGCTTTTTTTAATGATAACTATGAAGGTGTTTGGGTTAAGTTTGGCAGTATGTTAAGTTTGGCAGTATGTTGGAATATGTTATCTGTTAAAGTCAAGTTTGGTAGTATGTTGGAATATGTTATCTGTTAATACCAGTTTTATTTGTTGCATGCACTTGGCAGTATATTAAGTAGTGCTTTCTTGGAATATGTTATCTGTCAACAGGGACTATGTTACACACCAATACCAATCTTGCTATTTCCAATCCACACATCCACACATTGAATGAGAAAGGTATTCATTTATTTCTCAACAGAAAGAGTACAAAATAAGCAGCGGGTGTGTCATTGCTAATAACTAATCCTACCAAAACAAAGCACACTGCCAACCCTCTACACATAAACACTGCAGCCCTACATGCACTACCAACCACGACAACCCTACCTAAGCAAACATAGAACTACAAATATCACCATTAGCCACGTCAGCATTTTCTGTTAGTTGGGTGACAATAAGGACTAAAATAACACGCGTTAATTGGATTAGGGACTAAAAGTGATAAAATGAAAATGTAGGGACCAAAATAGAAATAGGGCCAAACTGTAGGGACTAAAAGTACATTTACGCCTAAATTATATTTTGTCTTGTTCTCTTTTTGGTTTTTTCCATAAAGATGATCAACCAAACAAAGTAAAACTTACTAAGAAAGCTGAAATTAGCTAAAAATTTAATGGTGGAGATGCCTATTATTTGTAGTAGAATGAACAAAATAAAAATCACAAACAGATTTGAGAAAGACGCATAAGATTTCTAAAAGAAATTTTACCAAATACATGGGATGCAACAAAAACAAAATTACTACACTGAATACTTCTTGACACACTACAAATAAACACAAAAAATGTTCATTATCAATATGTTTCGTATCAAAAATAGGAATTTCCACAACAATGATAGGCTAAATAAAACAGCATTAACAATTCTAAGTCAATTAAAAATAACAAAAGTCAATATCATTGAAAATTTTGGAAAGGAAAATAACAGAATCACTACAGAAATTGCAAGAATACCAAAAAGAAAGGAAAAAAAAAAGATCATTTTTATTGTGCGTTTTGTTTACCTCAATGGTCTTCCTATTTTTGCCTTAACTTTGAAAGTTTCAGAAAAAAATAATTGATGTTTTTTCAAAATGGTGAAAACTAAAGCTTGATTGAAAAATACGGAGAGCAATTAGTATTGTGCAATTTTTTTTTGTAGATGACAGGTGATTGTATCTAGAATGTGCATTGGTATATATAACCAGTGGCGGCGCCACATATAGGTCAGGGTGGTCCCAGGACCACCCTGACCTGAATTTTTTTTTTAATATATATATATATAATAAAAAAAATTTATTTATCTACCTATAAAAAAAAAAATTAGGAACACCCTCAAAAAAATTTTATGCCAATAAAATTAAATTTTGGTAAATTATTTGTTACATTTTGGCTGGTACCAGTTTTTAGAAGAAAAAAAGAAAAACTCTTAAACTCGTTAGCATAGCATGTCATTACTTGCGTCGAATGCCTAAAAAACAAATCCAACTATCACAAAGGTCGCCTCTTCTTCTTCTTCTTTTTCTTCTTTGCTTTGTCTCAGACGTTCTACTAGTCTACCTCTTCTTTCTTTTTTTACTCTAATTTTTGCTTTGTCAAGTTTTTTCTTTAGTTTGTTTTTTAGACTTTTAGCTTGCTGACCCCACCCACATGACAAAACTTTGGAAATGACAAAACTCAAAAAGCTAACAAAGGATTTTGATTTCAAATTTATTTATTGAGTCTTGCCTCTTCCCAATATGATATACATATATACACTCTTGTTTTACTATTTTTTATTGTTGTTTTTCATTATTCAATTACATATTTATGTTTTAATATTCTAAAACAATAATTGTTATGTAATAACTAAATGATTTGAGTGTCAAAAAAGAAAAACTAATGATTTGATTATTTGAGTTTTACTTATTTGGATCAATAATTTTATGTTGTATAAGAAAATATAAATATTTTTTATTTTTATTTTTTTAGAAACCCTGAAACACCTTGAAACTGTACGTCGAAATAGATCGGTACCAAAATATTTTGTTCCACTAAACAAACCGAAACAAGGTCCAAAACGGTATTCATAACATTGCTTTCAAGCAAAAAGAAAAAACTAAAAAAAAAAATTTGAACTAAAATCTAAAAAATAAAAAATTGTAATAAAGAATCTGAAGAAAAAAAAAAATTGTAACAGAGCAAGCCCACCGAGGAACACCCTCAGAAACAATCCTGGAGCCGCCGCTGTATATAACATTGTAAAACTTAAATAAATAATCAATGTATGAGTGAGAGTGAGATAATGTTGTGAAAAACTGAAATTTTAGAAGAGAAAACACTATAATGGTAGATAAATGAAAAGACACTTAATGCTTGATGTCTACTCAAAATGGTGAGAACTAAACCTTGATTGAAAAATATGGAAAACAATAAGTATTGTGCTAAATTTTTTGTTGTAGATGATGGGTGATTGTATCTAAAATGTGCATCTATATATATAACATTATAAAACTTAAATAAATAATCAATGTATGAGTGAGAGGGAGATAATGTTGTGAAAAACTCAAATTTTGGAAAAGGAAACACTACAATGGTAGATAAATGAAGGGACACTTGAAATGTTAATTTTATCCACTAAAAAGAAAATGAATTATTCAATTTTAAAAATTACTTGATATTAGAAAGAAGAAAACGAAAAGTTGAAATCAGTTTAGGTAGCTGAATAGTCAAATATTTGTATCTAATGAAGAATAGTGGTTGTCCATGATTTGTATTTAATTATTTTATATAAAAAATTAAAAAGTCATAAAGAGAAAAATGATTTAAAAAGAAAAAGAAAAAGAGTATGATATGGCTGATAAGGTGACTCAACAAGAGTATAGCAACATTAAAAGCTATGTCTCAGCTTTTAGATATATATATATATATATATATATATATATATATATATATATATCAAATATTTTGTAAGCATATAAATTATAATTATTATAATACAAAGTTTAAATTAAAATAAAATTTTCCTTCAAAAATAAGTTTAGAGAAATGCTCGTCCAATCCATTGCATGACAAGTTAAAATTTTTTATGTACTTTTAATCACAATACATACTTAATAGTAATGTGAAATATCAAGAGCCTTATAACTCCCATATATATATATATAAAACCCTTATAACTCAACCGATTAGCACTTCTTGATGCCTTTAACATTTATGGTTTAAATCCCTCTTCCTTAACTATCAAATTATTATAATTAAAAAATAGCAAAGTTACTTGTTTGAAATAATTTAATTAATCATGAGATTTAATATACTTAGGTGTTCTTACAAACCTCCACTACACCACATAACTTGTAATTCATTTGGAGAGAAAACCTGGTTCGATAAACTATTCTAACTTCTTTACACATGCCTAGAATTTTGTTTTTATTTTTGATAAAATTCCAAAAAAAGAAAAATCATTGAACTTTGGATGAAAATCAAGCTAACCTCATATATATTGTTTTGATTTGAAATTTTAATCCTAAAGTTACATAAATGACCAAAATTATATATATATATATATATATATATATATATAATTTGAACATATATCATCCGCTTCATGATGATTGATTTTTATTAACAGACCAAAACATCAATTAATTTGGCCAAATTTTAATTCTAATTTTATGAAAATGACCAAATTGATCATTTTGCTACATTTTTGTTTTATTTTTCTTTTAAGAAAATACATTTTTGTTAGTTAGCACTACAGTGCACATGATAGAATTTTCCATCACTTAACTAACAACAATTTGCCCATTTCTAAAATTTCAGGGATTAAGAATTTCAAATTAGAATACCAGGGGTTTAGTTTGATTTTGACTCCACAAATGTCAGAGGTATGATGCATTCAACGATTACAAATAATATTATCCCAAGTCTAAAATTAAGGCCTTCTAAAAAAAAGTCTAAAATTAAAGAAATTGAGTTTATTTTATTTTATTTTATACATATTACAAAATGGAATAGAAAATAAAAAGAAAACGGGTTTATCCATGTGACCCACATGTCAACCTAATCTAACCGTTGTTTTAACAAGTTGGGTATTAGTTGGCCCTTTTTTTATGGATACAAATATACCATATATCTTTCGAATTCATGTGGGTTAATAAGTTTGATTCTAATTTTGACATGTTGATCAAATTTATCAATAAATTTATTCTGCTAAAAAATTGATCATGCTGTCATTTTCAAGCAATTGAAGACAACCTCTATTCTAATTAATTGGCTATGATGACTATGATTTTTTTTTTTTAAATTGAGATAGAAATCATACTCTAACTTAATCTAAGTATATATGTGTATGAAATGCTCTTTTAGAAACTTGAATCTTGGTCCTTATCCTCCTTAGACCCACCCCACCCCCACCCCCACCCCACAAGAACTTATTCTTGTCGAGTGACTATCACTCTAATGGTGCATAGTGGTAGGAGTGTGAATTAAGAAGAGTGGATTTTGACCCATTATCATTAATAATTTCAATAAATACTAAAAACAAAATAGTAATAGCAAATGTTTGTTTAAATGTTGATGATTTGGCAAAATCCAAAATATTTATTTCAAAGTGATTGAATATTTAGAAACTTTATGGTGAAGTTATCCTAAAAACTCTTGAGATTCATAGTTATCCAATCTATTATCAAGCACTTTCATTATCCATATTAACACGATTTATATCTCTAAACTACCAATTACAGGTTAGAATAAGGTTGTTATGTGAAAATCATAATTTAACATACAAGAGATTACAAATATGCTATACATGGGAAAAAAAAAAAAAAAAAAACTAACATGCATGCATTTTTTAGTTTTGGTAAGAAATTAAACTGATGGAATATATGGATAGTCAGTTTTGGACAATCAAATTACATTGATCATTAAATGGCATGTAAGGCATGTCTAGCATGAAAATCAGAGGGGCCTTTTTTATTTATTTATTTGGTAGATAACTGTAATGTAATAAATTTATTTTGTTTCCAAAATTGCAATAAATGCTCGAATAAGTTTCCAAAGTTAACATTACTTGTGTGCCGCGCTTTTATTTTGACTTCATGTCCTTAGAGCATAAATACCCTTCATGCTAGCCCTACCAACACATTTCGATCTCAATTCTCAATGCCTTGTTATGGCTTCATCCATCTCCAGTTGCTCATCTATCTCCAATCTTCCATTGCCAACCCCATCCAATCATCTTATTTATCCACCCCTTCAAAAATCAACTCTAAATATGATCTCAAAAGAGATTATTGGATTATCAAATCGGGTCAACGATTTACCAGAAGAATTTTATATTTCAAGAATAAACAAAACTTTATTTGAATTGTAAGTATATTTCTATAACGATTAAGAAAACACAAGTATAGTTCTTTCATTAAATGAATATTTACTAGTTATAATAGAATTTCAACTTATAGCGTAGAGATTGCTATGCCTTACTCCAATTTTCACCTTTTCCTCCATGGTTCTCTAAATGGCTTTTGTTGTGTGTGTGTGCGCGCGCGTGTTTTTTTTTTTGCTGTTTTTTGGACATGGTGACTATTATTCCCTGCTCAAATTCATCATTATCATGTTAGCTTTTTAGTCTAAACTCAAAGTTTTTTTTTTTCCCCTTCTAAAAAAAAAAAATGATATGCCATATTGAAATAAGGTAGTATTTATTTATGGAAAACTGGAAATTGAAATATTAAAATAAAGTAGGATTTTTTTTGTTAGCAAAAAAAAAAAAAAAAAACTTAATGAGAATAATTTTTGTTTCCATTCCATTGGGCTAATGGAATCATTTTTGTTACATGGATTGGGTTGGACCATATCATCTGTTCAACCTTTTTTAATTGTCTCCCATTCCTAGGCTAGGCTAATTGAAATCGTAGTTCTCATTTTTAGAAATTGCATCTGCATGCCATATGAGTTATGACTTATGACACAAGCCAATGGATGGTGAAATATCATTTCTAATTTGAAAAAGTGACCATTATTTTATGCATGTTTGTGTATTTTTTTTTACCCCTATCTTCTTCTTTCTCAAAAACTCTTAAAGAGGACGTGCTGTGCTGTAACTTGCAGATCAACATAAGTTTTCACTTAAAATCTTTTCTGTGATAGTCAATTCCGAATTATTTATCCCAAAAAATTGGTGTATGATTTATCTTTGCAGTAATCAGACGAAGATGAGCAGATGTCTATGTCGAAACACACATTCATTCGGCAGATGGTGTCACTGGGGTGGTATGTCTTGCTCTAATGTATTATATCTGCAATCTGCATGTCAATTCTTTGTCTCATGTTTTTCAGCTTGTTTACTATTAATATGTGATTATTATAATTCACTAGTAGAAAAATAAGGAGGAGCTTTTACAAACATATTATCTTCAATGTAGAGGTTGGTCCAACAGTGTTGACATGGTAAATCTTGGGACCCAATTTAGAAGTGAAAAAAGGAATAGTATTTGTTATCTTGAAATTGATAATCTTTGAACCTGTTATGTACTGATATTTGTGCCTTATGTGCCTAATCTTTTTCTTTTTAATCTATACGGAGAATAACATATTTATTCAATAAAAGACACACTATTTAACCTTATCTCAAACCCAAAAGTAATAAATCTGTATAATAGGGGTAAAATAAATTTTTTTTTTTTTAAAACCTTGCGATCCTCAATCTTCAAACTGTGTGGACTATGGAAGGCTTTTTAATCAGTTTGTTTTTCTCAATCTATTTCTCTCTTTTTGGACATGAGTGCATACATATTAATTTGAACCTTTTTAAGTTGCAATCATTTTGAACAATTGCAATATAACAAAGATTTTGAAGTGCAATCTTTTTTATCTTCAGTTAAGTTTGGACATTCGGTCTTGTGATAGGCATTGCTATAATTCTTTGTAGACTGAAAAATGAAACTATTATCTTGCTGTTACAGCCATTATGAGTGTCGTTGATTCAATTTTTTATTTTCATTGAACGTTCCTAGTATCATGTGCTTGGTTTTCAGATGGCAGGTCTTAGAATAAATCTATTAATCAGAACATTGAACATTCCTAGTATTTCTTATTTTACTTCTCTTTTTAAAGCGAATCTATTTGTTTACCATTTATTAGTTTCTTGGTCCTAATGATCAGAACTTTTATTTTTTGGTAATATACTTATATTTGATAAATGCTTGAGGGTAAGCACAAAATTGTGTTAAGAAATTTCTCTATCATTCTCTATCTCTGTATGTCATATTTAGACAGTTGATATCTGAGAAAACTACATAAAATTGTATCATTTTTAACCGGGATCCGCTACTTGTGAACACTTCAATTTAGTTCTAAAGTTATATAGCTTGTTTCCATCAAATCAGACACATTGATTTCAATTCCTTCTGATTTCAATTCCACTACATATGGCAACAAAAAAATTTACTAAATTTTCTTTTTTCTCATCCTTTCACTTTTAGCATTGATACTTCCATCTCTTTCTTCTGGGGCACAATATAAGCTACACACGATATAGATATAGCCAGGCACGATAAGCCCGGAAATCCATGGAAGATAGGATCAGATGTCTAAGGCTAAAGCTTTTAAAGACATGATAAGCCTGGAAATACCATGGAAGTACGGATCTTATTTATGAAGCTATGGCCTATGAGTGTGGTGTAATTGGAAAATCTGGCAGAGAAGGGATCAAAAACATTTGACAAGCCTCAGGCCTACAGCCACATTAAGAACTTCTTAGCCACTATTTGAATTTCAAGTGATTGCCAGAGAGAGGTCCTTGTATTCATCTAACTAATGTAAGTAAGGCCATGATTTGTTGGAAGATTTATCTCTCCAATTAGTCATGGCCAAAAATTACTAAGCAATTAAGAATATTTTGCCACGCCAATGTTAGAGATTCTTTTGTATGAATCATTCCATGGATTCATGTTCTGATGTTCAATAGATAATTTTAGTTTTGAATTGACTCTCCCTTTCTCCTCCGTTCAATGTAACATTTGTCTCGTATGAGTTATGTTAAAGAAAATTCTAATGGTACATAATCTGGACTTGCTTCAAATGTTAAATATGGACCATTATTGGGGAGAAACTGCATGATAAGCATTTTATATTTGGGTGATACAGATACAAATCCCTTTCAACTTGTTTTAAAAAAGGACCTAAAATAATTTTAATACTAGTTTGTAACTTGTGTTTATCCATAGACATATTCAACAATAATGATGATGAGGTAGTCTTACTTAGATGACCATCTCGACTTTTATGTTGAGTATTATGAATCGATCACTTAGCACTAAAATTAATAAAAATATATTGAACATGTAGCATAGAATTAGACAACAATTAGAAACTAATTTCGATTCTAATTTTTTTTAATTTTAATATAATATATATGATATATTATTTTTTAAAAATATTTTGTAAGAATATAAATTACAATCATTATGAAATAAAGTTTAAATTAAAATAAATTTTTTTTCAAAAATAAGTTTAGAGAAACGCTTAGCCAATCCATTGCACGACAATTTAAAAATCTATGTATACTTTTAATCACATAACATACTTAATAGTGATCTGATTTATCAAGAGCCTTATAATTCCCATAGTTTTTTTTTTATAAATGTCTTATAACTCAACTTCTAAGCATCTCTTGATGTCTTTGACATCTATGGTTTAAATCCCCCTTCCATAACTCTCAAATTATTTAAAGAAAATATCAATGTGACTTGTTCAAAATAATTTAATTAATCATAAGATTTAATATACTTAGGTGATCTTATAAACCACCACTACACCACATAACCTCTAATTTGATTTGAAAGAAAACCTGGTTCGATAAACTATTCTAACTTCTTTACATGCGCCTTGAATTTTGTTTTTCCTTTTTTTTTTTTTTGATTAAATACAAAAAAAAAATTGTTGAACTTTGGATGAAAATCAAGCTAAAAACTCATATTGTTTTAATTTGAAATTTTAATTCTAAATTTACATAGTGACGAGAATGTTTATATAATATATATATATATATATATATATATATAATTCAACCTATAGCATTTGCTTCATGATTGCTTTTTATCAGCAGAACAGACACTAATCAATTTAGCCAAAATTTTAATCCTAATGTTCTAAAAATGACCTAATTGGTCATTTTGCTACATTTTTTGTTCCATGTTTAAAAGAAACCAACATAGTTTATAAAGTTAATATTGTAAAATTTGTAATATCATTGACATCACTTGTTGACTAAAGTGAAGAATTGTAGGAAGAGAGGAGGGTTTTGGGTTCAATGCTAAAAGACAACGTTTAGAGGGAGAGAGATCATCATGTTAGTGCAATGGAGAAACAATTGAAGTGAGAATTTATGAATGTGAAAGAAATGGGTCAAATGAATTTTTAAATTTTATGACTATGATTGTTATATAAGTTAATTACGAAATATTACCCCAAGTCTAAAATTAAGGCCTTCTAAAAAATGTCTAAAACTAAGGAAATTGAGTTTGTTTTTTCAAAGAAAGGAAAAGAAAAAAAGAAAAGAAAACGGGCTTATCCATGTGGCCTACATGTCAACCTAATTACTGAGTTGGGTATTGGTTGGCCCTTTTTTATGGATCCAAATATCCCTTATCTATATCTTTCGAATTCAGGTGGGTTAATAAGTTTGATTCCAATTTTGACAAGTTAATCAAATTTATCAATAAATTTATTCTGCTAACCAATTGATCATGTTGTCATTTTTAAGCAATTGAAGACAACCTCTATTCTAATCAATTAGCTATAGGGACTGATTTTATTTTAAAAAAATTGAGATAGAAATCATACTCTAATTTAATTTAAGTATATACGTATGTAAAACGCCCTACTGGAGATTTGAACCCCGATTCTTGTCCTCCTACCCCCATCCCACAAGAACTTGTGTCTATGGAGTGACTATTATATCAGAGGTACGCGGTACGAGAAATATGAATTAAGAAGAATGGATTTTGACTCATTATAATTTCAATATATAGTTAAAAAATAGTAATAGCAAATGCTTGTTTAAATGTTGATGAGTTGGCAAATTCCGATCTATTTATTTCAAAGTGATTGAATGTTTAGAAACTTTATGGTGGAATTATCCTAAGAACTCTTGAGATTCATATGATGAGGGCTATCGTCATAAAATCCAAATTGTAGTTAGGTTTTGAGACACACATATATTTTATCATCTAATTAGTATTAGAAGTAGCTTTAGGTTGTACTCAGAAATATTTTACAAGACAAGCAATTATCAAGCATTTTCATTATCCATATTGGCACGATTTATATCTCTAAATTGGCAAAGTAAATTACAAATTACAGGTTTTTTTTTTTTTTTTTTGGAAAAGAAATTCAGCTGATATTATTAAGGGAGGCTTTGCAAATCAGCCTGAGGTACTAATTCATTCAAACGTTTGGTGGAACATAATTTGACAGACAATCATAATTTGAATGAGGTTAGAATAAGGTTGTTATGTGAAAATCATAATTTGACAGACAAGAGATTACAAATATGCTATACATGGGGGGAAAAGTAAAAACTAACATGCATGCATTTTTTAGCTTTGGTAAGAAATTAAACTGATGGAATATATGGATGGTCATTTTTGGACAATCAAATTACATTGATCATAAAATGGCATGTAAGGCATGTCTAGCATGAAAATCAGAGAGGCCTTTTTCTTTTTTCTTTTTTGAGAAGAGAGGGGCTTTTTTATTCGGTAGCTAATTGTAATGCAATAAACTGCCACTTATTTTGTTTCCAAAATTGCAACAAATATTGGAATAAGTTTCCAAAGTTAACATTATTTGTGTGTCACGCTTTTACTTTTGAGTATATGTCCTGGGGGTATAAATACCCTTCTTGCTAGCCCTACCTACTCATCTAAATTCTCAATTTCTAATGCCTTTACTATGGCTTCATCCATCTCCAAATACTCATTTATCTCCTATCACCCATTGCCAATCCCATCCAATCATCCTATTTATCAATCCCTTCAAAAATCAAACATGAATATAATCTCAAAAGAGATTATTGGATTGTCAAATCGGATCAATGATTTACCAAAAGATATTTGTATTTCAAATAAAATTTAACATACCATTGAATTGTAAGTATTCTCTAATAATTAAGAAAACATATACTTAATTTATTTTTTTGCTAATGTTATTACTAGGACTGCCCAAAATCTCACTTTTCCAAAAAATTGGTGTATGATTAATCCTTGCAGTAATCAGACAAAGATAAGCAGGTGTCAGTGTAGAAACGCACATCCATTTAGCAGCCGAAGTCACTCGGCGTGGTATGTCCTGCTCCAAAGTCCTCTTATTAATGTTAGCTCTAATGTATTATATTATATCAGCATATCAATTCTTTGTCTCATGTTTTTCAGCTTGCTTACCATTTATATGTGATTATTTATAATCCACTAGTTGAAAAATAAGGAGCTTTTACAAACATATAATCTTCAATGCAGGGGTTGCTCCAACAGTGTTGACATAGTAAATCTTGGGGCCCAATTTAGAAGTGAGAAAGGAAATAGCATTTGTTAACTTGAATAGTTAATCTCTGAGCCTGTTATTTGTGCCTTGTGTGCCTAATCTATACGGGGAATAACATATTTATTCAATAAAAAACACACTATTTAAATGCTAAACCTTATCTCAAACCCAAAAGTAATCTGTATAATATGGGTTAAAAAAAAAAACTTGTGTTCCTCAATCTTTAAGCTGTATGGATTATGGAAGGCTTTTTAATCAATTTGTTTTTGTCAATCTAATTCTCTCTTTTTGGACATGAATGCATACATATTAATTTGAACCCTTTTAAGTAGCAATCTTTTTTATCTTTTGTTAAGTTTGGACATTCGGTCTTGTGATAGGCACTGATATAATTCTTTGTAGACTGAAAAATGAAACTATTATCTTGCTGTTACAGCCATTATGAGTGTCTTTGATCCAATTATTTCTATTCATTGAACGTACGTACTATCATGCGCTTGATTTAGAGATGACAGGTCTTAGAAAGTTAGAATAAATCTGTTCATCAGAACAATGAGCATTCCTAGTATTTCTTATTTTACTTCTATTTTTTAAAGCGAATCTATTTGTTTACCATTTACTAGCTTCTTGGTCCTAATGATCAGATCTTTTATTTTTTGGCTATATACTTATATTTGATAAATGCTTGAGGGTAAGCACAAAACTGTGTTTAGGAATTTCTTTATCATTCTCTATCTCTGTATGTCATATTTAGACTGTTGATATTAGAGAACTACATAAAATTTATAATTTTTTAACCAGGATCCACAACTTGTGAACACATCAATTTAGTGCTAATAGTATATAGCTTCTTTCCATCAAATCAGACACATTGATTTCAATTCCACTACATAATGGCAACAACAAAATTTACTGAATTCTCTTTCTCTCGTCCTTTCACTTTCAGCATTGATACTTCCATCTCTTTCTTCTGGAGCACAATATAAGCTACACACTGTATAGATATAGCCAGGCGTGATAAGCCCGGAAATCCATGGAAGATAGGATCAAGATGTCTAAGGCTAAAGCTTTTAAAGACGCGATAAGCCCGGAAATACCATGGAAGGAGGGATCTTATTTATGAAGCTATGACCTATGAGTGGGAAAATACTTAGATGCTCCCGGAATGTGGTATTGGAAAATCTGGCAGAGAAGGGATCCAAAAAATTTGACAAGCCTCAGGCCTACAGCCACGTTAAGAACTTCTTAGCCACTATTTGAAATTCAAGTGATTGCCAGAGAGAGGTCCTTGTATTCATCATCTAACTAATGTAAGGTCATCATTTGTGGGAAGTGGGATGAAGATTTCTGCAACTCTCTTACTTAGGGGGAAGATTTATCTCTCTAATTAGCCAAGGCAAAAAATTACCAAGCAATTACGAAATATTTTGCCACGTCAATGTTGGAGATTCTTTTGTATTAATCATTCCATGGATTCATGTTCAGTAGATAATTTGAGTTTTGGATTGACTCTCCCTCTCTCCTCTGTTCAATGTAACATTTGTCTCTTATGATTTATGTTAAAGAAACTTCTAATGGTAGATAATTTGGACTTGCTTCAAATGTTGGATGTGGACCATTATTAGGGAGAAAATGCATGATAAAACATGTTGTATTTGGGTGATGAGGATACAAATTCCTTTCAACTTGTTTTAAAAAAATGACCTAAAATAATTTTAACACTAGTTTGTAACTTGTTTATGCATAGACATATTCAACAATAGTGATGATGAGGTAGTCTTACTTAGATGATCATCTCAACTTCAATGCTGAGCATTATGAATCAATCACTTAACACCAAAATTAAAGAAAACATTTGAACATGTAGCACAAAATTAGACAACGTTTAGAAACTAATTTGGAATATAATTGTGCTTCAACTTTAATATAATATATATGATATGATATTAAAAAAATAAATTGTAAAAAATAAATTACAATCATTATCAAATAAAGTTTAAATTAAAATAAAACTTTTCTTCAAAAATAAGTTTAGAGAAACACTCGTCCAATCCATTGCAAGACAATTTAAAAATCTATGTATTTTTAATCGCATAACATGCTTAATAGTGATGTGACTTATCAAGAGCCTTATAACTTTCATAATTTTTTTTCCTTAAAAAAAAAAAAAAAAAGTCTTATAACTCAATTGTTTAGCATCTCTTGATGCTTTTGATATCTATAGTTTAAATCCCCCTTCCCTAACTATCAAATTATCAATAAAAAAAAATAGCAACGTGACTTGTTTGAAATAATTTAATTAATCACAAGATTTAATATACTTAGGCGTTCTTATAAACCACCACTACACCTGGTTTGATAAACTATTCTAACTTCTTTACCCCCACCCAGAATTGTGCTTTTCCTTTATTTATTTATTTATTTTTAAATAAAAAAAAATCGTCAAACTTTGGGTGAAAATCAAGCTAACCTCATATGTTTTAATTTGAAATTTTAATCCTAAAGTTACACAAATGACCAAAATTATATATATATATATACACACACACACACATATATTAAAATAGAACTTCAACATATAACATCCGTTTCACGATAATTGCTTTTTATCAACAGACCAAGACACTAATCGTTAAATTTTAATCCTAATGTTATGAAAATAGCCAAATTGGTCATTTTGCTACATTTTTGTTAGTTAGCACTACAGTGCACATGATGGAATTTACCATCACTTAACTAACAACAATTTGCCCATTTCTAAAATTTCAGGGGTTAAAATTTTCAAATTAGAATACTGGGGGTTTAATTTGATTTTGACCTCACAAATGAGAGACCCAATTACCCATACCATGTGAGAGGGATGATGCATTCAGCAATAACAAATAATACCACCTCCTCAAACAGAGAAATGTGGGATGCATGGAGCTATAGCCTTAAAAGTTTCCCAAAAAGAGGAATGGGAATCAAACATTCCTTTCCATTCTTTTTTACTCCTTTCCCTGTCCCATATTGTCTATTTGTCTGCTGCTGCCATCATTATTACAGCCATTAAACCCAACATCAAATCAATAAATCCACAGAAGGCTTTTCTATTTTAACTAAATGGAGAAAATCAATGGCAATCAGCCATGTTTATTGAGCAGCCATCTCAGTATTATGACTGGGGAAAGAATATTCTAATGTCACCCCCTTCAATGTGTATTGACAAACAAATTTGCGGCCTATTATTTCAGATTACAACCTCGGGCAGCCAATGGTTACATACATGGTCAAGCTGTAAGAAAATCAAGAATCTGCAATCGAAATCCGCTCTACACCTATCACTCTGTAAAACCTATAATCTAAACCTGAAATGTACACCAGCGCTTGGGTAATGATGAAAGAACCCCATAAAACTGAACAATGAAGTGCCTCAGAATAGCCAACAGCTTTCTCTCATTCTCTTCTGTTATCTTCTCAGAAAAATATTCAAAATCTCCAAACAGGAAGCTGTCTATGGCAAGGAGGGATGGGTCATAGTCAATGTCAAAAAAATTTAAGTATCAATGTGAAAATCATGCAGGCCAGGAGGAGATAAGGGTGGGATAGCCAAGGGGTGAGAATCAAATTCAGTGATTTCCAAGACCTTTCTTCCATTTGTTTGGGTCTCTCTGCTGTTACCAATCTTTCTTGAAGAAATAACTCCAGATGATAGTACCCTAGAAGAGTTGCTACTCTCAACAGATTTTAAGAAACTTTCCTTTGAAACACTCGTTTTCATAGCTGATGCTATTGTGGTGCTAAAAACACCAGATTCCCTCAGACTTTGAATAATGACCTGAAGAGAAAAAAAATTAGAAATTCAACAATATCCAACAGCCATGCATAGGTTCAAAGAATATAAAATACCATGCCTTTAAAGACATTAGATATGAAGGCAATTGAACTCACACTAGGAGCATGAATGCGAGTCAAGATACCCTTCCTCATAAGTTTTAAGTTTAGTTCTTTGTCAGTCCACACAATGCGTTCATTGTACCTAAAGCAAAAATGTAATACCAGTGAGAAGCAAAAACTTAAAGGATACAAATCCAAGGAATAGCACATATCTCATTTATAATACAACCCCTTCTTATCTGATTACTATTGTGGGTTGTAATAGGTCATTTTGGGAACAAGAAAACCCAAGAAAAGTGAGTCTCATTCAAATTCTAAACACGGGTCATCCTTCCCAATGAAAGTTTCATTCACAACAATCATTCCCACAAGAAATGTTAAAATCACAATGAAGTAGTTCAATTTCTGTGGGATATCCAATTGCACCCTAGAATGTAACTTGCACTGTGCAAAATCCTAGGAAAATTAATATTTGTACTAGCATCGTTGCATGTGCTCCGAGAGTGATCAATATTTTTCTTTCTTTTGTTTTAAAGTCAACTTTTTTAGAACCTAAACTTGAACAATTTTTTCCTGGAGTTTGAATTTCAAAACGTGGTGTAAGGGTGTAATGTAACAGTCTGGATATTCTAAACCACCTTCAATCTTATCTTTTTTGGATTACATAGCTGTATAAGAGAGCAATATGGCTAAAATTAAAGATTTCAATTTTGTTTCACTTGACTATTTTAACCACAATATATGGCCTTAGTTCCTATTTCTTAATAATAAAAAATTATATCATATTGAATAGTTATTTTTGAGATTTCAGAGCTGTGGATATCACAACAACATCCAAACCTTATTCCCAAAATTTTGGGGTTGACTATAAATCCTCAACATATTATGAATATCGCTTATTTTACGTATTTACTATTTTTTGATAGGAACAATGTTAAGAAAATGTTGGGGCATTTTTTAAAGCACAAAAAACTGGACACCAAAGGCCTCTAGTATATTCAGCAAAAAAAAAAAAAAAAAAAAAAAACGAAGGCCTCTAGTATATAGAGATGAACTCCATTTGAAAATCATGAATGGAAAAGTTTGTAGAATTCCTCATACCAGCGCAGCATTTCCTCCTCTGTTGCAGTGGAAGCAATTATGAATGCCTGCATAGGAAAAATAGGACAGGAGTAAGCAAGATGAGAATGTGTTTGCACTAAAATATTTAACTAAAAAATTAAATTATAATGACATTAAGGCCTTTAGGTAGCAACGGGAATTTGAAATAAATATTCTAGATTCACATATTGTAGATCCTCTCTCTCTCTCTCTCTCACACACACACACACACACCACACACACACATTAATACCAAAAAATATCTTCCTTTTTAATTTTTTAATTTTCCTTAACCAACCACAATGTTGACTTTAGCTGGAGACCTCACGTGCACTACCCAGATGTGTGTGATAACACAAACCAGATCACCTTCTAAAAGGAAACATGTACATAAAAGAGGCTCGTTGCAGATAAGCCTCACAAAAAGTGGACCAAAAGAGAAAAATAAGGGGGAAATAAAAAAAACTTGGAAACGACAAAAACTGTAGAAAGGCATCATATCTATAATGATGATCGTCAAAAATTGCCTTTTGGATTTACAATAGAACTGTTTCATTTATGGAGCCAAACAATATGGAAATAAATAATGGTTCAATGCTGAAACACAGCTCCCAACCTTAATCATGTGTTGACAAAATGTACTTGGGATCCATAGACCTGTGTCTACTTATCATAATGTCAAGGTGGTGATTTTGGTTCACTTGGTTTCAAGGGTAACAAAACCAGCTCTCCAAACTACATGCCATCTACAAGGTGTGTGTTACATTAATTTTAAGACATTGGTCA
The DNA here is from genome assembly GCA_014183005.1 of Castanea mollissima. Lineage (NCBI taxonomy): Eukaryota > Viridiplantae > Streptophyta > Magnoliopsida > Fagales > Fagaceae > Castanea > Castanea mollissima. Next base: position 39,268,843 of record JACAVU010000009.1, on the reverse strand, counting down.
CCAATTACTTATCAAAAAAAACATTGGTTACCACAAGAGTTTCTGATAAGTTACCACTTACCATAAGAACAAAAAATTAAAGATAAAAAGGGAAAAAAAAATCCAAAGAGAAAAAATGAAAATCAAACAAGAACTTTCATCTCCAACCACAGAATGAGATAAAGAGCCTAGTATCTATCCCGCAAGAATCTCCAACTATAATGAGAGAAAGAGAGAGAGTTAGAGAGAGAGAGAGAGAGACTGTATTTATCCCTTAGTATCACACTTTCCTTCCTATGAATCCTGAGGAAGTGTATTTCTGTCTCATCTCATTGATAATTCAGTAAAATATTAAGCATAAGTACAGGCATTCACCATGCATAAAGTAAAAAAACAAAATGAAGGGACAGCCTAGCTTAATATGATTGAATTGAGATGCCCCATCGTGTTGCCTCAGATAAATTATTGGATTTAAATTTGCACCTAAGCATGAAATGTAATGACTTTTAAAAATAACCACAGATATCATCAAAAGAAATTTATACACATTATATGTAAATCAAGAATAAGATGTCTGGCAAAAGATGGATGGCAATATTTGAAGTGCCAAAAGGAAAAATAATTTAAGTAGGAGGAGCACAAAACTAGGATGGCACTCTTGCAATTTAAAAGATGATTTTTTTTTTTTTTGGCCACTGGGGGGGGGGGGGGGGGGGAAGGGGTGGAAGACCAGCATAGTGAAGGAATCAGAACTCACAGCTCTGTCAAACTCCAGCATGAAGCATCTTTTAACATCTTCCTTTGTAGGCTTGCAGCCACACCGGTCACGTCTTGAAGTTAAATCAGAAAATTTAGGGTATGTGTAATGTAGAACAGCAGCCTCATCTAATTTGATCTCACTATAAAAAGAATGAAAAGGAAACATAAGTGGTTGTACAAGGAAAAAAAAAAAAACCTTACCAATTTAACCATAATTTTCAACACTTAAAAATAAAGAATTTGAGGGTAAGAAAAAAACCAATATCATGTAGGTACTAGGTAAACATAATTACCAAGATTCCAAGGAGCTCATGTATGATAATATTTTACATGCTATATTGAACCTTCGCAAGAACTAGCATATCAATAGTAAGTCTTAGTGCACACATGCACAAACCTTTGAAACATTGATGGTGAAATGCATGCACATTAAATTTCTGAAACATGACAGAATCAATGCCAATGGGCTTGTAACTCAATTGGCACCTACGCCCCATCCCCAGTCCCCATGTCACAGGTTTGACCCATCTCCCCTCTCCTCTCCCCAAAAGAGCAACCAAAAAAAAAACAGATTTATAAAAAAAAGACAGAATTAACATACTTTGGAGACTTCATGTAGTTGTGCCATCTGTGTGCACCATTGGGACGAAGATGATCTTGAATCCGAGCAGCTGATTTCCCATTTCCATAGGTCAAAAAGTAGTTTGGGTTACCACGAGTTGCATCTTTGTAATTGCCAAAATATACCTCTTTTGGAAGATGATCATAGTTCTTCTTGAACATTGAGACCTATGCCAACATAAGATAACTGACACTGGTTAATAGCAACGTGTATCAGTGCATGTGTTGCAATTAAAATCAAAATGCATTGGACAATTATGATGGGAACACTGAGTCAATTGTAAATCTTGAACAAACTTTTTTTTTTTTTGATTAGTAATTGAAGAGCTTCAACAATTAATCTATCTCAGCACTAAAACTTGATTATGCAATATGCCAAAACTGACAGTGAAGCTATTCTAATCACAGTAGAGTAATCATCATGCAGAATCCAGAAACATGTTTCAAATGAATAGAATTTCTCAACAAATCAAAAATGGTGCAAATCCTAAAACGTGCACAGGCAAAACCCTCACACGGCCACAGGAGAGCCTTGAAATACTTGGAAGATAATGGCTCGTTGTTTCCATTGCCAAGGAGGGGCCATTGGACCAAGTAAATCATATGTAAAGAGACAGAACCCAATATTGTGTACAATTCATATATTTGATTAGCAGATAGCAAAAAGGCCATTACCTAGTGTGGTCCCACTTAAGTGGGGCCCAATAATTTTAGATATTAGAATAAAAGATAGAAAAAATGATCATGAGCTAGTGCTAGTCCCACATAAGTAGGTCCCGTAAGTTCTAATTAGAAGATAGCAATGCTTAGACTTTCTACAAAAGGGAGGCCAAAGGCAAGCTTTTTACAACACTTCCATTCATTCCATAACAAATACTTCTTTAGTTTTATAAAATATTTTGTGTTCATAATCCTGATCATAGACTTCTCCTCTAAAAAATAAAAGTTATTACTTAAAAAATAATAAAAACTAAAAAGGTATGTGATCTTGAGACATTTTATACTAGAGCATAATAACTTGTAAGTTCCCTGCCCATAGATTCTTCAAAACTAAGCTACGTAAAAAATATAAAGCAGATTGCATAATAGTGAAGTGCTTCAACCTGCGTAACTTTCTCACTGACCAAAATCCAAAAACTTCCTAAGTTTTTTTTTTTTGATAAGTAATCAGAAAGATTTATAAATGATAAAAAGGAAAACATACAAGAAGTTCATGATGATGAACAACAAGAGAAAAGCTACTAGAGAGATAAGCTAAGAGAGGACATAAACACCGAGAGAGAAGAACAACTAGAAAACCCCCAACATCGAGACCACTCTAGGAGACTACGCTGGCATAAAAGATTTAGCTCAATCAAGGTCTTCTCTTTGTCCTCAAAGGAACGGCGATTCCGCTCCAACCACACAACCCACATTAAGCACCCTGGAACCAGATTCCATATGGCCGACTTAACTTTACCATGCCACTGATACCAACAACAGATCAAATCCGCCACTGCTCCTGGCATAACCCAAGGAATCCCAAAGGCCTGAAGCATACCAGACCAAAGGGCGTGAGTAACAGGACAATGCAGGAGGAGGTGGTTAACCGACTCCCCATCCTTACAACACAAACAACACCTATTAACCAAAGTCCGACCCTTTAGCATAAGGTTATCCAAAGTGAGAATCCGGCCATGAGCAGCAGACCACAGAAAGAAAGCCACCCGCTTAGGGATCTTAGGTTTCCACACCCCCTTCCAAGGAATCCAAGAATTCGAAGCACCCCGGATCGCTAGATAATAAGACCGAACATCAAACATACCATCCCCTTTAAGCCTCCAGTAAAGGGTATCTCTCCTATTACCCTGAGGAATACGAGCTTGGATAAGCCGAAGAAGAGAATACGAAGCCGCTAACTCCCAATCCTCAAAAGCTCTATAAAACGTTAAATTCCACACTCTAACAGTTCCCCCTTCCGGAGTCCACAAAACCTCGGAGATACAGGCATCCTTGACCGCTGAACACTCATACAGCTCAGGGTAGAGAACTTTTAGAGTATCATCTCCAATCCACCTGTCATGCCAAAAACGGATACGAGTACCTTCCCCCACAACAAAAGACAGATGCTTAGAAAAGTTCTCCCAACCTTCGATAATGCTTCTCCACAGGCCGCACCCATGAGGCCTTCTACACGCCCTAGACCTCCACCCCCCTTGCACCTCACCATATTTTGAAGAAATAACACGACGCCACAGGTGGGAACCTTCGAGGCCATATCTCCACAACCACTTTCCTAGTAAAGCCTGATTAAACGACGCCACCTTTCTTAACCCCAATCCACCCATCTCGACGGGAAGGCACACCTTATCCCAGGCCACCAAAGGTATTTGAAACCCCCCTCCGAAGACCCCAAAGGAACTTCCTCTGAATATATTCCAATCTAGCCGCCACTGCTTTAGGAATAGTAAAGAGGGATAGAAAGTAAGTCGGGAGACAAGAGAGAGTACTCTTAATTAACATGAGCCTCCCACCCTTTGATAATAGAGACGCTTCCACCCAGAGAGCCTCTTCTCCATCTTTTCCAAGATAGGATTCCAGATCAAGGGGACTTAAAAGAAGAACCCAACGGCATCCCCAAATACTTCATAGGCAATTTGCCTACTCTACACTGAAGCACATTAGCCAAAACATCAATATTATTCACCTCCCCTACGGGGGCAATCTCGCTTTTCCCCACATTGACCTTCAAACCCGTAAACGCCTGAAAACAAGACAAGACCAGCCTAATTGACAGAAGCTGCTCCCTAGAGGCCTCACAAAATAAAATGGTGTCATTCGCAAATAACAGATGGGAGATACTCACCCCAGTAGAGTTCACCGCTCCCACCTGGAACCCCCGAATAAGATTACACTCCTCTGTCTTCTTCAAAAGCCTACTTAAAACCTCCATTATCACAAGAAATAATAACGGGGACAGCGGATCCCCTTGTCTCAACCCACGAGAGCTACCAAAAAAACCCTCAGGGGAACCATTGACAAGGATAGAGAACCGAACAGACGAAACGCAAGCTTTAATCCACTTCCTCCATTTCTCCCCAAAACCCATCCGGCCCAACAAATAAATCAAAGCTTCCCAGTTCACATGATCATAAGCTTTTTCAATATCCAACTTACACACCACTCCCGGGATTCTGCTCTTCAACCTGCTATCCAAACATTCATTAGCAATAAGCACCGAGTCCAAAATCTGCCTTCCTCCAACAAACGAATTCTGAGTCTCAGAGATGAGATTATCCAAAACCCTCCTCATCCTATTCGCCAGCACCTTAGACAACAGCTTATAAACACTACCCACCAAACTAATGGGGCGGAAATCTATAATGCTAACGGCTCTACTCTTCTTAGGGATTAAAGTGAGGAAGGTAGCATTCAAGGACCTTTCGAACGCAGCATGCCGATGAAAATCTTCAAAAAAATCCATTACATCCCTTGCCACGACTCTCCAGCAAATCTGAAAAAAGGCCATGGTGAACCCATCAGGACCAGGGGCTTTATCCCCCTCCATCTCCTTTAGAACTTGGAAGACTTCCTCCTTTGTGAACTCCTTCTCCAAGGACACCCGGTCCTCCTCTTCAATACGGGCAAACTCTAGCCCATCCATAGAAGGACGCCCCACCTCAGTTTCCTTATACAACTCTTGGTAAAAGAGAACAATTGAGAGCGAACATCATGCTCCTCCTCAAAGAGGATACCGTTCACCTCCATCCTTTTAATTTGATTAGCATTTCTATGGGAGTTAGCTAGTCTATGAAAAAACCGAGTATTATTATCTCCCTCTTTCACGAATAGGGCTCTCGACTTTTGCCTCCAAGAAGTCTCCTCAAGAGTGGCCAAGTGCTCTATGTCTCCTTTGAGTTGGATTCGCCGAGTCTGATCCTCACTTGAGAGACCACAAGCTCCTCTCTCAAATCTAACCCCAACAACTCAGTCATCATGTTCTTCTTTCTAAAAGCCAAATCCCCAAACTCCTCTCTGTTCCACTTTTTTAAGTCACCTTTTAGAGCCTTCAACTTTTGAGCCAAGATGAAACTGGAAGAGCCCTCAAAGCTGTAGCTATCCCACCACTGCTTAACTCTATCAACAAAGCCCTCCTCCTTTAACCACATGTTCTCGAATTTAAAAGCACTTCGACCCCGCGAACAACACCAGCTTCCAACAGGAGAGGACAATGATCAGAAAGAACACGAGGAAGAACCCGTTGGGATACATTCTCGAAGTGCTCCTCCCAATCAAGAGAGACCAAGGCCCTGTCGATTCTTGACATAGAGGGAAGACCGGAATCCCGAAACCAAGTGAAAGAAGCCCCCTCCAAAGGAAGATCAACTAGGGAATTATTCTCTATGAAATCAGAGAAAGCGAACATAGCAGGGCTAAAAGACTCACAGCCAAGTCTCTCACTTGGGTATCTGATAATATTAAAATCCCCAACCAGACACCACGCCACCGGCCACCTGGCGCGCACCTGAGACAACTCCCCCCACAAATTAGACCGCTGCCCATTGTCATTAGGGCCATATAATAGCTACAAACAAAACTAATTAATCATATCCAATCTAGGTTAAAATAATTGCAGTACAAAAGTGTCCCATAATAGACCTCCATTTGCATGGACATGCCCTGCAAGCATGTCTTATGTCCGCATGTGTGTTAAGCATGTACTAAGGACCTATTTGGAAAACTAAAAAGTAGGACTAGGAAATTCAATATCAGATCTAAAAAGCAGCTAGTAAATATTTCGTTACTTGTCCAAAAATTATTTTCCCCCAAAGCAACCTTGACAAGTTCTACTTGAAACAAATTATGCATCTTGGACTTTCCCAAACACAATCTACTTGTATTGAAAAAGATTGAAAATTGTCTAAAGAGATAGTCCATAATACAAAGAATTCAATATTACAACTTAATCAGTAAGAATGTTGCCAACTTTTAAAACAAATCAGTCAAATCTATTACTGAAATCCTAGCTAAGTCAAGTGAAGACCAAAGAGAACATACCTCACTGAAAGGTTCCTTAATATCATCTCGTTCAACACTGCTCTCCTGAAACAAAACATATGCCATCATAAAAAAGCAATATTATTTACCATATCAAATAAAATTTTACATTTAAATAAATCTTTTTCACTCACATAATTTGGAAAGATAACCATATCAACATTTCCAGGAATGTCAGACAGCAATTGTCTCAAAGAGTACTCCCTAGTTCCTGCTGGATGTATTAGTTCATCAGTGTCAAGATGGAAAATCCAATCCATTCCAGCCTCCTAAAATTGAAAAAAATAATATTAGACATTTTATTATATAATGAAAATATACTAATCATGTCATGCAACAGATGAAAAAAAAGTATACATACCCTTGCCATGACAATCGCCATTTCCATATTGAGAGATTGCTTCACAAACAACTCATAGTTACATGGTTTGTAGAAGAAGCTGGCCAACCAAGTTTCATTCCAGATTCGGCTAATTATATAATCACCACAGGGAGAGGAAATTGAGCATAAATAATCAGATTCATTGAAGTTAATAACATGTACAAAAGAATAAACTTTCACAATGTTAAAGCAATTAGACAGGATAGCAATGAACATAGACCTTAAAGTAACATAACTTCAATATTAAAACTAGAAGGTATACGATGCAGGAGCAAAAGGTTATGTGCAGCAAAAGGTATACGATCCAGCCAAGTTTCATGAGGTGCAATAAAAGGTTTATCTATTTTCAATGCTCCCAAAGTCAATTCCTCAACTGCAGCAAGTGTTATGTGCTAGAGTTTTGATCATTCAACACTATATAACTCAAGGTCGGGGTTTTCTCCAACCAATGGAGTATGATGCAGGAACAAAACCAAAGTTATTTTAGAATTTATATTTTCAGATTTTTATATTTATCTTATAGGAAATTGAATGACTGTCAACTTTTATTTGGATAGGGATTGGATGTGAGATTAGATAGGGATTACTATTTGAGTTCAATTAGGATTAGTTTTAGTATGTTGTTATCTTTATCTCTTTATTTTCCAGTTCTAGCTCTATATAAGAGTCTAGTTTATTTGTATTTGGAGAATAGATGTGATTAATGAAATTTAGATTGGAGATTTTTTCTAGTTGTTAGGTGCTGACTCCTAACACCTTAGGTGTTGATTCCTAAGGGTTTAACTTTGGTGCTGATCTGACTGTCAAAACCCAAATTACTGTGTTCAAACAATCTGCCACCATCAGCCACAAAAAAAAAAAAAAAAAAAAAAAACACAGATCTGGAAATCCTGCCACCCAGCTGCCCAATCTCACAAATAGAGCTGCTCCTTCTACTCCACCATCATCTGCTCACGTGTACTCCACTGCGCCGCCGTAAACTGCCAGAAGATCTTCATTGTGTCACCACTGGACCTCTTTGCACGCCGCCCCCCCCATTGCCGCCATTTTGACTGGTTGTATCTAGTACTTGAAATTTTGGTCAGATCTCACTGGTCTTTCAAAGTTCCACATAATTGAGACAAGATCTGACCCGCCATATTGAAAGCTTAAACCCAACCAGTGACTTCCCTTTAACGTTCTGTAGTGCCAGCTCAGGTTCTTATTTTTTTTAGAGATTTGTCATTTTAGGGCACAATGGTAGCAGTCCAACCACCTATTTTTTATGGGTATAAAAATCAAGACCATTGATTTTCAAATGTTGGATATTTGAGGTGGAACAATCAACAATTCTTTGCACAAGTGCATTTATCAAATGACAAACAAATGATGTGGTATGCCAAAACAAGAGTTGCTGGTAGAGCTTTAGAGTATTGAAATCATTATGAAAGCCTTCACTTTAGATGCCATTGGTCTCAAATTACTTGGGAAAGAATGAAAGAAGATCTTTGTATAGTATATTTCCCACAATATTTTCACAAGGATCTACAACAACCTTCTCATGGAGTATCTGCCATACACCAAGACTTAGGAAATCTAATGAAAACTATTGAAGACTTGGCTAATCAAATGAAGGTTGTTCAAGACTTGACTACTCAAAGAAGGAAAATCAAGTAACATCAAAGACACGCGAGTGTCAATCGAAGTTTCAATGTTCATGCAACCAGAAGAGTCTACTACAGAGTCTAAACAACAAGAAGCCTCTATACTTGAAGAATCATCCATGGTGCATGCAGATCTACAGTTTGATAAAGTCGAAGAGGTTGATGTTCCAATGCCTCACATCGACTTTGTGATTCCAGAAAAGTTTCCAGCCAAGTTTCATGAGGTGGAATAAAAGGTTTATCTATTTTCAATGCTCCCAAAGTCAATTCCTCAACTGCAGCAAGTGTTATGTGCCAGAGTTTTCATCATTCAACACTTTATAACTCAAGGTCGGGTTTCCTCCAACCAAAGGAGTATGGTGCAGCAGCAAAACCAAAATTATTTTAGAATTTATATTTTCAGATTCTTATATTTATCTTATAGGAAATTTAATAATTGTCGACTTTTATTTGGATAGGGATTAGTATTTGAGTTCAATTAGGATTAGTTTTGGTATGTTGTTATCTTTATCTCTTTATTTTCCAGTTCTAGCTCTATATAAGAGTCTAGTTTATTTGTATTTGGAGAATAGATCTGATTAATGAAATTCAGATTGGAGATTTTTTCTAGTTGTTAGGTGCTGACTCCTAAGGCTCCTTAGGTGCTGATTCTTAAGGGTTTAGCTTGGTGCTGATTCCAAGTGATCTAAGTGCTGATTCTTAGATTTATCCTTTACCTTTCTTGTTCTTTTATTTTTCTATTAATTGTCCTGCACCAATGCTATTCTGATAGCAATTAACTATTCAATTAGAGTATTTCCTAGACAAACACACCCACACACACACTACTATATAATTTTAATGGATAATGTACAAACCTTTTAGCTTGCTGCTCCTCTAATTCTCTGGTTCTGTATATAACTTTCACCCCCTGAACAAGATATGTTAAGTCCATAACAAGGAAGATTTAGGAAATTAAAAACAAGAAGGGAATTAAATTGACACAATGTGCAGCAACCAAAATACAAGGAGGTATTGAGTAGTAAAATGTAACAGAGGAATGAAGAACTTAAGACTCACTGGAATTGATTCTAAGACTTTAGTCACATTTGCAGAGGCAGCCTTCCCTTCCACAAAAAGGAAAAAGTTTGAAACTCCAATAACTTTATGATAAAAGATCCATGGCAAAATCTGCTCTAGATTAGCAGAAGTGCTCGTCGTAATACATATCTGGAATACAGCAAATTGCAGAAAGAAGATGTCACAAAGTGATCCATAATTCCCCATATCAAATATATGTCAAAATTAGCATTATTTCCTACCACCAATTATTCAAAATAGATCCAAAACAAGATTTCAAATTGCTAATATAGATTATGATCAAATGGAAGAATCCATGAAATAATTAAAATTGGCCATCAAACAGACTAAAAGGCCACAACAAGACAAGCAGAAGAATTCAAAGGGTTATGGATCAATAACAATCAATATCTCACTCTATAAATGATCGACAAGTATCAAAGAGGTTCAATAGATAACTTCCAAATCAATTCAGAAAATAATCAAAGTCAACCTGAATGTCAAAACACCAAGCACCTTCTCCATCAGAGCTTGTATTTATAGCTAATCTTTCCAAGATTAATCAAGCAAACAACGACAATAACAACCACGCCTTATTAGTCAACAGTCCCAAATTTTTTGGGATCGGCTATAGTTTCCTCAACATATTAGTCACTGTTGGCCACATGTATTCTTTTTCGCTATTCTATTCTATCAAAAGTCAAAACCTTTGTTACTCCCTGACATGTTCAAGATTAATCAAACAAAATTAAAAATAAATAAAGCATATTGATGAAAACCTTAAATAGAAATGATCAAACAAAAACTAAAGCTCTAATGGATTTGAATCAAAACACAACACCACTAATCTCCTAATGAAAAAATTAAAAAAAAAATTAAAATTTGATCATCAATGAACAATATCCCATATAAGTCATATCCAAAATCCATTCTCATCCCAATAAAAATCACACATTTATCTCTCAAACCATCACAGATCCAAAAACCAAAACACACCCACCAAAAAACAAACCCCAAGAACCAAAACCCATGACCCAATATCGAACCTTTGGCTTCAGATCCGACCCGAACCCGAAACTCCAATCCCTGTAATAAGGAAACGCCGGCGACCGACTCTGACCGAGAAGATCGACACAATCGGAGCGAGAAGGGTTGGAGGGTCCGGACCCGGAAATGGCCATTCCGGGGAACTCGTGGTGGTCCGGAGACCAACGGGTAATGGGGTCGTTGAGTCCGCCCCGCCATTGGAGAATGAAAGCGAAGCCAGCGAGGGTGAAGGAGAGAAGTGTGAGGAGCAAGACGAGGCGAGACGCGAAGGACTGTGAAGAAGAAGAAGAAGAAGAAGCTAATGATAAAGATGAAAAAGAAGAGGTGGGTCTGACACCCGCCATGAAAGCTTGCTCTGCGGAGAGAGAGAGTCAGAGAGAGAGAGAGCTTGGTGCATATATATATATAAATAAAAATATATACACGTTTGTTTACATGATATACGTAGACATATAGTGGGTTTTTTTGGATGTGAAAATGAATGAGAATGAGAGAAAGAGGGGGATTTGGAATTTGGAAGTGAAAGAAGGGAAAGAAAAGTTTGAAACTGAAAGCAACACCTGAATGGAACGAATCTATGAGCCGTTTTTTGTCGTTAGCTCTCGTTGTTTCTTTGTTCCTTCATTTTTATTCTTCTTTTTGTTGTTAAATTATAGTTGGGATTTTTCCTTTTTCATTTTTTTTAATATTTTATTCAAAAGCAAATTCAAAACTTCATTCATATACTTAATACTTACATTTCTTTTTATTTTGATAAAATACTATTTTGATCTCTAAATTTTATTAAAAGTTTGTTTTTCTTCCCTAAACTATTGAAAAAAATTATTTTTCCATTCCTATTTTTGTCTCTAAAGTCTAAATTACTAAAAAAAAATTATAGAGTTTAATGATAAAAAAAAACTTTTGATAAATTTTGGGGATCAAAATAATATTTTACTTTATTTTTGGACTGATTTTGTTTTTGTATTGTTTATATGACAAACTAGAATTCTATAATAATAATAATAATAATGACATGCTCGAAAGTGGAGAAAAGAAAAAATTAAATTGAACTTCATTGAATTGAAAACATTAGGTTAAATTACTTCCTTTTTTGTTTTGGTTGAGAAACACAAAATAAGTAAATTATTGGTTTAATCCTTCAACTATGCAATGAATTTTAATTTGATCTCCCAAATATTAATTATGTCAATTTAGTTCATCAACTTTCAAAATTAAGTACATTTTTATGTATGTAAACCTCCTCTTTATTTAAAATTTGAAAAAATTAAGAGCATATGTTAAAATCTTATAATATAATGCAAAGTGAAGTCATTTTAAATTATTAATTTTTATTAAAATTTAAATGGAAGTGTAGACACAAAATTTGTAAGAAATAAATCATAAGGTCACAAAGTAGTGTAACAAATTATAATTTTGATGTCTAAAGGAAGGACTAGCTAAAAACCTTACCTAATTTTATTTATATAAAAAAAAAAATTATAGTTCAAATCCTCCATTCTTGTTTTTATTATAACAATTGAATTATCGGTATAGAGGGGAGGGGGGGGGGGGGGGGCGAAGATATTGTAGGACTAAATGGCACAATTAATAGTTAGACTAAAAACAATTGGAGGACTAAATTAGTAATTTAACCAAAAATATTATTATATGGTTATAATATGATTTTTATTTAAAAAAGAAAAAGAAAAACAGAACTTATCATTTAAGGGAGGCCATTAAGATCAACCTGTAGTATATAAATTATATATGTTGGTACATCTTCCATCCAAACTTGCGTTTGAGAAATTAAAATTTCTCATCTTGCTAAAGAATGAGCTATTGTGTTCCAATTCCTAGGAATATAAGATTAATGTATTTTTGAGAAACAAGAGGCAGAGTACTATATGTCTTGCCATCCAATATCACCTAATCAAGAATTTGTAGCCCGACTTAACTGAGTATTCCCTCGTGGGGTTGAATGTCTAGGTGAGTATATCGGGCTGATCCATGTGACATAATGGAATTTTTTTTTTTTTTTATCATGGTAGCTTCGAAACTCAACAGGTTGGCATCTATAACTTCTTCTTTCCAGGTTTTGTGCTCTTGGTCAATTAAAGCACTCAGCTTGGCATCGGCTAGACCTCCTATACAAGGTGATAAAATTTTGGGAGAGTGTCTTACTGGAAGCCAATGACTCCCGCCCCCAAATTGCAGTTGATCGTCCATCACCTATCTGCAAACCGCTCCTCTTTTGATGACTTCTTCGCCCCTAAGAATACTCTTCCGCATAATAGGCTGAACTCGAGTTTGTGGCTTCCATGATTGTGCAGTTAGGGAAAATTTTTGCCTTAAAAATTCAACAGAACGAGTTTTTATTATGCAAGAGACGCTATGTTTGTTTTGCCAAGAGTGCATTGTTAAACCTTGAAAGATCTTTGAACCCCATCCCACCTTGTGTCTTTGTTTTGCATAAATCTTTCAATGTATCTTTCGGCCTTCCCCTCTTTGCCCTCAAAAAAATTTCCGATTAGAGCTTCTAAATCATGGCACAAACCCTACGAAATTTGAAGCATGACATCGTATAAGTAGGTAACGCTTAGACCACTGCTTTTATTAAAATCTCTTAGCCTACTTGAGATAATAACTTACCCTCCCATCCTTGTAGCTTCTTCCACACCCTCTATTTAATGTTGTCAAAACTTTCTTTCTTTTTTTTGGCCAATAAATGATGGTAGACCTAAATATTTTTCCTATTGTTGGACCAACCTCACCCCAAGAGCTTCTTTGATTGTATCCTGCAAATCCTGTGATGTTGACTTTCTAAAAATGAGAGTGGTCTTCGTTCTATTTATCTACTTACCCGATGCACTTTCATACTTGACTAAGACCTCCAAAAGCTTTTGGCACTCATTTTCTTTTATTATGCAAAAAAAAAGTCTGTCATTTGCAAAAAGGAGACGAGTTAGTCTAAAACCTTTCCTGCCAATAGAAACACCCCCATATGTCACCCATTGTTTCAGCTTTTTTCAACAACCCATGAAAACACCCCCATATGAAAACTTTTAATTGCATAGATTATTGACTAATTTCTTATGCTATTATTAATTATTATTCGGATATGGGCTTCCAATCAGCCCTATTTCTAAGGCGTAATTTAATCCCAATCGATCAAATCGTAATGATGCTATTGATAGTTTATTATTGTTTCACTTATATTTAAATAGATCAACATAAATTATTGACTCATGCATAACACATGTTCTTGAAGTTCAAAACAGGTCTTTAGATAGGGTCTGGTTGTCAAGTCTCCTTTCTTCAGCTTTTATATATATCTTTCTGATCACCTTCAAATTAAAGGAATTAGATTTACAATACAATAACCAAGAATGGGCTGCTTTCCATTATTCTCTACTGTTACTCTCTTTGTAGCATCTCTTTCTCTTCTCATCTCTTCCTCTTGTGGTGTTACCCCTGCTGTCCTGGCCACCATTTGCTCCCAAACTCAAAACCAAGAAATCTGTGAGAGTATATTAACAAGCGATCCGCGTACTAGCTCGGCAGACCTCCCCACACTCTCATTAATATCACTTGAGCTAACAATGAAACAAGCTAGTGACAATAACCAGAGTTTTACACAATTTCGGGACAACACTACCAATCTGTCTCTCAAAAATGATTTTTCCAATTGTGTGACGCTTTACAAGGATATGCAAGACAAGCTCAAAGCGGCTTACCTGTTGTCAGAGCAGAGAAAGTACAAGAACATCACTGAGTTAGGCCAGTTGACAACTCTAGCTTACAATTGCGAAAATGGGCTCCCTTCTGATTCACCTACTGCTGCTATAACGGAAGATATGCTCTTGACTAGCCAAACTGTAGAAAGTGTCAATGCATACATTGCTACCCAATTTGCATAGCTACTATATTTGGCCTTTGGTAAGTTTTTTTAGTTTTTTTTAGTTTTTTTTTTTTTTGAAGAATTTAACCACAGTTGACCTCTGTGTTTCAGTTATTTGATGGAAAAATATGTGCCTTTCTTTTAATGAAATCATTGTCTTGCTTCACATTAATTTATAATAAATTAAGGGAGAGGGCTAAAACACTGAGATCAATACTATTGTGATCAATATATGGAGTCCTTTCTACTTTATTTTGTGACATTTTCACTTTCTATGCTTAATCCATTTTGTTTTAGCAATATAGTTAACTTAATTAGTAAAGTTTCTGATGGTTGAATAAGAGATATGGGTTTCAATTCCCACCTACATCAAAAATCAATTAGTATCTAGGTTTGATAATAAAGAATTATCATCAGGAATAAACGTTATAAGTTAAAACTCTCTAAAAAAAAAACAATAAAACAAAAAAATATGTTACTCTCTTATACTAATGTATCTTTTTTTTTTTCAATACCCAAAGTCCCAAACTCCTCTCCTTCCTCTCAAGTTAAGGAGGTGCCATTAGACCAAGTGTGTCATTGCCAATGTATCTTTTTTTTTAAAAAAATAATAACATGGAGTATATGCTCATAAAATAATCACAAAAAAGCTCCATATGGCAAACTATGATGGAGATAAATTTTTAAAAAAATTTGTGCATGACCCATAAAAGAAATTCTTTGCCTATAGGACAACACTAAATCAAGTTTATCAACTTTACAACACGTTTGGTAGACTGTAATGATAATTACATAGGAATGAGAATAAGTATTACAAAGAATACAAGATGCTGTAATGTAATACTTATTACTATTTTTTTTTATAGTACATGAATAGAATCCTGAAAATAATTGAATAATTATATATTTATTTATTATATTTAATATATTTAATATGATTTTGTTTGTTCATTATTCTGATTTAGATGATAAAAACAATTATTAGGAGCGAACGCCATAGGTTGAAACTCTATAAAAAAAAATGTAACTTTTATATATATATATATATATATATATATATATTAAAATATTGTCTACTTTCAATTTCAATGACCACAATCTTCATAATTATTCTCACTTATATATTACTTTACTAAAAAAATGAATACTCATTTTTCATTTGTTTTGTTTAAATTAAAAATGGTAATTTCGGAAAAAAATGATATTTTTATTTCAAAGATAATAGATTAAAGATAAAATTGAATGTTTGAAGTAGATTAATAATTTGGAATGATAGAGAATTGATGTAGTTTTTGAACCTTTAGGATAGGGTATTATTTTTTATAAAGCCATTTTTGCATTTTTATAAATGTTTTTATGCATAGTAACCATTGTACTAATTTATTTTTTAAAAGAAAATTTGTACTAATTTATCCTTTTTGTTAATTAAATCATTGCTTCTCAGTTAATTTGATTTTTTTTTTTAATTATTGTTTAGAATAAACCTATAAATTTTGAAATATTTTGATTCCAATAATAAAGAACATAACTTATACTGAAAAATAAGGATTTCCATAATCATCTTGTTTTCAAATGGCTTTTTTAGCCTGAATTAGGGGCAACTCCATGTTGTGCCCAAGGTGGTCACAGGACCGCTCCGACTTAGAAAAAAATAATTATTATATATAAATTTTATGATTTTTTTATTCTTTAAAAAAAAATTGTGATCACCTTAAATTTTTTTAGGCCCAACATAATTAAACTTCGGACAAAGTTTGTCAACAAACTTGATTGTAACCTTGTAAACTAGTTACAATTCCACTCAATATATTTTTTTATTGAATGTGAATTTTAACAAATCCACTATTGGTTTACTTTTTTTTTTTTTTTTTCTTATATCATTCATACTTGCAAAATTTCAAGAAGATCAAAGATTAATAACTATGTTATCAATCAAAGGTTTAAATTTTGAGTTTTTGTACTCTAAATTTATACATAAAAAATAAGTTTACGGATCAAATAGTAAATAACATTTGATTGACATGAAATTTAACATGTTATTTAAGAACATAAATAACATGCAATTTAATAGTTAGATTTTCAAAGTATGTAATCATGTTAATTTGTTTAGTAAAAGTTGTAGTCTTAGGCTATAACTAAGTTTGTAATTAAATTTTGTCCTAAACCTTGGTCTCCTTAGTAATATATTAGGCCTTTACGAACAAAAAGAAAAGGCCTAATTTTTTTTATTTAACTAAAATTTTGAAAGGAATGTAGCTTACAGCACTGATAATGAGACTATTATGTAACGATTTCATTTTTTTTTTTAAAGAAAGTTTTCTAGAGTTGTCTCTACTCACTGCCCTGAATGTCTTCTACAAATTACTTTAAATAAGTGTGTGTATATATATAGATATATTATAACAACAAAAACGGGTTGCTCCTTAGTTTCTGGTTTTTGTGTGTAAATCAATTAATTTTTTTTTAAATAAATACTTTCAACTATTGCATAAGAAGAAGTAACACATTGTTATAAGTATTAAATAAATAGTACTTGATTATCTTTAGGTTGTTGTTATTTATTTATTTTTTATTATCTTTAGGTTGTTGTTATTAGGTTGCCTGTTCAGCACCAAATGAAGATGATTAACCACCATGATGCATGTCCCTCTAAGATGGCCAATCATATCAAAATAAATCAATTGAAATAATAGTACTCTCTACCACATTTTACGAATAATATAACATATAAATTTAATCTCTAAAAAATTCGATTCTCTTTTTTCCTTGAAAGTGGCATGGAAATGCAGACCAAACAGCACGAAAGAAAGAGAAGAAAGCTATTTATTGGTCAATAGAATTGGTCAATCCAATGTTTAATAATAATAATGTAATTATCATTTTATATATGAGTAATAAAAGAAAACATTGGAGAGTGTTTACCTAGGGCCGGAAATGCTATTTATCTATTTATTTTATCTCAATTAGTATTTGTTTATTTAATTGCCCAATGGTTTTCTGACAATTTATTGCTTTTGACGAGATTTGGTAATAAAATAAGGCAACACGGTTTAATTGCCGTGAGATTTGGTCTTTATTCATATGCAACATGATGTTGAACTATGATTGGACCTTGTATTTTAGACCAAACACTAATTAATAATTATTGTTGGTGAGTTTCAATTAGCTCATGAGAAAGTCTCTAAAGGTTATATAAGAGATTTTGAGTTCAATCTCTGCCTACACCAAAAACTAATTGGTGTCTTACTCTGACGATAAAGAGCTATCATCAAGAGAGAAAGTCATAGGTTGAAACACTTTTAAAAAAAAAAAATTGTTTGTACACATTAAATTATACATTCTTGTACACAATTATAATTGAAAGCAGGTTATTTAAAAAAATAAAATCAAAGCACAATTTCAGTTACAAATATGGTCAACAAACGAGCTAAGAATTGAAGAACCTAAAGTCATTAAATATTGACTAGTCCAGTCCTAGTCAAGGGCACTGACTTTTTATATAATTTGATCGTATACATAAGAAAATTTAAATTTGTAAATGAAAAGCATTACATATATTGCCTATCAAATAAAAGGCATAAGTTTCCAATTATTGGATAAAAAAATATGGGATTGCATGTTGAGTTGTTTTCAGTGTTACTTTAGTTTAGCTTTTGTAGAAAAGAGTATTCAATTTTTATTAAGAAATAAGTGGCTTATTATGACCCTTAAAAGATAAGGTAACTACTAACTATGCGTAATTGTATTACTCATATCTCATCTCTTATAGGATCTTTTTTTGTCTATCGTTAGTGGAATGCTCTTTTCCCTTGATTCCAGAATATCAGAAACATTTTTAGTGCTAAGAACCTCTCTCATATCTTATCGTCTCTGCAATCATTTTAGGGGCAAATCTAGCCAAAGTTTGGTATCTTGTATTTTCCGCTATCTTGTTTGTTAAAAGATGAGATAAGAAGTGATTTTAAGCAACTAGTTTATTTGCTAAGAGGTAAGACAAAAACTAGAATTAAGCAAATAAGCTAGCTAAAAGCAGGGATGTCATCATCAAAAAATTATTTTAAACATGATTCAAATTGTCAATTTTCCAGCCAAAAAACCAAGTTGTTCATCCACGCGATTAAATTCAATTCACTTTTTTTAATAAATAAGCATGGTTCCTAAAGGGGATGGGGGTGATTGATGCTTTATAACTAATTGTGCTATGCTTTGGTTCCGATTAGGAAGCAGTTCGGACTTAAAAACTCCACAGTATAATTACTCTAGAAATCCCCTGCTAGATTAAACTTTTGCTTATGCTCCATGATGGCTGCAAATTACCGCTAGGGCAAGACGATTATGATGCATATGACACAAAATTGAGGAATGGGATTTCAACGTAGTTGATAGGAAAAGGTAATAACTAAATCTAAAACGTCGATCTTTTTTATTGCTCCTAGCATTTTACTGGGAAAATATAACTACCAAATGAAGCTTACGAAAATTGAATCTATAGACACAAAAAGTTGAGAGAGAGAGAGAGCATAAGATTCTGCCATATGGCGTACTCTATGAAAAGAATTGAGATACCCTTAAATTATATTAGAGATAAGAACAAATTTAAAAGGTGAGACTCTTTATTTTCTTTGGTTCAATGTTTCAAGAATAATTTTTGTTACATTTTTATTCAATGTTTTAAAACTACTATTTATTTCATTTGGTTCAATGTTTCAAGGTCTTTCATCTCTCACACACACTCAGAAAAACTTTTTGCATTTCCATTCATCATTTTCACTTTTATTGCTTTATATACACATATCCATAGCCTTTCATATCATCCTATCTCAATACACTTAGACAAAAAATGTTGTCATTTAGTTTCGACCTTTCAGTGACACGTACATAACTCCAACGTTGCAATATCATTCGATTGTAATCTGAATGAGTAGGCTATGACCTAGGAAGAGGGCCTGCGTTTTTTATTCAGTGATAGTAGCTTACGGTTTTAATGTTGAAGTCAGACATTGTAAATTTTGTGAAGGCTATGATTCGCTTGGAGTCATTGGGTGTTTGAGATTTTGGTTTGAAAATGTTATAAATTATTTTAGAACTAAAGAAAAAGAAAAAGAAACATTTTAATTAATTATTTATGAAGTTAGCTTTTTTTTTTTTTAAAAAATTGTGTTAGAAAACATAATTTGTAGGTTTCTTTGTATGTAGCCATAGTGGTAAAAAAAAAAAAAAAAAAAATCAATGGTGACTTAACAGTATTTTTTGCTTTTTTAAAAAGACATAGAAGCCCGACTAAAGTCAATTGAATTTTGATAAATGAATGTGTTTTTAGCAAATTTCTCTTTGTTTAATCATGTTCTCTTTCTGTTGATACTTACAAATGATTTCCTTAATTCCATTGAGATAATTAATTGAGTGTTTATGATCAAGGTCTCCATATTTGGTTGTAAGTACAGAGTAATTGAGAAAGTTTTTGGTAAGTTGCTTAAATTTATGTAATTTTAGGATATAGAAAAGTATTTTATATTTTAAATTCTTATTTGTAGATTTCAAAATCATTTAATCAATTTGAAAAATAAAATAAACTTTTAACGGTAAATATTATAATCTTACAATGTTATACAATTTTTTAAAATAAATTATGAATTAAAAAAAAATCAAGTTTCAAAGTATTTAACAATATTGTAGGCAAACATAAATATTATACAAAAAAATAAGTATTAAATATTATATGTAGATTTTAATTTACATAAAAATGATTTCAAATGAAATTGTAAAGTAGTTCGCGCATCGCGCGGGATATCTTCTAGTTTATAATAAATTAAGGGGAGAGGGCTAAAACACTGAGATCAATACTATTGTGATCAATATACTGAGTCCTTTCTACTTTATTTTGTGACATTTTCACTTTCTATGCTTAATCCGTACTGTTTTAGCAATATAATTAATTCAACTAGTAAAATCTCTGATGGTTGAATAAGAGATTTGAGTTTTAATTTCTGCCTAAATTACTATATAAAAAAAACTTTTGATAAATTTTGGGGGATCAAAATAATAGTTTACCTTATTTTTGGACTGATTTTGTTTTTGTATTTTTTATATGAAAAACTAGAATTCTATAATAAAAATAAAAATAATAATAATAATAATAATAATGACATGCTCGAAAGTGGAGAAAAGAAAAAATTAAATTGAACTTCATTGAATTGAAAACATTATGTTAAATTACTTTCTTTCTCTTTTTTTTTTGGTTGAGAAACACTAAATAAGTAAATTATTGGTTTAATCCTTCAACTATGATGAATTTTTATTTGATCTCCCAGCAATTAATTATGTCAATTTAATTCATCAACTTTCAAAATAAGTACATTTTTATGTATGTAAACCTCCACTTTATTTAAAATTTGAAAAAATTAAGAGCATATGTTAAAAACTTATAATATAATGTAAAGTGAAGTCAATTTAAATTATTAATTTTTATTAAAATTTAAATGGAAGTGTACACAAAATTTGTAAGAAATAAATCATATGGTCACAAAGTAGTGTAAAAAATTATAAAATTTTGATGTCTACATGAAGGACTAGCAAAAAGCCTTACCTAATTTTATTTATAAAAAGAATTATAGTTCAAATCCTTCATTCTTGTTTTTATTATAACAATTGAATTATCAGTATAAAAAAGGGGGAAAAAAGAGGTTGTAGAACTAAATGGCACAATTAATAGTGAGACTAAAAACAATTGGAGGACTAAATTAGTAATTTAACCAAAAATATTATTATATGGTTATAATATGATTTTTTTTTTTGAAAACACAGACAGAACTTATCATTTAAGGGAGGCCATTAAGATCGGCTTGAAGTACATGAATAATATCTAGTGATACATCTTCTATCCAGACTCGCATTTGAGAAATTGAAATTGCTTGTCTTGCTAAAGAGTGAGGTACACTGTTACAATGCCTACGAAGATGAGATTAATATATTTTTGAGAAACAAGAGGCAAAGTACTTGAAGGGGATGAAAATAATAGATGGGTATTCCTATTGAATTTAAATGATTGGACGGATATGAGGAAGACGGATCGACACCGTGGGCAACACTACTATGACGGTTAAGGTGTATTGAGTATCCGTCATATATAAGTTGATTGCGGATTCTGGGTTGCATGTTGTTTGACATGTTTCGGCTGGGCTTTTTCTTTATCCCCACGCAAACGTGCATACTTGGGCTTCTAGCGGCACACGTTTGGTAAGACTCCTATATGGAAAGAAACTTGAGAAGGAAGTTGTATCCTAAAAGAAAGGTGATTCTACTCAATATAAATACCCCAGAAACCCTAGATACGAAGGTACGCATAATATTCTTTACTCTGGCACTCTAGAGTAAAAAGGCACAAGATTCTAACTTGACCTTCGGAGGGTTTTTGGCCGGCACCACACCGGTGCTCTCTTGAGGTCTATTGTTTTCTTTTTGCAGCAACCATTTTAAGCGGAGGGTGCTCGCAACTCACTGGTGATATTTTCCGGCATCATCAGTTGGCGCCGTCTGTGGGAAAATACGATCGAATTTAATCTCGCTCTACCCCTGAGACAAAGAGTTGCATGGCACTCACCCGATCGATGGCTACGAATAACAATCAAGGCGACGAACCGCGTGCCACCGCTCTGGAGAGGCAGGTCCAAACGCTTGCGGCGGCGGTCGAGCGCCTCACAAAGCAGAATCACGATTTGGAAGAGCAGTTGCGGCAGGTGACCGCACACCAGAGTGCACCACAGGAAGATCAGGAGGGCGCTAGCCCTGAAGGAAGGAACGCGGAAAGACCCGAGGGCAGCAATGCCCCGACTAGACCCGAGCGACAGGAAACCAATCAACCACTAGCCTTAGATGCTGTGCCGACTCACATAGCCGCCGAAATGCAGGAGATGAGGGAACGAATGGATGCGATGATGAACGCCCTTAAAGGACGAGTATCCAGCAACTTGGACGACCTTGTCCACAGAACGGATTCACCATTCACAGCATTGGTAAACTCATGCCCCGTTTCTGCAAAATTTCGCATGCCCCATGTGGAAAATTATGACGGATCCAAGGACCCGTTGGATCACCTGGAGTCTTTTAGAACCCTAATGCATCTTCAGGGTGTACCGGACGAAATCATGTGCAGGGCTTTCCTCACCACCTTGAAAGGGCCTGCAAGAGATTGGTACAGTAGGCTGACGCCCAATTCCATTGGTACTTTTAAGGAATTAGGCGCGCAGTTTGTATCGCACTTCATTGGAAGTCATCGGCACAAGAGGTCTATTACATGTATACTAGGTATAAAGCAACGAGAGGACGAGACATTGAGGTCTTATATAGCCCGTTTTAATAGAGAATCACTCTCG
The DNA here is from genome assembly GCA_014183005.1 of Castanea mollissima. Lineage (NCBI taxonomy): Eukaryota > Viridiplantae > Streptophyta > Magnoliopsida > Fagales > Fagaceae > Castanea > Castanea mollissima. The sequence continues at coordinate 39,246,064 of JACAVU010000009.1, read as the reverse complement.
ATAGATGAGGCAGACGACAAGATACTTGTTGCAGCGTTCACGAACGGACTGCGGGAAGGTAAGTTCTTGTTCTCTCTATGCAAAAACGACCCAAAAATGATGTCCGATGTCTATTACAGGGCGACGAAGTATATGAACGCGGAGGATGCTTTGCTGGCCAGAGACGATTATAAACCAAAGAAAAGAGAAAGACAGGAGGATGTGAAACCTGACAACGGACGAAAAATGGCCAGAACAAGAGATCGACGGGAAGACCGGAGACCCAAGCCACCTTCGGGGAAGTTTACAAGCTTCACCCCCCTCACAGCCCCAATTGACCAAGTGCTAATGCAGATCAAAGATGAAGGAAGCTTGACATTCCTGGGCAAGTTGAAGGGAGATCCGAACAAGAGACCAAGAGATAGGTATTGCCGTTTTCACCGTGACCACGGTCATGATACGGCGGACTGTTTTGACTTAAAGCAACAAATCGAAGCACTTATAAGGCAGGGAAGGTTACAGAGGTTCGTAAGGAAGGAAAGAGCTGATCAACCCCAAGAGCAAAATCCAAGGAGGGAAAACGAGCGTCCCAGACCACCGGTGGCAGATATACGGATGATAATGGGGGGTAACGCCACGGTAGGATCGTCCAAAAAAGCCAGAAAGACCTATTTATGGACGATACAAAATGTCCAGTCGACGGGACCTTCGCTGGAAAGAATGCGACGGAACGACTCCAGTATCGAATTTTTTGAAGACGAGGCCCGGCGCCTTCACCACCCTCATGACGACGCACTAGTGGTCAGTATACAGGTCGGAGACTTTAACGTCCACCGAGTCCTGGTGGACAATGGGAGCTCAGCGGACATACTTTACTACCCCGCGTTCCAACAGATGGGGATCGCAAGAGAACGACTGGTCCCGGCATGCACGCCCCTCGTTGGCTTCGGGGGAACACGGGTTCAACCTTTAGGATCCGTCACATTGTCAGTGACGGTAGGAGACTATCCGAAGCAAATAACCAAGGACGTATCCTTCCTGGTGGTTGATTGCTCCTCAGCGTATAATGCCATACTCGGACGACCCACACTCAACGCATGGAAAGCTGTCACCTCCACCTACCATCTGATGATCAAGTTCCATACCGAACATGGGGTTGGAGAACTTTTCTCGGAAATCAGGTGGCCGCACGGGAATGTTATGTGGCGATGATGGAGATGGATGACCACATACAGGTAATGAACGTCGAAGAACAAAGGACAGCAGCGGAACCCGTGGAGAAATTGGAAGAGGTGCAATTGGATGATTTACGGCCCGAACGGACTACCAGGATAGGAACCTCAGTCGACCAAACGGTCCTACATGCGCTACTGCTATTCCTCAAAGAGAACCAAGACGTATTTGCGTGGAGCCATGAGGACATGCCCGGGATAGATCCGTCAGTTATAGTCCATAAATTGAACGTGTCGCCCTCGTTCCCTCCAGTTCGACAGAAGAAGCGTGTGTTTGCCCCCGAAAGGGATCGTGCCGCAGCGGAGGAAGTTCAAAAGCTACGGGAAGCAAACTTCATACGAGAGGTGTACTACCCAGACTGGCTGGCGAACGTGGTGATGGTCAAAAAGTCAAATGGGAAGTGGAGAATGTGCGCCGACTTCACGGATCTGAATAGGGCGTGCCCTAAAGACAGTTACCCTCTCCCACGCATTGACGCCTTAGTGGATTCTACCGCAAAGCATGAGTTGTTGAGCTTCATGGACGCCTTCTCGGGGTACAACCAGATTAAGTTGGAGAAGACAGATCAAGAGAAGACGTCATTCGTGACGAGTCAAGGGCTTTTTTGCTACAAGGTGATGCCATTCGGGCTCAAGAATGCCGGAGCCACATACCAACGATTGATGAACAAAATGTTCGAGCAACAGATTGGCCGGAACGTCCAAGTCTACGTAGATGACATGTTGGTAAAAAGCGTAAAGGTGTCGGATCATCTGAGGGACCTCCAGGAGACTTTCGACACTCTTCGAGCGTACAAAATGAAGCTGAACCCAAGCAAATGTGCATTCGGAGTAACTGCTGGAAAGTTCTTAGGGTTCATGGTGTCCCAGCGCGGCATTGAGGTCAACCCCGAGAAAGTGAAAGCAATTATGAATCTGTCTCCTCCAAAGACGGTGAAGGAAGTGCAAAGTTTGACAGGGAAGATAGCAGCGTTGAACAGGTTTGTATCAAGAGCAACGGACAAGTGTTTACCTTTCTTCAAAACATTAAGAAGATCCTTCGAATGGACGGATGAATGCCAAAAGGCATTTGAAGAGTTGAAAACATATCTTTCCGCTCCACCGCTACTTAGTCCGTCCGTGCCAGGGGAGGAACTATACCTCTACCTTGCCGTCTCGTCAGCAGCGGTAAGTGCAGCCCTCATTAGGGAGGAAGGAAAGATACAGAGGCCCGTATACTTTGTAAGCCGGGCATTAAGGGGTGCAGAGGAGAGATATCCACGGATGGAGAAACTTGCCTTCGCTCTGATAACCGCAGCGTGAAAACTGAAGCCTTACTTTCAAGCACATGCCATTATAGTCCTGACGGACCAGCCCCTGCGAAGGGCAATGACAAATCCAGAAACATCCGGACGGATGGCTTTATGGGCAATTGAGTTGAGTGAGTATGATGTCCGATACCAACCACGAACAGCAATGAAAGGGCAAATATTGGCAGACTTCATCGCAGAATTCACTATTCCTGAGGAGCAGGGGGCAGAAGAGACGCCCACATGGAGAATTCATATTGACGGATCCTCAAATAGGCATGCGGGAGGAGTCGGAGTTGTACTCCGCAGCCTAGAAGGGGATAAGGTTGAATGCATGATCCGTCTGGAATTCCCCACAACAAATAACGAAGCTGAGTATGAAGCCCTGGTGGCGGGATTGGAGTTTGCGGTAGCGGCCGGGGCTAGGAAGGCAATGGTCTACACCGATTCCAAAATTGTGGCTAGTCAAGTTGACGGAAGCTACGATTGCAGGAATGAACGAATGAGAAGGTATCTTGGAGAAGTGAAGGGTCGAACGACTGACCTCCAATTCAAGATAACTCAGATCCCGAGAGAAGAGAATCAAGACGCGGATCGACTTGCGAAGGCTGCTTCAGCCGAACCTATGGCCGTCCCAGAGCAGGTATTGTCCTTCGTCCAATATTCGTCGTTATTAGATAATGTTCAGGTGCAGGAATTAACCCTTGAAGACGATTGGACGGCCCCGATTGTGGCGTATCTCAAGGACGGCAAGCTACCGGACGGAAAGGAAGAATCAAGGAAATTGAAGGTTAGGGCTGCCCGATTCATACTGATTAAAGGCATCCTTTACAAGAGAGGATTCTCCTGACCCTATCTAAGGTGCCTGGGCCATGACGAAGCAGACTACGTAATGAGAGAAGTTCATGAAGGGATCTGCGGAAACCACTCAGGATCAAGGTCTCTGGTACACAAGCTACTCCGAGCAGGATATTACTGGCCGACAATGCAGAAGGATGCCCATATGTACGTGAGAGCCTGCGATAAGTGTCAACGATTCGGCAATCTTATTAGGCAGCCAACGGAGAAACTCACACCCATGACGGCCCCATGGCCGTTCGCACAATGGGGATTGGACATCATGGGTCCATTTCCAATAGCGGCCAGACAATTGAAGTTCTTGGTAGTTGGGATCGACTATTTCACTAAGTGGGTGGAAGCAGAAGCTCTTGCTACTATCACGGAGAGAAATATCCGCAATTTTGTATGGAGAAATATTATTTGCCGGTATGGGATCCCAAGAGTGCTTGTGTCAGATAACGGGAAGCAATTCGACAACGATGCGTTCCGAGACTTTTGTTCTCAGCTGGGAATCAAGAATCACTACTCGTCGCCCCCTCATCCACAGGCCAACGGACAAGTTGAAGTCACGAACCGGTCCTTGTTAAAGATCATCAAGACCCGGCTCGAGGGGGCAAAGGGCATATGGCCGGACGAACTACCAAGCGTCCTATGGGCGTACAGAACGACGGCAAGAACGCCAACAGGAGAGACACCGTTTCGATTGGCGTTTGGAGCAGAAGCCCTCATACCGGCAGAAGTGGGGTTGACGAGCTACCGCGTGGAAAGCTATGATGAAAGCAAGAATGTTGAGGCATTGCGTCTAGAGCTTGACCTTGTAGACGAAGTCAGAGCAACAGCGGCCCAAAGACTGGCACGGTACCAGGATACGATGGCGAAGCACTACAACTCAAAGGTCCGACACCGGGACTTCAAGGTTGGAGATCTAGTGTTACGAAAAGTGCTCGGCGCTACGAAGGATGCATCATTGGGAAAGCTGGGGCCCAACTGGGAAGGCCCGTACAGAATCATCTCATTTCACAGGAAAGGAACGTACTATTTGGAGACAATGGACGGAAAGAAATTAGGCCATCCCTGGAACACGGAGCACCTGAAGAAGTACTACCAATAGTGCAGCAGCTACAATACATGTTGCCTTATTTTTCAGTTTGATTTTAGGCAGTTATATAGCTTTTGCTTTTCAGAACTTAGTTTTTCTCCTTTTAGAGCATAGTTTTTCTACTCCATTTACAATTTGATTGGTTGAACTTATGAGAGGAATTTTTAAATGCATTTGTCTGGAGGAATTTTTTTAAAGAAATGCATGTTGACGGATCACCCAAAGGGTGAAAAACATACAAGCCCACAAAGTGGACGGATCACCCAAAGGGTGAAAAACCTACAAGTCCACAAGGTGGACGGATCACCCAAAGGGTGAGAAATCTACAAGTCCACCAAGTGGACGGATCACCCAAAGGGTGAGAAACCTACAAGTCCACAAGGTAGACGGATTACCCAAAGGGTGAGAAATCTACAAGTCCACCAAGTGGACGGATCACCCAAATGGTGAAAAACCTACAAGTCCACAAGGTGGACGGATCACCCAAAGGGTGAAAAACCTACGAGTCCACAAAGTGGACGGATCACCCAAAGGGTGAGAAATCTACAAGTCCACCAAATGGACGGACCACCCAAAGGGTTAAAAACCTACAAGTCCAAAGGTGGACGGATCACCCAAAGGGAGAAACTTTACGTAATGGACGGATCACCGGAAGCATTAAAAGCTTTACAAAAAAGAAGACGGATTAGAACGCCTAATTCACACAGAAGACGGTTAGCGAAAATATATTTGAAGTCCATTCACGATGTAAAAGGATTGTCTGAATATACGACGGATAGTAACCAAGCAATAGGCAATAAAAGTTTTGATTACAAAAGGACGGTTCAAACAAAGTTCCTTTACAACTTCAAAAATTCTTTTACAAAATACTTCAAATCATCCTATTCATTCTTCGGAGAAGAGTTCCCGTCCATTGGACCGTCATTTGGCTGGCTAGAAGGAAAAGCTTCACCTTCGTCGGCTGGGGCATTGACGGCAAACACCTCGTCTGTGCTTTCGAAGCGGACGGATTGAGCGAGAGTTTGCCCTTGAGCATCAATGTTTATATGAGACACGTCCAAGTCAGGGTACGATGACTTCACCTGACGGAGAGCATCATCGAACCCGTCTGCAAAGGAGTTCCCAAGCTCCGCAATGAGTAGATCAGAATCGCGGTACTCCTGGACGGCTAATTCCTTTGCATTATCAAGCTTGGACATTGCTTCCGTCAGTTGTCTCTCCTTGTCCTTTAAAAGCTCGCGTAGATGCCCGTTCTCTTTCTCCACTTCGCCTCTGACTTGCTCCGAGCACTTGAGCTTTCTGTCTACATTGATCTTATAAGTCTTCAGCTCGTGAAGCTCATCCTCCATCGTCTTGTTTTTCTGCCTCAGACGGTCCATGGATGTCTCATGATTGAGACAACGGCCAAAAAGCCCCTTCATCATCACCATGGCCTGAAAGTGAAACAAGGTCATGAAAATGACGGATGTAAAGTAACTTAGAATGAGTACTAGACGGATTGAAAAATTACCTGTGAAAGGGTGAAGAGGCCCGTCTCACCCATCGCCTCCGTCGAATGGTTGCCAAGGTCTGCATAGTCGTCAGCTGTCAACATGGACGACATTTTTTCAAGGGCATAATTGGAATCCTCCCGGAAAAGGACGGGTGGTTTCTCCCCTGAAGGCGCTGGACCCTTCATTAAGCCTTTGCCTTTCCCATGCTTGACGGGCGTCTTCTCAGCTTGCAAGGCCACGACGGGGTCGATGGTGGTCTTTTGTTTCTTCTGAGGACGGTCCGTCTTTTCTTGTTGAGTTCGCTTTGGCGGTGCCGGCGGGATCGTCCCCTTCGTTTGACCCCCGTCCTGTTTTTCTTTGCTGCCTGTTGTTTAATGAGGTTTCTCCTCTTGGCGGCATCCATTTCTGCAAGATCACAGACGTTTCAGAAAACAAAGGTAAAAAAAAAAGAGACGGACATATTTTTATCAAACTTACGTTTTCGAATTCTATTATCGTATCGACGGGCAGCAGATGACGATTCTGGTCCGTCGCAATACCAGAACAAAGTATCAAGGGTGACGAGTTGAGCCCAAGTTCTCTCCTGCAGTTTTGTCTTATTGAAAATTTTTTCAAGGAAACTCCACTGCTCCAAGTTAACCTGAGGACGGTCCCGAGCTACAACAAAGGACGGTTAGACATAGAAAACAAAATAACTTCAAAGACTGAACGAAAGCAAAGGGGATGCACATACCCGACGGAGGCATTATGCCCCATGTTGTGTCGACGGGCATGTTAGTTATATCTCCTGGACGACACATCCACTCGTCCCCTTCCAGGAAGAAATAACGACTCTTCCAGTCTCTGTTCGAGTCCGGAGTGTCACTGACGAGCCTCAATAGTGGGCTTCTAGCTACGAAGCTATACATCCCCTTGGATTTGACGATCTCCGTTGGACGGTAACAGTGGAAAAACTCTTCCACCGTCAGCCTTCAGGAACCGTCTGACATCACACCATACAAAACCTCAACCCCAATGAACACCCTCCAGGCGTTTAGGGAGATTTGGGTGACGGACAAACCAAGGTATTGGAGAAGTTGACGGTGGAGAGAGCTCAATGGAAATCTGAGCCCCGCCTTTAAAGCTTGCTCGTAAATCCCAACACCGTCTACCCCCTTGTAGTAACACTTCTCGGATTTTTTGGGAAGGCGTAGACGGATGTTATCTGGTATTTGATACTTGATCCTAAGTGTGTTGAGTTAAGAGTCAGTCATGGATGACCTAAAGTCATTTACCGTCCAAAGAGGCAGCATGACGAACTCTCTAAAGCCATCTGGGCCAGTTACTGATTGGACGGGGGGATCCACACCGTCCAAGCTACTACTGGACGATTCTGAACTCTCCATCTCCAAACCACCATCAAGGGAAGAAGAGGTACTTGACGGGTTCCCCTCTTCACTTGAAGTGTCAGGATCTCTTGGACCTGACGGACACTTTTCATCGTAGCCCGCCCCCTCGCGGACAAACGACTGGTTACTCGACGCACTAGACATTACCTACATTTGTGACGGTATAACCTAAGACACTGACGGATCTAAAGAAACCGCATACATTTGAAACAATGAAATTAAAGGAAAGACGGAGATAGATTTAGAATGCATACCGGTTCGAAATGGTTTCTGACGAGGAACGATGGACAGATCTGCTGAACAACTGGAAGGCACGATAGATGTGACGGTTGCGCTCTGCTCTCTAATTTCTTGATAAGAAGAGAAAATGAAGGGCGGAATGTCGGGGTTTTTATAGAATAAAAAGCGCGGGATACGAAGCGACGCCTCGATTTTGGAAAATGGCCAATCCACGGGCACCACGTGTTCATCGTCAGAAGTCAGGCCACGTGTCGTCCGTAATGAGGTACTGAGACCGTCCCCTCTCCATACGTCGCTATAGTCACTCCTTGAATCCGTCATATTTCATAGACGGATCCAAGGAATGAAGGGGGCAACTGAAGGGGATGAAAATAATAGATGGGTATTCCTATTGAATTTAAATGATTGGACGGATATGAGGAAGACGGATCGACACCGTGGGCAACACTACTATGACGGTTAAGGTGTATTGAGTATCCGTCATATATAAGTTGATTGCGGATTCCGGGTTGCATGTTGTTTGACATGTTTCGGCTGGGCTTTTTCTTTATCCCCACGCAAACGTGCATACTTGGGCTTCTAGCGGCACACGTTTGGTAAGACTCCTATATGGAAAGAAACTTGAGAAGGAAGTTGTATCCTAAAAGAAAGGTGATTCTACTCAATATAAATACCCCAGAAACCCTAGATACGAAGGTACGCATAATATTCTTTACTCTGGCACGCTAGGGTAAAAAGGCACAAGATTCTAACTTGACCTTCAGAGGGTTTTTGGCCGGCACCACACCGGTGCTCTCTTGAGGTCTATTGTTTTCTTTTTGCAGCAACCATTTTAAGCGGAGGGTGCTCGCAACTCACTGGTGATATTTTCCGGCATCATCAGTACTATATGTCTTTCACTATGTGGCCGAAGTGTGACAATGAGTGAGACTTGTTCCAAAGTGCTGGGATGAGTATCTGTGAGTCGCCATCCAATATCACCTGATCAAAACCTGTCTCCAAAGCCAACTCTAGAGCCATCTTTGCTGCCATAGCTTCCACTTCAATGGCTGTGAAAGGGAGAGTAGTTTTTTGCGAGAGAGAAACCATGACTTATCCCATATCGTTGCGAATAACCACACCCATACTAGCACTGTTTTCTGAATCAAATAGAGCGCCATCGAAGTTCACCTTATATAGATTTCTATCCGGAGATTGCCAGCAGGTGGGTGGTCGTCCCACTGGTGTTATGGTCGAGAAATTATGGAGGCTAAAATCGCGCAGCCTTTCCTTTGCTTGAGGCAGCAATTGGCCAAGAGGAACTGCAAGTTTTTCGAGTTGAAAATTATTTCTCCGAGTCTATATCGCCCAGATTGCCATGGAGAAGAGAGTGGGGTACCTATTTTCTGCAAAAATACAACCCATTAAATCAAGAGAGGGACTTTGTTCCAAAGCTCCAATAGCTTGGAACAGCGATATAAAGCATGGCCTACATCTTCTTTTTGGTCTTTCGCGGTGCTCACAGCAGTCATTTGTGATAATTTGTCACTTCACCAAGTTCATCTTTGTAGGTAAAGAATTTTTTGTTGCTCGCCAAACCCGATTATTTACCTTACTCGGAACTTGTAAACTCCATATTCCTTTTCACAGAGGCTTTAGGCACTCTGGATCAAACTGACCAGGCCATGAATTCTGGAATTCTTGTTGCAAGAATTTGTAGCCCGACTTAACTGAGTATTCCCCCGTGGGGTTGAATGTCTAGGTGAGTGTATCGGGCTGATCTGTGTGGCATAATTTTTTTTTTTTTTTTAATTTATCATGGCCGCTTCGAAACTCAGCAAGTTGGCATCTATAACTTCTTCTTTCTAGATTTTGTGCCCTTGGTCAATTAAAGCACTCACCTTGGCATCGGCTAGACCTCCTATACATGGTGATAAAAATTTTGGAGTGTCTCACGAGAAGCCAACGCTCCCCCCAGATTGCAGTTGATCGTCCATCACTTGTCCACCAAACCACTCCTCTTTTGATGACTTCTCTGCCCCTAAGAATACTCTTCCACGCATAAGAGGCTGAACTTCGGTTTGTGGCTTCCATGATTGTGCAGTTAGGGAAAATTTTCACCTTAAAAATTCAATAGAACATCGAGTTTTTATTATGCAAGAGACACCATGTTTGTTTTACCAAGAGTGCATTGTTAATCCTTGAAAGATCTTTGAACCCCATTCCACCTTGTGTCTTTGGTTTGCATAGATCCTCTCACTTGGTCCGGTGTATCTTTCAGCCTTCCCCTCTTTGCCTCCGAAAAAATTTCTGGATTAGAGCTTCTATATCATGGCACAAACCGCTAGGCAATTTGAAGCATGACACCGTACAAGTAGGTAACACTTGGGCAACTGCTTTTATTAGAATCTCTTGGTCTGCTTAAGATAATAACTTGCCCTCCCATCCTTGCAGCTTCTTCCACGCCCTTTATTTAAAGTTGTCAAAACTCTCTTTCATTTTTTGGCCAGTAAATGATGGTAGATCTAAATATTTTTCATATTATTGGACCAATCTCACTCCAAGAGCTTCTTTGATTGTATCGTGCAAATCCTGTGATGTTGACTTGCTAAAAATGAGAGTGGTTTTTGTTCTACTTATCTGCTGACCCATGCACTTTCATACATGGCTAAGATCTCCAAAAGCTTCTAGCACTCATTTTCTTTTACTCTACAAAAAATAAATCTATCATCTGCAAAAAGGAGATGGGTTAGTCTAGAACCGTTTCGGCAAATAGAAACCCCCATTATGTCACCCATTGTTTCAACTTTTTTTAACAACCCATGAATACTTTTACTTGCATAGGTTATTGACAAATTTCTTATACTATTATTAATTATTATTCAGATATGGGCTTCCAATCAGCCCTATTGCTAAGGCATAATTTAATCTCAATCGCTCAAATCATAATGGTGCTATTGATAGTTTACTAGTGGATATCTCGTGCGATGTGCGGTACATTTTGATAAATTTAGTAAAAAATTATTTATGATCTATTGATTTTTAAGTCCAAAGGAAATGGAGATTTATATTTGACAAATGTTGAGACAAATAATCATATTACTCAATATTCAGTGAATTTGACTCTTGCAATTCTACATTGAAGTTAGTTTTATGCATAAAATTAAAAAGTTTTCCAAATAACTATCTTTCCCATGACTTTTTGGATCCATCCATATCTACCCAAAGCATTTCAAATAATTAATGTATACAAATTCTTTGAATTTTATTAATGCATCAAAATAAATGCATATTTCATTACTTAATAGTGATATAAATGCTAAATTTAAATAAGGTGGAAGCCTAAACACAAAAAATATCATATAATACACCACTTGGCAGAACCTTGTGCTCTTGCACATAAGGTCTCGAGTAATTTTTAGGTACTCCCGGAGTATAAAGAATGGTGCTCCCTCCTCTCACATTCATGGTGGGGTCTACTCATTAAATTCATGGTGGGGTCCACCATGAATGTGAGAGGAGGGAGCACCATTTCTCCATACTCCGGGAGCACCATTTCTCCATACTCCGGGAGCACCTAAGAATTTTCCATAAGGTCTCTCCTTTTATATATATACTTAATAGTTTGATATAAATACAAAATTTAAATAATATAAATGCTAAATTTAGATAAGGTGAAAGCTCAAATGGAAAAAATATTATACAATAAGCAACTTGGCAGAACCTCATGCTTTCGCAATTAATGTCTTTGTTTTTATATATATATTCTTTGAATTTTATTAATGTATCAAAATAAATGCATATGTCATTACTTAATAGTTTAATATAAATGCTAAATTTAGATGATATAAATGCTAAATTTAAATAAGGTGGAAGCCCAAGTGGAAAAAATATCATACAATACGCCACTTGGCAGAATCTCGTGCTCTCGCACATAAGGTTTCTGCTTATATATATATTTAATAGTTTGATATAAATGCTAAATTTAGATAAGATGGAAGCCCAAATGGAAAAAATATTATACAATGCGCCACTTGACAGAATCTTATACTCTCACACATAAGATCTCTACTTATATATATATATATATATATATATATATATGAGTCCAAATCTTCTGTCTCACTTTTCCTGCTCCACTCTATACTCTACCAATAAAAACTTGTCACGTGTTCATTTAATTAATTAAATGAAAAACGTGACAAGTTTTATATATATATTGATATTGATTGATTGATTATTGTTACATTTATATTTAAATATATCAACATATATTATTGATCCATGCATAACACATGTTTTTGAAGTTCAAAACAAGCCTCTAGAAAGGGTCTGGTTGACAAATCTCCTATCTTCAGCTTTTATATATATCTTTCCGATCACCTTCAAATTAAAGGAATTAGATTTACAATACAATAACCAAGAATGGGCTGCTTTCCATTATTCTCTACTGTTACTCTCTTTGTATCGTCTCTTTCTCTTCTCATCTCTTGCTCTCGTGGTGTCACCCCTGATGTCCTGGCCCCCATTTGCTCCCAAACTCAAAACCAAGAAATCTGTGAGAGTATATTAACAAGCGATCCGCGTACTAGCTCGGCAGACCTCCCCACACTCTCATTAATATCAGTTGAGCTAACAATGAAACAAGCTAGTGACAATTACCGGAGTTTTACACAATTTCGGGACAACACTACCAATCCGTCTCTCAAAAATGATTTTTCCATTTGTGTGACGCTTTACAAGGATATGCAAGACAAGCTCAAAGCGGCTTACCTGTTGTCAGAGCAGAGAAAGTATAAGGACATCACTGAATTAGGCCAGATGACAACTCTAGCTTACAATTGCGAAAATGGGCTCCCTTCTGATTCACCTACTGCTGCTATAACGGAAGATATGCTCTTGACTAGCCAAACTGCAATAAGTGTCAATGCATACATTGCTACCTAATTTGCATACATATTTGATGGAAAAATATGTGCCTTTCTTTTAATGAAATCATTGTCTTGATTCACATTTATTTATGATAAATTAAGGGGAGAGGGCTAAAACACTGAGATCAATACTATTGTGATCAATATATGGATTCCTTTCTACTTTATTTTGTGACATTTTCACTTTGTATGCTTAATCCGTTATGTTTTAGCAATACATTTAGCTCAATTAGTAAAGTCTTTAATGGTTGAATAAGAAATTTGAGTTTTAATCCTCGCCTACACCAAAAACCAATTGATGTCTTAGTTTAATGATAAAGAGTTATCATCAGAAGCGGACGCCATATATTAAAATTTTCTCTCTAAAAAAAAGCAATAAAACAAATAAAATACATTATTCTCTTATATTAACGTATCTTTTTTTTTTCACCACCCCCTTCCCCTTCCTCTCAAGTTAAGGAGGTGCCATTAGACCAAGTGGGGTACTGCGAATGTATCATTTTTCTTTAATAATAACATTGAGTATAAGCCTCATTAAATAAATCACAAAGAAGCTCCATATGGCAAACTATGATGGAGATTAATTTTGATGATGCACAAATTTTCAGTGAGTTGTTTGTCCACACGCGTGCCAATTAGGGTACCTGAAGAATAACAAGAACGAAGAACTTACAGAGAGCACTAGTGGGGTGCTAGCCAAAGATCCTCCGAAGGTTAAGTCAGTGATAGAAGAATCTCCAATAACCCAAAAGTGTGAAAGCTAGGAAATTTCACATACCTTGGAGAAAAGGAGACTCGGTGCTTATATAATGTTGTAGGGCTAACCAAGATCCCATGAATATTATATCTTTCCTTGTACAGAAGATATGGAGTCAATGTTCCATGATCTTAGGGCTTTACTTCCCATACAAGGAGGATACGAATATGTAGAAGGATCTTTTGACGTGGTGTGCAAGTTCTTTCCATATAAGGATACATGAGTGGAGACCACACCAACGGTGTGGGACAGTGTAATTCATCGTCGGTATTGGGCAACCTGATGGGTACATTTCTACTCGATGATGAATGTGAGTGGAGAGCATGGCCGATGTTGCGTCATAATCAATCCGAATGGGACCCAATACTCGAAAGGTAAAAAAAGATTGAAGGACTTTTCATACTCAAAGGGTAAAAGGAACTTAAAGGGCATTTCCAACCTGAAGTTATTATACTTGTTTTAGTGTTATAATGTAATACTTATTACTATTCATTTCTTTGGTAACAACACAAGAATATAACCCTGGAGATAATGGAATGATTATATATTTATTTATTATATAAAATATGATTTTGTTTGTTCATTATTCTGATTTAGGTGATTGTTTTGGTCTGATGATTAAGAGCTATTATAAGAAGCGGACGTCATAGGTTGAAACTCTCTCTCTCTAAAAAAAAAGGAAATTGGTGTTTAGTAAAAGAAATTATCATAAACGTACATCATAGGTTGAAACTCTAAAAAAAAATGTAACTACATATATATATATATATATATATTTATTTATTTATTTAAAGTATCCTAAAATATTGTCTACTTTCAATTTCAATAACCACAATCTTCATAATTATTCTCACTTATGTGTTACTTTATTAAAAAAAATTAATACTCAATTTTCATTTGTTTTTTTTTAAATTAAAAATGGCAATTTTGGAAAATAATGATATTTTATTTCAAAGATAATACATCAAAGATAAAAATTGAATTTTTGAAGTAGATTAATAGTTTGGAATGATAGAGAATTGATGTAGTTTCAAAACCTTTAGGATAGAGTATTATTTTTTATAAAGCCATTTTTGCATTTTTATAAACGTTTTTATGCATAATAACTGTACGGCCACAATTTGAGTCCCAAGCCTAAAGGATGAATGAACATAGGCCAAAAAAATCCAATACAATGAATTTGTAAAGAATGAGTTGGAAAACTGGGCTTTAATGAATCTTACAACAAGTAAAGTGGATTCAAATGACAAGAAAATGAAAATAGACTAGTTTAATCTAAAGAGAATCGTCATCGGCACAGTCCAAGGAGATCAATTCTTATATATTTCTCTCAAGTTTGATTACAAGTTTAATTCTTGATTGCTACAGTGTTTTCCTCTTAATTTCTCGACCCTTCTCTCAAGGTCTCTCTACCATTTTATACTATATTCCCCTTTCATCTCCACCTTTCACATGCAGATCAGATTGTTGGTGTTGATTCTTGTCCCATCAGCATTTTCTTGAAATCTTTGGATAGTGGCTGTAAGGATGAAAGTTACTGTTCAGGTATCACTTTCTTATTAATGCGGTGAAAGAGATAGCTGCATAGTATTTAATGTGGTGGTAGCAGCTTCCTCTTTAGATATTTCATAGCCTCCCTATATCATGTTCCTTCTTAATACTTATCCTCATAAGCGGAATTGTCCCGAACGTTGCTCTTGATGTCAGACCATACCTTCTGACCTCAGCTTTGATTAGCTGAGAAAGCATTCCTCCTCGGAACACCTTCTTGGATGACCATGATCAAACTTCACCTCTTTACTTACCAACACAAATTCTTAGGAAGACGTTTACCCGTCCTCGAGCTACTTAATGTCCTCGGATTGGGCTCTTGGCCCAATATGTACTCCTAGGTCTATCACCCCTACAATAACCATTGTACTAATTTATTTTTTAAAGAAATTTTGTACTAATTTATCCTTTTTTAAAATTAAATTATTGCTCCCCAGTTAATTTGAATTTTTCATTTTTTTAATTATGTTTTAAACTAAACCTATATATTTTGAAATATTTTGATTCCTATAATAAAGAACATAACTTAAATTGAAAAAATAAAGATTTCCATAATCATTTTTTTTTTTCAAATGGCTTTTTTAGCTTGAATCAAGGGTGGCTCTACGTTGTATCCAGGGTGGTCATAGGACCACTTTGACTTTAAAAAAAAAATTATATATTAATTTTATGATTTTTTATTCTTAAAAAAAAATTTGTGACCACCCTAAATTTTTTTAGGCCCAACATAATTAAACTTTGAACATAGTTTGTCAACAAACTAGATTGTAGTCTTATATACTAAGGTTACAACTCTACTCAATAATTTTTTGTTGGATGTAGATTTTAACAAATCCACTATTAGATTAATTTATTTTCTTATATCCTTCATACTTGCAAAATTTCAAGAAGATCAAATATTAATAGCTATGTCATCAATCAAAGGTTTAAATT
Organism: Castanea mollissima; assembly: GCA_014183005.1. Lineage (NCBI taxonomy): Eukaryota > Viridiplantae > Streptophyta > Magnoliopsida > Fagales > Fagaceae > Castanea > Castanea mollissima. The sequence goes on along the minus strand of JACAVU010000009.1, from coordinate 39,230,353 downwards.
TTGAGTTTTTGTAGTCTAAAATTATACATAAAAAAAATAAGTTTATGGATCGAATAATAAATAACATGAAAAAAAAAAAACCTTGATTTTATTGACATGAAATTTGATATGTTTTTTAAGAACATAAATACCATATAATTTAATGATTAGATTTTCAAAATATTTAACCATGTTAATTTGTTTAGTAAGAGTTGTAGTCTTAGGCTATAGCTAAGTTTGTAGCTAAATTTTGTCCTTAAACTTTTGTCCCTTTAATAATATATTAGGTCTTCACAAACAAAGAGAAAAGACTTAAAATTTTGAAAGGGATGTAGCTTGCAACACTAACAATAAAACTATTATACAACGATTTCAAAATAAGAAAACTTTTAAAAAGATATTATAAAACTTTATGTATTTGCGTGGTTTTTTTTTTGTCAATATATGAAGTTATTTCTTTAATTAAATTTTGAATAATTTAAGTTTTTTAATGACCACCCTGAAAAGATTTCCTAGAGTCGCCACTACCCTGAATATCTTCTACAAATTACTTTAAATAAGTGTCTATATACATACATACATACATATATATATATATATTATATATATATATATATAGAGAGAGAGAGAGAGAGAGAGAGAGAGAGAGAGAGAGAGAGAGAGAGAGAGAGAGAGAGAGATGGGTTCAAGTTACACCTAGTGTAACCCTATAAGAGTTACACTTTTTTAAGCCATAGATTTTCCAAAGATCAAACGGTTAAAAAAGAAGACATATTTATCTATTATATCATTAAATACTTACCTAATTAATAGTTTCCACAATATCTCTCTCCTCATTAAATATTTCTCTTGTCTCTCTTTATTAATTCATTCTTTCCTTTTTCTTTGAAATTCTCTTCTTTTCTTTTTTTTTTTTAGAAACTTTTTCTTTACAATTCCTCATACGTTTCTACTCAATTTGAAAATTAGTGCGGCTACCTGATGCTATGGAGAATTTTTTTTTTTTTTTTTTTTTTTGAGAAAGTACTATGGAGAAGTTAGTTTCAAGTAGGTGTTAATTTTTTATTATTTTCTCCAACAAGTTGGATTCCATTTTTTTTTAATTTTTTCCTACTAGTTAACGATAGAACTTAGAAGCGGTTTAGTTGTTAAGGATTTACTTGTTTACAGTGGTGTGGCTATTATGATTCCTTGTTTATTATTGTTTAGCGGCTTGGGTTTTTTTTTTTTTTTTAGCTTAAAATCTAAAGAAAAGATTGATATGGTGGATTCCAGTTTGGGTCAGACGAGACATCACATTTTCTGGTTATAACATTTTAAGATCATAACCTCATAGATACCAAAACATCTGCTAAGCACATTCACAAGTGTTGGGCTCTCCAATCAACTGCAAAATCATCATCAGTGTCGTCCTCACTGGATGATTCTTCATGGTTGGACTCCTTGGCAACACCATCAGAAGCTTTTCTACATTTGACAAACCTAGCAACCTACAATTCCAATTTCTTCTTCTTCTTCAACATGTTAACTGAGAGCATGTTTGTTTGGATAAAACAAATTAATGAAAAGAACAAAATAAAATTTTAAAGGAGCAAGTACTAGTATCTAAATTCCTAACAATTTCTCCAAAAAAAAAAAAAATCAAGTTCAGGGATAGCCATGATTAGATCATTTGAATTTCTTGCAAATAGATTTGTACTTATTATGTCTCTTAACTTATCTAGTACCATTTGAATTTCTTGCAAATAGATTTGTACTGAAGTTTCTGCCCACACCAAAATGATATTATGCTCTACGGATAGAAAGAAAAAGGAATAAAAAAAAAAGGTATGGAAAGAATTTAACAAGGAGAGAGAAAAAAAATTGTAGTATTAATTAGGTAATGAGGGGAAAAGGAATAGTATTTAAGGATTTTTTTTTTCAACCATTAGATCTTATAAAAATTTATGTTGTAAAAAATGTGTAACTTTTGTAAAGTTACACCATGTGTAACTTGAACCTATCTCATATATATATATATATATATATATATATATATATATATATTATAATAACAAAAACGGTTTGTTCCTTAGTTTCTGGTTTTTGTGGGTAAATCAATTAATTTTTTTTTTAAATAAATACTTTCAAACTATTGCATAAGAAGAAGAAACACATTGTTATAAGTATTAAATAAGTAGTACTTGATTATCTTTAGGTTGTTGTTATTAGGTTGCCTTTTCAGCACCAAATGAAGATGATTAACCACCATGATGTATGTCCCACTAAGATGGCCAATCATATCAAAATAAATCAAATGAAATAATAGTACCCTCTACCACATTTTACGAACAAGCTATAATACATAAATAATCTCTAAAAAATTGGAATTCTCTTTTTTCCTCGAACGTGGCATTGAAGTGCAGACCAAACAGCACGAAAGAAAGAGAAGAAAGCTATTTATTGGTCAATAGAATTGGTCAATCCAGTGTTTAATAATAATAAATTAATAATAATGTAATTATCATTTTATATATAATAATAAAAGAAAACATTGGAGAGTGTTACCTAGGGCCGGGATTGCTATTTATTTATTTATTTTATCTCAATTAGTATTTGTTTATTTAATTGCCCAATGGTTTCTGACAATTTATTGCTTTTAATGAAATTTGGTAATACAATAAGGCAACCCCCATTCAAAATAATAATAATAATAATAATAAGGCAACACGGTTTAATTGCTCAATTAGTATTTGTTTATTTAATTGCCCAATGATTTTCTGACACAATTGAATGCTTTTAACGAAATTTGGAAATACAACAAGGCAACACGGTTTAATTGCCGTGAGATTTGGTCTTTATTCGTATCCAACATGATGTTCAACTATGATTGGACCTTGTATCTTAGACCAAATGCTAATTAATAATTATTGTTGTAGACGTTAAATTACACATTCTCGTACATAATTATAATTGAAAGCACGAGTTTCTCAAAATAAATAAATAAAAGCACAATTTTAGTCGTGTCTTGTATACATAGTGTATCACCATTCTAGACCAAATAGGATAAATTTTTGTTTCTCCTAAATTCTATGAGTGAATTCCAATGGAATTATGGCTTGGCATTTGCCTTAGTATCCTATATAAGATTACACGCACAAAATTGAAGCTCATCAAGTTACAAATATGGTCAACAAACGAGCTAAAAATTGAAGAACCTAAAGTCATGAAGCATTGACCAGTCCAGTCCTAGTCAAGGGTACTGACTTTTTATATAATTTGATCGTATACATAAGAAAATTTAAATTTGTTAGTGAAAAGCATTACATATATTGCCTATCAAATAAAAGGCATAAGTTTCCAATTATTGGATAAAAAGAAAATGGGATTGCATGTTGAGTTGTTTTCAGTGTTACTTTAGTTTAGCTTTTGTAGATAAGAGTCTTCAATTTTTATTAAGAAATAAGTGGCTTATGACCCTTAAAAGATAAGGTAACTACTAACCATGCATAATTGCATTACTCATATGACATATCTTATCTCTTATAGAATCTTTTTTGTCTATCCTTAGTGGAATGCTCTTTTCCCTTGATTCCAGAATATCAGAAACATTTTTAGTGCTAAGAATATCTCTCATATCTTATCGTCTCTGCAATCATTTTAGGGGCAAATCTAGCCAAAGTTGGGTATATTGTATTTTCCGTTGACTTGTTTGTTAAAAGATGAGATAAGAAGTGATTTTAAGCAACTAGTTTATTTGCTAAGAGGTAAGACAAAAACTAGAATTAAGCAAATAAGCTAGCTAAAAGCAGGGATGTCATCATCAAAAAATTATTTTAAACATGATTCAAATTGTCAATTTTCCAGCCAAAAAACCAAGTTGTTCATCCACGCGATTAAACTCAATTCACTTTTTTTTTAATAAATAAGCTTGGTTCTTAAAGGGGATGGGGGTGATTGATGCTTTATAACTAATTGTGCAATGCTTTGGTTCCAATTAAGAAAAAGATCAGACTTAAAAACTCAACAGTATAATTACTCTAGAAATCCCCTGCTAAATTAAACTTTTGCTTAAGCTCCATGATGGCTGCAAATTATTGCTAGGGCCAGACGATTATGATGCATATGACATAAAATTGAAGAATGTAAATTCAACTTAGTCGATAGGAAAAGGTAATAACTAACTCTAAAACGTCGATCTTTTTTATTGCTCCTAGCATTTTACCGGGAAAATATAACTACCAGATGAAGCTTACAAAAATTGAATCTATAGACACAAAAAACAAAGGATCATTTTAGAGGTTTTCTAACCTTCAAAGCGCAGTACCACTAAACATCAATTTTGGGCCCTTGGGTTCCATATTACTTGATGAGTTTATGTGTTCTATCCTAATGCATAAACACACTGAAATTGCTGCATTAGCAAGAAAGTCTAAATAACTTCTTACTACATCAACGTATCAACTCAAAACCCAAATCAAAGACTATTTCACAAAAGAAATTAAACTTTTCAGGTTTAACCATTAACAAATTATAAATCAATTTATTTTTTCTTAATGGTACATACATCAGGTACCTTATAACAATCAATAATCATAATGTTACATAAAAGGAAGCATTAAGAACCTCAGCAGCTTCAACAATGTGGTATGAAAATCTAATGTTAGGCAAATGAGCAAAAGAATGTTTTGGATTATCTGTGTTGTTGGTACTTGGCACCGTCTTTAATTTATATCACCTTTTCATTAGTTTTAGTACATCTCCAACCAGATGCAATGATCCAGTGACGAGAACCTGTAAATCAGCAATAAGCGCAGTGATCACCTAGTTAGCATAATTGTTGGTCAGGACTCTGAAGTGGGGTGTACTATAACCATTATCATAATGTGGCATACCATTATCACTATTATTCATAAGAAATTTCATTTTGGAGTTTTCTTCATGTGATTAAGCCAGAGCCATGGGAATTTTCACAATTAATTTGGCCAGTCTAAATCTCTATAACCCCATATGCAAACTAAGCCATTTCAACATCAAGTTAAATAAGAACACACTGTCATTGCAGATATCTTACCTGAACCTTTAAGGATGGGTTTTGTTTCACACAATCCCGCAGCCACTTTATTGTCAATGGCAATGAAGGCATTACTGCACTGCAAGCAAAGTAATTATCTGCAGGACTGCAACGAGAAGCATCCTCATAAAGAAATTCATGAGGTAAAATCTTAGCATTGTCCATCTTGGCACCCTTGTCAAGTAAAGTACCTACTTCTGCATGTGAAAAGAATAATAGCGTGCTGATAAGTTCATCCTTTAAAAGATTTAATAAAATAGCAATATTTCAAATCCATACAAAATGAAAAAAGAAAAAAATAGAAAAGAAAAGAAAACATGGTCCTAATGCTCCGGGTCAGGGGCACTGTCATGATTTCACCAATTAATAAGATTGGGAAAATTACTATTACTGAAATACTAAGAAATCCAAGCTTTCCCATCCTCTATCATGGTGGTTTGCTCAAACATTCACCAAACATGGAACTAAAAACCTTAGAAGAGACTGGTTACATGAACAAATCTTAAATATACAACACCAATCAACTATGCATGAGCCCACAGTAAAATCAAACCCTCTAATGAGTCCTGCAAATATCATTTTCTTTTAAGCAAAAATTAGATAAAATAAAAATATGAATGCCAAAGCCTTAGTATGTGGAAGTTTCACTGTCTTTTTTATATTGGTTTGTTGTTCTTATATAAGCTTAAAGGTGTTTTGTAATCAAGTTACATCACACCAAAATAAATACATGCTATGGTGAAGGAAAAATAATAATTTTGACCCCTAAACCTATTTTCTTAAACTCCTCTGCTCATTCTTCTCTCCCTCTTTCTTTGCCTCCAACCCTAATCTTACATGGTTTACAGCTCAACTAGAAGTATATTATATATAACCAAAAAAAAAAATCTTCTGGGAACCATCTGTGCTTTGGCAGACCTCTTTTCTAATTCCTTTTTTTTCTTTTTTTTCTTTTCAGTTTCTAATTTGATAAAATAGGTAATTAGTCATTATGCTAAGCTTCTAGATGGGGGATCAAGACACCAACTGGCCTTATAAACTACCAATGGACATGTATGAACCATTTTTTGATACAATCAGCTTTACTCCTCACTGCTGCTTGGTTCAACTTAATACTGAACTACAGGTTTTTAAATTAGAGAACAAGTGGAACCTGGTAGAGTCATTAAACCAACAGTTTCAGTTGGTTATTTGAAACAAAATTTATATAGTTGTCACCTTTAAATGTTGGTTTAGCCCCCAATAACAAGTTCCTCCTTACAACAAGCTTTTTATCTCAAATAACCAGGGTATAGATCATTTCCAAAATATAGAAACTGTTAAGTTCCTCATGGAGCAAGTGCGAACTGTTCCAAGATTCATTGCTATAACCCCTTCAAGTCTCCCAATGAATCTTAATAAAAGTTCATACTTAGTGCATAAAGTTTCCAATTCTGCAGGGGGGTTTGGGAAAGGTAATTGGCAGGCAAACTTACCCCCATTTTTATTATTATTTTTATTTTTTTGAGAAATTGATTCCCAGACTCAAACCACGACATGTCGCTTTGGGTGGAAGGCACTTGCCATCACACCAAAGCCCAGCCTCTCTCCCAATGAATCTTAATGTTCACAGATAAAGAAGAATTATATATGTTGACTTACAATGATGGATACAGAAAGTGACACTACCAACATAAGTAAAGAAACACGCAAGCTAAGAGTAAGACAAAAAGATGGGGCATACCTTTCCCGTGGATAATCTTCTCCCAAAGCATCTGAAGGTTAAATTGCCAAGACAAATCCCTGCGACAGATATCTGAAGGAATGGTTGCTCCAGAAGTAACCTTGCTATAAGTTGACATACTTGGGACAAAAAAGGCTTTTGCGAAATGAGTTCCTGCACAGAATTTTATTAAATCATTCAATGCATGCTCTTAAGTTTCATGACCATGCTGAATTCTTCTTGGGAAGAAAAATAAATAAGAGAAAAAGTAAGACTATTTTTTTATGCAGCCATTTCTTAGGAGGAAAGATTCAAAAGGCCACCTCATTATCAAAAGTAGATGCCATTGGCAGTACAGAAAATTGAAATTTAAAATTTTGTAAAAACTCTGATGACAAAATCAACCGGTATTTGTTTCCAATGTTATTCCCCAGTGTATAGATTACAGAATATGTCAGTCAATATATTCTGAAACGAAGTATCTGGATCGTTGTAATTAATTGTCTCAAACTATTATGCCTCCACTTTATTTTTTTATTTTGTTTTCAAGAAATAAATAGAGCACTAATTAGGATAAAGAAGAATTTTGATTAAGATGATATGGCCATATGGAATAGAGTAGATAACAGGTGCACTGGAATGAAGTGACATGCTTTCAGGCTTTGTAAGAATGCTAGAAATACAAGAGGATGTAAATTGAAGTAGGTAAGAAGCATTTTGCATATGTTTAAGAAGTACATCTATAAATGGAGAAATCTAATAAAACAAAACTCATGCAGATAACTACCCTTTGATTGAGCTCAGCTTAGAGAACCGGATCTCTTTAGAACTTAATCGTGTAGTCTTTGATATATAGGAGAAAATTAATTTCTTGAAGTGTGGGGGGGGGGGGGGGGGGGGGGGGAATATGACTACTTATCCAATTTGAAGCAACAATACCTGAGGAAGCACATGTACTCACAAGCCGTGGAAGTAAAATATGTGGGTGTCTCACGTCCATGCAATTGAACAAAAGAATCTATAATAAGGTATAAACACAGTTACAATCTAGTTAAAATTGGAAAAAAGAATCCATCAATAAATATATAAGCTATCATAACTGGATCACCATAAGTTATCAAGAGACACCTCTAAACATAAACTCTGAAACTACACCTGCCTGTTTATCATGGATTTTTACCTGCTTTATTAGTTTGTTAGACTCCTCCATATTTCCACTTCCATGTTGGATGTGACCATTTCCCCAAACTTCCTCTAGATTTTTTAGCTTAAATGAAGAAGAAGATGATATCTGGTTTCCTTTCACAGCACTAGAGAACCACTTGGCACAAGCCTCCATGCTCTCAGGACTGTGAGCTCCATCCAAGTAGAAGGTCAGATCTCCACAAGAATTTTCAGACACTTCTGATGAATTATTGGATTTGGGATAGGTATCATAGACAATCTGAGCCCTCCCAGGAATATGTGCAGTTGAAAGACCTCTAACAAAAGACTCCGGTAAATCAGCCTCCTGGATATCCTGATTTTAAATTTCACAATTTTTTTTTTCTTTGAATAAGTAATGTATTCCACAAGTTTAGACAATTAAGGTGGGAGAAAATGGAAACACCAAAGAAGGAAACATGAAAAAACATGTTCTTGAGCCCCAGTCCCAAGATGACCAATATTAAAGAGACTATTACTCTTTCAAGCATCCAAATAATTAAAAGAATACCAACAAAAGATTATATTATATTTTATTGTCAGATAAATACAATTCACACACCTGAACAGGATCAAACCTTCCGTTCCCCTTGTTCATGGGGGGACAGTAGAATGCCATTTAGCCCAGAGGCACTTGGTTTACATGACATGGTTGAGACCATAAATATCCTTACTGAGCTTTTACGAAACTAGATATTTCAGTCTCCATCCTACCCCAAAAAAGCCCTGTGCGTGTGTGTGTACTGTGTACACATAAAAGATAAGCACATACCTACATTCAACCACAAACAGACTACAATGATTATAATTTCGTTATATGTTTAACCAATTTCATAACATTCCATTACCCTCTCATGATGAAAAACTTGGAAGGTTCTGTGAGTTTACAAGCCTGAGATATATTGAGATATAGTTTGCGTGTAAATCAAAAGGCAAAGGCAGATGAATTTCAACCAACATTTTGGAATAGCTTTTCCCAATTTCCTGTTCTTTGGAGCCAACATTTGCAAAGGGAAACAGCAAGACCAGCATTAATGAACTGATGATCACCAGACAAGCCAAGCTTCAATCCATTGAACTTTTTGTTATCAAGAGGTGCAGCTACTTTCAATGGAACCTGCATTTGATAAGAATAGATCAATCAATTACGTCACTATCAATTAAGCAGTCCATGTCTGAGTGTGTATGGCTTACAATTCTGCTGTAACATTAAACAAATCCATATCTAAATGACTTATGAAAAAAAAATTCCTAATCTAATTGTAGGTGCATGTGTGAGTATTAGATCTACACTAATTATTTTATTATTAACTTTGGTGTGAAGTATTCTAATAAAATAATGAAAAAATGGAAAATGGATGATAGTGATTTCTTCTGATAATAAAAGTTCCAATTAATGCACTCTTCCATCTTTAATCTACCCATCCTGAACTTTCAAGAACATATAAGGACATAGGCCTGTTGGGTTAACTAAGCTTGTCAATATAATATTTTAATATAAAATACACCAATTCTTCTTAATCAAAAGTATAATAAAGTTGGATGGCATTTTGATAGCTCAATATATATACATATAGGCTCTGGATTTTATTGTACATAATTCAATAAATATGTACCAGATTTATTATCATATGCATAATGAATGTATGTATGTGGTTATGAATTTATAATTTACAAATACATTTAAATAACACAAAGCACAGTCAAAGAAACAAGCATACAAAAAGACCTGAAATTACATATATGAAAGCACTCATCAGATTATATTGACACACAAATTAGAGGAAAAATATGTTAAACAGGATTAGATTCAGATCTTCATCTAATCTGCCTAGCAAAATACATTAGCTATCTGGTATTATATAGTGAATCCATTGTTAATGTGTTGGCCCATAAAAGTAACAAACATGAAACAACAGGTCATGTCACAAGCAAAATTACTTTCACCAAGATATAGCTAAAAATGGCAGGCACTTGAAAAGGAAAAACAAAATAATAATAAAACTCTTAACATGATTCATCCCGTGTGATTGGCTGAGGAATGTGATTACCTTCAGTTCATGGGCCCTCTCCAGAAGAACATCCATTGCTTCAGAAAGTTGGGGCACCGTGAATGCAGGAATTTGAGGCTTCAGGAGGAGGGAAGACATCAACCCAATTCAGAAAATACTTGTAAATGAAAACTGCCCATATTAATAATCAAAACAGAAATATTGCAATAAATAACCCATTATTAAGGAAACCAGATACATTATAGTCTGAGTTGGTCAAAGGAGTTTTATACCTTGAAAATTCCAGCCTTGTGTGAAGCAATCTTTCCAAGCGTATCTCCTGCATATCGTATGGTCAATATCTAATTAGGCATCCAGATATCTCTTCCCCCCCCCCCCCCCCCCTGCGGTATTTTTAACTTTAATTTCATAAGAAATATGGCAAACTAAAAAGTAAACTAGTTTGTAGTAAGAGTCAAACTGGATACAAGATAACAAGTGCATCACAAACAAGTCACTCAAATAGAAAGTTATAAATGTTGCATAAAATAAAATTTGAGATAGAACTGTAACTATACAAAACAAATTGCAGCAATCTTTGTTGAGTTAGAAAAGCACGCACCCAATATTTCTGTATGATCAAACCCCAGAGAGGTAATGCCACAGGCAACAGGCTTTTCAATCTGCATGACTCATCACCAATCTTCATCACGATTATATATACCTATGCTTAGAATATTTTCAAATAAAGGATGAAGAGAATGCTCAAGTTCTTCTTTACTTATGTCTTTCTTGAAGTAGTCAAAGTAAAACAAACAATATATACTTGAAACTTTAAAAAGTCTGCAAAATTTGTCCTAGGTAATGCTGTAAACAGATATATGCCACAATTGTTCCCAGCAAAAAGGAAAAGACAAAATAGCATACCACATTTGTTGAGTCATTTGTTCCCCCAAGACCAACTTCAATAATAGCAACATCAACCTAAAGACAGGAGTAATTTTCAGTGACAAAAATATTTCACAACAATTCCAGCAGTGTTACTTTTTAGTCAGGAGCCAGGACACAACAGCTGATCAATATAAATTACTTACAATGATAGAATAAATTAGGAATGTACTTAATATTAAAATAGTGCCCCACTGCTTGAAGGCCATAAAAACGCACAATGAAGCAGGAAGAAATGATGTAAAAGGTTTAATTAATAAGCTGGCAGAGATGTTTAAGAATATTAGAAACAAAAAATACTAGGACAAAGTTCAGAAACCATAGATACCATTATTGCCGCAACATTCACAAAAACATAATTCACCATGCAAGATGAAAGTAGTATAGTGAAAGTGTAAAAACCATATAGCCTTATCAAAGAGTGTAATTCTCACTTTAAATTCCAAACTGAGTATTCCACAATAGAGTCCTTTACCAATCAGTCAAAGATGAACAACTAGAAAAATATTAAAGGAAAAACTCCTGGATCTCACTGGGGATTGTGGCAAATATTTGATATATGCAGTCCACATGTCTATATATACACTCCACGAGTTTCTTGCCATTTTTTTGTCTAGTGCACAATGTTTCCTATTTTAAAAAGTCAAAAATTACAATTTTCTCCTTTTTCTTTGCTTGAGACCAGAAATAAACCTTATTAGAAGTTGTTACCCTAGTTCACCCATAGTATATAAGAGAAATTAAGATAAAAAAATCAAAAACAACAGGAACAAAAAAAGATGAAGCAATTGAAATTGCCATCCTATCATAATAGAGCAATCTCAAGAACGTTCTTCAATTTTATTTTCTTGAAATAGATGCCTTCAACAGTTCAACCTTTCTATTCTCTCCAAGGGCACTACATAGGACATAATGGGACAACATTTCAATGTCTACCAAAGTGACCTTTGAAATAATCCAACACCTCCATAATTGTTATAGACAAACCCTACATAATCCTAAAAATGAGAACACAAGTGAACAAAGTCTATGGACAACATAGGGATGTAGTTTGATTTTTATTTTTTGGTTAAGTTGAACAAAATTCTGCCTATGCCTGTGCTTAGTGTCATAATTTTGTTCACAACCGGTCCAAAGCCCAGGAAAAGGAGGGTTGCCGTAGGTTGACGCCTATTATAAAATTTAGTCACTCTATTATGAAAAGTTACACACTTCCAGCGGGTCTTCAACCCACGGCCTCATCCTCCACCTAGTACTTGTAAAGGAAGAGGTGCTAATTGAGTTAGAGCTCTTGGCAATTACTAAAAATAATGTACAATACCAATCAACTAATCTTTTCTCACTAACCATTTTTTTGAAAGGCCACTTTATGTGTACTTTTTACCTGCCGAATGCTTGAAAAAGGAAAGTTAAAATCCATGCCTCCATTCAAATCTCAATGGTAGGTTCTAACCTCAAACTTACACGTTGTTACTCATCGATAATAACCATCCTATACCAGCCTTGCAAACCTTGGGAACCAATAAAACTTACCAATGGACTAAATCCATAAAATTACCATTTCCTCTTGGCTCATTAATTAAAAGGTTAACTTTGGAAGAACACAAACCAAAGTTTTCAAAATAGACATTCTTTTTGGGATAGATAGGAAGCTTAAATATACATACATATATTTATACATACATACATATATATATATATGTGTGTGTGTGTGTGTGTGTGTGTGTGTGTGTATTTGTCTATACATATATAAACAACTACTGCTCATTGGTGGAGCAGAGAAACTAAACGGGCAAAAAGGTCACCATGGAGTCGTCATCAGAAAAGATCCAACTCTGACTGATACCAGCAACCTTTCTGATGATTTTATATATATATATAATATATATATATATATATATTTATACATTTTAAGTGGAGGGAAGGGGCATCCAAACCATGGCATCTCCATTGGAAATACCAGGAAATTCATTTGATCTAAGGTCATTGACAACCTTTCTGATGAAATATACCCTCTGTGGATTTAACTCATATACTAAGGGGAATAATGCCAAGCAATTTGCTAGGATACATAAGTATCCGTGAAAAAAATAATGAAAGAAAGAAACTCAAAAGCACGGATTGCAGATGCCTAGCCAAACTGAAAATAGGAACTTTGAAAACATCCAAGCCCCAATTGCAATTAAAGGATTCATGACTAACCTTTTCACTTATAAATATCTTGAAAGCCAACAGAGTGAGAAACTGAAATAACGGAGCCATTGGCAGATGCTCCGTAACCTTTTCCTGCAATTCAAACTTCCGAAATCAATAGATGCCAAGTGAGTTTTAAGTAGAAGAAGCATCAAGTACATGAGTTGCTATATATTTTCCAAAAGTGAACACATTAAGTAATAAAATGAGATGCATTATACAACACTGTATATCGTTCAAATTTGGATCAAAACATCAATTTTAAGTATCTGAAAATCCCCCAATCCCTTCCAATAAAGATTCATGGACTTAATCTTTTCCAACACCATAATGCACATAATAAATTCTCAGTTACCATAAGCAACATCAATGGAAGATAACAAAATTTCAATACCAAAGATAATGCTCCGAATAACCAAATTAATAGCCACCTAATCTCAAAGGCTAGCTTATTATTAACATGCCATCATTTTTTTTTCTCGATAAATTCAATAGTTACAATGGGAGGGGAAATTTGAATCCTAGAAATCTTTGTTGGAAACACCAGAAGGTGCCAATTGAGCTACAAGACTCTTGGCTTAACATGTCATCATTAGAACATTCAAATTGTTCAAAAGGAAACACAGTCATGACTTTGTTATTAAAATTCGCTTTAAGGATAATTACTTTTCTTATCAACAAGCATTTAAGCAACAATAAATTACTAGTGATTTAAAAAAAAAAAAAAAAAACACAAGAAGATCAGAACTCTTATGTACAATGCTAGTAATGTCCAAAGAGATCCCATTCCAGCAGTTCCAAGACCATGACCAAAATGCCATGTCTCCTATTTCAATGGTGATTATGAACAACGTTTGGGATGCAAAATATTCTTATTGATCTTTGTAAAAATAAATAAATAAATAAAAACCCAATTGAGTTCAGTGCATCATCATCCATCTCTTTTATGAAATAGAAGAACTATAATTTAGAGAAGAAGCTAGTGAATATGGTCTGCTTAAAATCATTTAAAGCAAGACATTATACCTTTAAGCGGTTCCAACAATCCCAAAAATACAGTAAAAATTTATCTTCAGATATCTCCAATCTACAAACAATCAAAGTCAGACATTAATATTAGTTATGCAGAGAATTTTCATATCAACCAAGAACATGACTTTGAAATTAATAATTAATGGTTATAAAAACCTAAGAAAGCTAAGATTAATTTTTGTTCACAAAATGTTCTTGAATGTCCATATATTTATAAGGATTTGTTCCTCTACTATTTCCCCGATTCTCAATAAGAGAACCTTCCATCGAAGTAAAATTATTGTGTTCACTTTCCACTGGAGATCACTTGGCAACCATATTCAGTCCCTTTATGAAAAGATGCTCAAGTGACCTGATGGAAGAACTGGTCAACTTTACAATTCTATCAAACACCATTACATGTCAGTCAAGAGCCGAAAGAAACAAATGAGGTCATAAATAGCAGTGACAGATTCAGCCAAAGTAACAGTACAGATGGTAAAAAGGAATCTCCTAGTCCTTTAATCACTTGCTAAAATTCAAAGAATAATGAAATGACTAAATAATTATTTACATTTGCAATTGCAGGTCCAAATGTGCAATGGCAAGTACCTTCCACCAAAAGTGATAGATTGCAAGTTCCAATTCGGGAATCAGCCTCTCCAAAAAATATTATGGGTAAGGCTACCTACCATGAGAGACCATGACCTCTACAACCACCTCTCCCAAACAACACCCCCCCCCCCCCCCCCCCCCCCCCCCCAAAAAAAAAAAAAAAGTAGCTTTGAGATGGCCATAGTATGTTTAGAGAAACAATATCCTCTTTGTAAGCCCAAGAAATTAAGAGTTAAGGAAATAAGGGCTATGAAAGTTTTCTTATTGTACTCATACAATAAAATATTGAGTGCTTTTCTAGTATTGAGGTCTATTTAATGAGTCATGTGACATATTTAAACAATTCACGTGGATGGTTTTATGAGCCACCACATGATGGGTTGGAGGAGGTTCCTCCAAACCAATTTGGAGACAAAACTTTGTTCTTTTATATTCATTTATACCGCTGATCCCATCCAGTCCACTCTTTCATTTAAGACTTGGAATTTGAATCCCTTTTCATTTCTTCAATCATTGATAAGAACTAATAAATAACTCAAGTTTCATTCAAATGAAGCATTTTTACTTAAGTAAATCATCTTCTAGGATGGGACTTTTTTAGGAGCATTAATATCATCATAACAACTGCCATTAAAAACACACAGATTACTAAACACAAAGTTGATATCATGTGATTCATTGGAACACTAACCCATCTATTCGAAATCGTTCCCTCACATCAATTAGGTGAGGAGAAGTGAAGAGTCCAGTTCGAAAACCGCACTCCCTTAAAATAGCCTCACTGAATGTACATGTAGAACCCTGAAATGTAAATCCATTAAGCCAACAGTTACATTAAGCAAGAGAAAAACATATCAAATATCACCTACTCATTACTTTTGTAATCCTTTCATATAGAGGCATCAAATTACTACAGTACAAATACAGATATTAGCAATGCATCACCTGATATTTTTGTCACTTTTGTCATGTTAGTACTTGGATCCATGTCAAACAACCACATTTGTGCTTACATGAAGATGATGCATTTCAACAATGTGTATTCATAAAGATAGTGCATTTCAAACTTCAAGATGATTCAGTCTTTACAGAATGGATAACCATGCTAGCATATTAACAATAATAAAGTTTCAAAATGGTAAAATAAGATCAAATTAATATAAATGGAAGAGTACCTTCCCCTTAGTTCCTGCCACATGAATTATTTTGAGCCCATCAATCTGTTCTTCCAAGCCAAGAATCTGTAAAGAAAAACAAGCATTGTTTGTTAAAATCTAAACAAAATTATTTTTACAAAATATTTTCTCAGATTGGATGAGGTACTATATAATCGAACCTCAAGTAGCATTTTTATGTTCCTAAAACCAAGGGAAAGGTCTGAGGAAAGATTTCAATTAAGTTGAGTGATAGACCCTCATATATTTTTAAATGAATTTTCTAAAAATTGAATTTAACATGTTAGAAACCATCAAACCCAAAAGCAGCTGTTGGAAGTATGCCATCAATGTATATCAAACATATTGCTGACAAGACAAATACATGTACAGAATATTACTAGTATCAGTATACAGCACTCTTAACTATAAATACTTCAAACATGAAGGAGTAATTACATCAGTGTTACCTTAAGATACTCAGACATTCGTTCCAATTTTCTATATGTACCACCTACAGATGATTTGGCTCCTCGTTTCTGACTTGTAATGAGAGATGAAAGAGCTTCCATGGCAGTTTCATATGAAGATGGAACAGAAAAATCTTGCAAGTGCTCCTTCACAACCCCATTGCTTCCCAATTTTTCCATGACTTGTGATGACATCTTTGTATATCTAACGCCTAAAACAGTCGGCCAAAAAAACGTTTGAAAACTCAAGTTTAATCTTTTGTACCATGCAGCAAGATGAAGAGTTATTTAAAGAATTATATGATTCATACTTTCTAGTTCTACATCAATCAATCTCTAATGAATGATGAAATTGAAGGTCTATGTTATTGGCCACCTGACAACGAAATCAAACTGAGAAGATGATAAAACCATTATGGAAACTTCTATGCTATCCTGGTGAGTTCATGTAGAGGAAGCAAAGCATAAAGGAGAAAACAGGAAAAGGGGAAAATATGAGATTATAGAACAATAAACAAGAGCCAGAGTCGAAAGTCGAGAAACCAGAATCTTTTATTTACTATACTACAATCTATCAAGAAAAATACAGTTTCTCCCCATCGCTCATTTTCCTTCTTGAGATTCACAATAAAGTAGAGTACCAGGGAAGTCAATTCTAGGAGGACCAGCATTTCCATTTCCCTAAAAGGGCTACAAACCCCATGTATGTAATTATAAGGAGAATACAGCTCTAAGTGCACTAGTTTTAGGTGTATTGCATTCATTTGAGTTAAAACAAAAATGGAAGTATGTAGCATGAAGATTGCAATGGTTGATAAAGTATAATGTATATATCAGTGACCAATTCATCTGCTTCTATTATAAAATTTTCATAGTCTCTCCTGGATGTGCTAATTTTCCTTTTTGAATAATTTAATATTGCATCTGTAATATGTTTCAGTTTGGGCAAGAATTTTGAAATGACCACTTTATATTAGTTGTTTGGTAGGAATTCTGGAGAATTCCCCAATCTAGAACACTAGCACATTAGGAAATTGAAAATTCAGACAAGTAATTTCCTGAACTGTTGCCATGTTCTGTTAGAGGAATATAGTAGTATACATACTGAGGAAATAACACCTAACAAAAAAAATCCAAACCCTTCACACCCCACCCCCCCTGCCTTTTTGTCTTATTTATCCCCCAATAACTCTCCCACAGAAGTAAAAACAATTATCTGTGTGATTTGGAAACTTTATATTACCCCAATTTCTTTTGGATGTGCAAGTTATCTAATTCTGTTTGGAAGTTAATGGAGTACAGTATTTCTTACTAATTTATTAAAAGCATGGATAAAAGCATATATAGTTCTACATAACTCTTGACCTATAGCTTGTTTTAGAATAAGGCTTACAATGTCTAGTGAGATTATGTGCATCTAGGCAAGCTGGAAAACAAGTTAAGCTCCATGTTCTTTTGCTGGAAAATTGATGATCTCTCCTATGTAAGTGAGAGACTTTAAGTATCCCACACTTCAGGGCAGAGTTTGTATAAACGAGCATCAGAAGATATCAATCCTGTGGGACACAACAGCAGTCAGTCAAAAAAACCAAGATAAATTATTAAAGGAAAGTAGAGCTCAATGCAAATTGACAGAAAGCTGCAATGACGGTATATTGCAAGGGCAACATCCCCACTCTGTCACCACATACCAGCCATATCCCACGGTTTGTTCCAACTATGACATTTCAATGTGATTATGCAAATAAAATGTTTATTGAGACAGAATGCCCCATCTAATACATTGGAAAGTGACATGAACCATGTTACATGTTCATGCTTAGCAGCCAAAAATTGTGAAACAGAAACCAATGTGTCCTGCAAGGACCAAATGCCACTCCAAACAATAGGTGAACCATAAAAAATGAAGGAAAAATTAAGAATAGAAAAAATGGGGAAAAAACATTCATATAGTTTGGATTCAGTAGTGAGGCACTGATATTCTGGCACTGGTTCAGGATTTGAGAGCTGCTAATTCATACAAAATGTGTCATGAAAGTCATATTTCCAATTACCTATTCAGTGCTCATTACCTGGATATCATTGTTTTCACTATGCCTATTGATAAAGTCACCCAAGAATCTTTCTGAAACTTTCAATCCCCTTTTTTTTTTCCCAAACTGTTTATCTATATCAGCAAAATCAGATTTTATGGGAAACAGATTCCACATTCAATTACATCAAATTTTCTAAAATAAACATATCCAATATTTTTCATAGGAGATGGCACCTAAAATCCACATCTAAACCAACTAAATCCAACAAAGCAACATATTTTATCAGTATCGCTTAGAAGAATTAATAAATGACAAATAAAACGCCCCTCATCTTATTTCTCAAATTTTCTTCGCAGCCATTATCTTTCTTATTCCACTGCTCTTTTTCCCAGTTCAATACAGAGTAACTTATGGCTCACCAAAGTAAAGATTAATGTGACAAACAAAATACCCAGAACCCAATTTCATTCATTTTTCTCATACTTTCTCACCCACCAACCCAAAAACACATACTCAGTTATAACTTCACTTCTTTTCTTTTTCTTTTTTGTTTTCCTACTCCTTCAACACTACAGAAGATTCTGAACCAAACCCATCTCTTTTTTTCTCATATCTTTTCACAACAAAAACAATAAAACAGTTCCAAAGTACCCAACAGACACCAAATCTCATAAGCAAGAATGAATAAAAAGTCCAAAACAAAAAGATATATATGAAGCATATGCATGTATACATGTATTTGAGAGACAGAGAAAGAGAAGTGGCTGACCGAGGAACCATGGAGAACAGAGAGAGTCTTTATCTAGTTTGGATGGTGGGTCTGTGGTTGAAGGGAGAGAGATATTGGTGGCAGGCACTTGTTTGTTTCTGTGTCAATCTCCGTGCATTATAAACCAGCGTCTGCGTTTAAGGTCTACGGGCTTACAAGTATAACCTCTCTTTTTCTTTCTTAAACAATGTTGTGTTTTGAGGGCTGCTGTGCTTGTGTAGTCCACATGGTATATATATATATATATCATATTCATGTACGGTAAGAAATAAGAACGTGAGAACCGCATTGCAATTTGCCACAATTATGTACCAATTCATGCCCATTCAATTCCCATCCCCAAAAATGATAAAATAAATATTCATGCCCATTCAATGCGGTATTTTCACTAGATTTACGGTGGGAATATAAAACCTTTCTAAAGGTATCACTTGTCTAGATTTCCAAAATAAAAAAAGTACCACTTGTCTATATTTATAGTATGTCTATACAATTTTTTTCCTTAAAAAGAAATGTTATGTCTATAATTTTTTCACAATAAATTTTAAGTGGCATGTTATTACTAGTTGTTATTTTAAAAATTATAGCAAGTTCATATAATTTTTTTTTAGGAATAATTTGATAGTTGGAAAGATAACTTAATTCTCAACATCTTTGTTGAAAGCACCACGAGACAATAGTTAAATTAAAAACCTCTTTGCTTTTTCAAATCAATTTGATGGAATCTCTTTCAACTCGTTTGGGGCTTTTAACACAATTGAGTAAGGTAGTAAAATCTTTCTTTAAACCAATTCAAATAAAAATGTCCCAAAAGAAAAGATATAAATGAAAATTTTGTCTTTGGCCTCTTACAAATACATCAATTTGATATAGTTTTCAAATTTGGAGCTGCCTAATATAGTATCTTATTTTTGTGACATTCATCTCCTTTTATGATAAGTTGTGTGAGGCATTTTAATTAATTTCAATGGAATTTAGTTTCATAAATTTTTTCCATTAACTTTAATAAATGGAGCTAAATGCCTTGTATCTGAATTGACACCTCCCCATGTACAAAGTGCTTGGGGGTCTAGGAGGGAAAGGATTCGAGCTGCGGGATTAACATAAAAAAATAAAAATAAAATAAAAAACTTTAATAAATGGAGTTTTGATGGCAAGCCAAGTGCCAACATCAGCAATTGCTAAAGAATAAAGGAAAAATATCATATAAGTTGCTCAATTGGTAAAGTCTTTGATGATTGAATAAGAGATATGAGGTTCAATTTCCACCTACACCAAAAACCGATTGATGTCTTGATCTGATGATAAAAAGTATCATCAAGAGTGAATGCCATAGGTTGAAACTCTAAAAAAAAAAAGGAAAAAATATCATTTTACTTAATACTTATATTATACAAGTAATTGTAATAAGACTATGATGATAAATTTGTCATCTTAGACACTTGACGTTTTCTCCTACCTTTGGATTATAAATTATAGTAGTCTTTTTCTTCAAGATTTTCTTAACAAGTAATGCTGCACATTTTTCTTCAAGCTTTTCATTTTTTTTTTAAATGGTGGCCCCTCTCTCTCACTTGTATATTTGAAGGAAAAGACCCTCTTCAAGTCCACAAGTAAACTTATTTGGAGTTCATAGACCTTAGGGTCCATTAGTTGGAGGAATGGAAAAAGAAATTTTGTAACTTAACATTTCTTACGTAGTTCTAATGTTGTACACACTACTTATTGAAATGTGCAAGTGGAAATTTTAAAACAACCAATTTTGTTTATTCTTTCTTTCAAAGGAAACTTGATCCTGGAATAATCTGGTTGATCAGTCAAGATCTTTAGTTGACTGTTCTTAGTTTAAATGTGGCACACTACATGATAGTGTGTGAAATTGGAATCAAAGAAGATAAGCCAGAAAATTTGCATTTTTTTCTTTGCCATACTAGAAAAGAACTCTAATTGGCCACAAATCCAAATCTCAACTTGGCCTGACGTTCAAATCAATATTATCATGGAGCAAATGCATTCAAACCATTTGAATTTTGAAGCAGGCATGGCACCCTTCTCTGAGAAATGGACAGTCAGCTTAATTACTTGCATCAAACCCAACATGTAACACGCATTACATTTGACATGCCCTATAGGCTATATGTGCTATGGACAATTGTTGAAGCAACTGCCATTGACATCCCTCTCTCTCTTGGAGAATCAATTACACTTTAAATCATAATAGGTCAATAGAAGACTTTAGTGTTTGTTTGGCAAAAATTATTTTTGCCAACTTATTTTACTATACAACTTATTTTTGCTACCATTCATGAGTTTTACTGCACATTTTGGTACTATTTATGGGTCTTACTATATTATTTGAACTAATTTTTACCTTTATTTATAGTACTTTCAGCAAAAAGTTTTCAGTTTCAGTAAAATAAGCAGATCTCAAACTATGAGGATCAATTCCTTTACTTGATTACCTATCTAGATAATATGTGATTCAATCTTTATTTTATAAATAAAGATGCTCATTTTATTTCTTAGAAAATTAGCTAAATCTTAAAGAGGGCCAGTCAATTTTCTCATCTTGGTAGTCAAGATGCTTGCCAAAGTCTACAATCGATCATAACCACCAGTTGCCACTGGGCCTACTCCCACCCAAGTAAGGTTTACCATTGCAAAGAGATGAAGTTGTCTTTCACACTATCAAAATAAAGATGTATAAAGAATCAAAGCCACCAAAACAAAAAGAGAGAAAAGAAGTATAATGTATATGCGAAAAGAAAGAGAAGGAAGACAACAAATTTTAAGAATAAAACACAACATTTTGCAATCGTATATAATTTATTTTGAGTATTTTTATTTTTTATTTTTCAAAGATGATCTTGCTCCACTATGCAAGTGTATTGATGTATTGAAACCTTGTTTTATGATTTTGTAGTGGTAAATGATGAAAGCAATAATGGTTGTGTGTGTATATATAACATGCCAATCATCGATGCAGATGACCAAAATTAGTGATTTTAATTATACTTGGTTCCAAAGCTTCCTTCAATTCGGTTAGGTGTTATGGTTCCTTGCACAAATTGTGCAGAATATGTTTATTTCATCATTTGTTAATTACCCAATAAAATAATCTCACAGAAGTTGTAGTGATGATCATTTTGTTAAATTCATTTGCAAACCTATCATAAAATAATTTTATACATATGCCTACGCATTCATTTATTCAAAATTATTAACATAAAAACTATGATGGTATGACCCAATCTTTTTCTTAAAGTAAAGAAAAAGAGATGATTTTTTTCATCTGCACTTTAATTAGGATAGACACTGTCATGCTTGACTTAATGTATTTGAACAAATCAATTAGCGTGGAGTCATCAACAATGTCATTCTCAATGACCTAACACTCTTGTGGATTCTATTCAAGTAACTAAAATAATGAAAGAAACAACCTACTTGACCTGACCACCACGGCACCAACTACATTAATAAGTGACCAAGTCATGTAAAACTTGGATACTTGCAATCCATGAACATGAAAGGAACCTAGTATGCTGCTTTTGTAGGCTGATTAGACAACCTTATAAAATGAGATAAGCTGATTTTGTATGACTGATTTAATATTCTAACCAAAAAGAAACTACGCAGTACACATAGTAGCAGCACACTATTTGAATTTCTTAATTACATCTAGAAAATCGAGGAATGATCCCTGTAATTGCCTCATTTGTTAAAGCATGTGTTTTCCAAGCAGGCTTAAAAAACTTAATTCTCTATTTACCATGGACCACTCAATTATAATAGGTTTCAATTTCTCAATTTTGGTGCTTTATTTTAGATGGATAAGACACTTAACATTTCAACCCCAAACCAGAACATTCAACAATAGATATAGAGGTTGCTAGACAATAGGCTGCTAGAGCCCTTTGCTTGGAAGAAAAAGCTATAAATGGAGTTCCATCTTAAGGGTTCCCCACTACTACTGTCTGGAAGTCTGCATATGACTCTTGCTAGAACCCTTTCAGCTCACTTTTACTTGAATCTAATACAGGTTGATACAATATAATCAATCTGTGTTTCCAAAAGTTGATACAATACCTTTGTGATGTCCCTATGTGATGTCCATCTTAAGGGTTCCAAATATAATCAATCTTTCAGGAATACGCTGAATTTGGCACCCTTGTACTTTGTCAGACTCAAAACATTTTAAAGTGAAACAATCAATACATTATCGCCTACATGATTAAAGATTAAGAAGGTTGATACAATACCTATGTGATGTCCCTTTTGCCAAACGTTTACAGGCAGAGTTATATAACAGGAGAACTCAAATCTTAAAGATTATGCAAGCCGCATATGCAAAAAATAAAATAGAGGCACATAGCACAAAAAATAAGTATAACGTTAGTTTATGTAACTGTTGAAATATTGTATGTAACAAAACACTAATTAGACCTCTCTCAAGATGTAAATAGTATGCCAAGAGCCTTGTAGCTCAGGTTGGCACCTTCTTGTATTTCCAAAAGAGACATCTAGGGTTCAAATCCCTTTTTCCCCTATTGTAACTATCGAATTATCAACAAAAAAAAAGAAAAGAAAAAGAGGTAGGTGTAAATAGTATAATCTCTTATCATTAAAAAAAAAAAGGTACAATCTCTCTCTATCTCTCTCTGCTGATGAAGACTCTGGATTAGTGCTCTTATTATATATAGAAGTTCTCAAATACGTTGTTCTACCTTTTCAAGACAAACTTCTGAAATCCAAAAGATAATCATTCCGGGATTCCTTTCTAATTTAAATAAGAATTTGTTCTTGGAAATCTAAGTGTCAAGAGTTTAATTACAAATTTACAAGGCTAAAAAAGACATTTCAATAAGACTCTTTACAAATCATGAATTTACTGCCAATTGTTGAAGCACTTCAATGGTTCCAAGTACATGATCATGGCTAATTAGTAAATTATGCTGATTAAAATCTGCCATTGGATTCTCCTTTGCAAGAAGGCTAGTGTTTCAAAGTAAGGAGTACAAAGGCAAAAACACCGCCGCTCTCTTTTGTCAAAAATCTACTTTCAATGATCCAAGAGTGCAAGTGAGATTAATACAAATGACATTGAAGCCAAAATTTGAACAATTGTAAGATAAGGTCAGAATACCTTTTAAAGACCTTAAAACCAAGAAAGCCAACTTAACAAAGAAACATGAATAGAAATAACTTATGAATGATAACACCTATAGTGACTGTAACTCTGTTCTGCTCACACCAAACAAAAGAATAAGACAACTTCCAAACCTTTAAAAACACCTTGCTCGAGGTTAAAATTGATAATCATTTGTTCTGGGGAAGGGAAAAATGAAAAGAGAGGATAGAAAACTAATTTTTTTGTAGCTTTTTTGACAATGAGAAGAAAAGTTTGAAGCAACTTGTAGTAGCTACCGTGTAAATGTGGCTTGCATAATGAGTGAACCAGATGAAAGATGAGTACTTCGCAACTTTAAATAAATACCAATCCTTTTTCACTTTGAATGAAGGCCTAATCAGCAACTAGAGAGTTTACACAACAGAGAAGCAAAGCACAAACTTGAAACGTCAATATTTGCGTTCAATAGGTGGCAAAGAAAAAGAAAATTCATTAATCTAATGTACATACCAACATAATTCTTACAGTACAGTAGTACACACCCCTTCAGTCACTTGAATCTGTTCTCTAATAACAACTACCAATCATCACTCTTGTATATTATACTCATCAAGAATCCTATATGACATGGTAAAGTGAAATAAATCAACGTTATGATCCAAAGATTACTTTGCATTGGCCTGTTGTTTTCTCCTTGAACTGCTGCACAAGGGAGTGCTAGATGGAATAAATAAAGAGGATTGAGATGAATATTACCATGGAAGCTGAGATGGTGAGGGTCAAATCTAAATCACTCACACACACACACACACAAAAAATAAGCAAACAAAAGCAACTGCAAATTAGATGGTAATCCAAGATCATAACAAGAACAAATGAAACAATTTTAGAAAGAAAAAAAAAAAAAAAATGACACAAATTCTTATAATAGAAAACTAAACTCATATTCATCATAGTACAGACACAAATTCTTAAAGAAGCCTTACCTCATCAACACATGAAGAATCCAGAATTGGTTCTGTATTTGCCATCAAGATAATCATATTCTTAGTTATTACCTTTAGTATTTCAAAGTCCACCTCGTTCCCTTCTTTTTTTGTACAATCCCATTTGTAATTCTTATATTCCTACCCAAGAATGCTAAGTGAATCCCTATATAATTCTTTTCTTGCAATTACAAATTCACCAAAGCAGCTAAATACTAAAACTCATGCTGTTGTTTTCCTTGGTAATGCAATCCAAAACAAGATCAAAATCAAATGCTACCCAACAAACACTATTGAGGCATAGCTTTGTAGCTCACTGATATTTCTTGGTGTCTGACGAGAAATAAGGTTCAAATCCTCCATCTCCTACTTGTTGAAACAATTAAAAAAGGAAGAAAAAAAATCAAATAAATGAATTCAGAAAAAAGAAAAGCTCAATTAATTATTTCTTTTTTTTTTTTTTACAAAACTACAACTAGATAATTAAATATAGGGAAAATGTGAAAACATGCATGCCTTGCCTTTCCTTTCCATTATTATCAAAGAGTAATGGTAATTACACGCTCACCATACACATACTACCACATGAATTAAAATCACGTTTTAAACTTAATTTCAATTAAAATTGTGAAATCATGAAAATACAATTTCACAATTTTAATTAGAATCGCGTTTTAAAAACAAGATTTCAAAATGAAGTGTGCACAGAGGTGTAATAGCAAACGTGCAATAATATTTTTCTGATTATCAAATAAATATCAACTTAGCTACATAATTCGATCAGAAAGCGAAGGAAGCCTCCTGAAAAAGTTCAAAGCTGGTGATGGCATCCGATCACGAAATATGGGATGGCGCAGATAATAGAACCCAAACGCCATTGCCACCATCTTCGACGGCACCATATACAATATCATGGCCACCACAAAACACAACCCAACAAATATCCCAGTTGCACGAGGGTCCCTCCATGTCACCAACGCTTGCACACGTTCACCTTGCGAAGCTATATCTCCCAATATCCTCTGTACACGTGCCCCTACCGTGCGTAGTTTATCATACCTGCCACCAATAAGTCTAGAGTTAATTTTTTTTTTTTCCACAAAAATGAGGTAGCGAGTTGTAAATAATAGACAATTAACTTTAGAAATGAATCCAAATAAGAATCATTAACAACTCAGCAAATATAATTATGAATTTGTTACGAAAATATTGTGTATATGGCAATGTTGTACCTCGCACGCACGACCTCATTTGGCCTATTACTTGGCACCATATCGAACTCCTCGTCTAGCTCATCACGGTCCACACCATCAACCAGTGAAATCTTAGGATCAAAATGTGGAAGTGGCTCCCTTGACTTAAACCTATAGTTCCAAGCCCCAATTACAAACACATAAAATGCTAATGTGGGCACAATTAGATCAGGGAACCACACCAACATCACAAACAATGCATGTACAAGAATTGTGGCCATCGGATTCCTCCATGTACGAATCTCCTCCACCCATTTGATAATATCCATAAAACCAACGATCACATTGATGATCCTAAAATAGTTTACACGTACTTTTCTCATGCTGAAACCTTGTGAGTCTGCATCCAACATGTAAAGCACAACCTCGCGTTTAACTGGCGGTTCTGATCGTGACAAGTGTACTGCTATGGTCTTAGCTGCAATGTTCCTCAACATCTCTTGCTGAACTATCCCAAGTGGCTTTATATGATGCATCAATGGCAACAAAGGCTGAGAGTACACGTGAAGAATATCCAAACTTGAAGCTGCACGAGTGAACCGAATTGCAATCTCCAAATCTCCCATTTTCTTCATTCCAGAATTGGACAAAACCAGCAATGGATACAAGTTTCTGTACACTTTACCAGTCTGCAATGTAGAAATACGCACTCGAACTTTTCCAATACGAGAATCAGGTTTAGAAGTACTGTCTGTTTCGAATAATATTCCTGAGCTATCATCAAAAACTCCAACACTCAACACAGTGCATGGATCATATACCTTCCATGTGTACTGCTCATTCCACTTGGGTTCCAAGCTGTCGGAAATGGTACGCGTACGTATCCATTTTGATCCATATTTAGCAACACAATATGCATCTGTAAAGCCTTTACCTTTTCCCATCGTCTTCATCGGTATCAAACTCTTGCATCCAATGATACCAAGCTCGATTGTACCTACAGGGGGCTTCCATAGTTGCCTTGCAGTAGGACGGTAATCGCTGCATAGGTGCGCAGCCTCATCCATCACATGATAGCCACCATCGAAGCACAAGCGGAGATGGACTCTACCTTTGTACATCGTCCTCTTCTCATCGTTGTTTGGGGCCTCTAAGTTGAACCTAATAATTTGCATAAGCAATATCAGCATCAACATGTTTTTTCTACATAGGTAACATTACATGCAACATTTTAATAATGAAAATAGAATTTTTTTGTCACACACTTAAATAGTGTACATCATATCCAAAATTGAATGCTTTATATACTCACTAATAAATCGTAATACATACATGCAGACAATAGATACTAATAAGTGTGTGATAATCACTAGTCAATGAAAATATCCATAACAATCATGTATGTGAAAATAAAAATTCATAAAGTTAGATTATGAGAGCACAGAACTCTAACAATACCATTGGGACGCCACCTTTCGATCGTCCACACGCCTTTCGATGGCTGCGTTTGGAATCCTCACAATACCAATGGTTGCCGGTGGTGCTTTACTAGATTGTCGCATTTCAAGAAAAAAGATTAAGTAATCGCTGAATGGCTCGGCGGCTATAAATAGTAAGTCTTCATTCCATGAGGGTGAGCCATCGCGTGTGACAGAGACTTTGGTTTTCAATACTTGGAAAATTCCCAACTGTGCTTTGATTTGGAATGACAAATCCTTCAATGGCAGATCAAGAATGTCTCGAGCTTCTACAACAGTAGCTCTGAGGTACCACAGCTTTGGAGATTGGTACACTTTGGCTCTTGAGTTCACATTGTTACGACAGTCAGTACTCTTTGTTGCATCAGGGAATGCCTCGTCAGCTTGCGTGCCAATCCAAGTGGCAAGCATAAGCTCGCCTGGATAGTGGGTCTCATTTCCATCCAACCTGTACCACTGTGGAGCCAAGGGACTATCTGGTGGGTCCCGCAATGGGATTTCCGTCACATCAAAGCAAATCCCACCTAAGAAAGTGTTGTGTACTGAGTCCCACACGGAGACTTCTAAGGTGGAGCAAGAATCCGGGGAGTTGCGACCGAAAGCAAATGTCTGGTCCCACTCGAAGAAGAAATTAGGACTTTTTCGAGCAGGGTTGGACTGAGCATGGTGTCCTCCTGAGACCCCAATTCTGACAATTGGGTTCACGATGCTGGGGAGTTTCCTTGCCTTCACCACTTGAACAAATAAGTAGTGCATCTTCTCGACGAGATCGAACGAGGACTTCTCTATTGTCATACTTTCTGTTGGATCCAATGGAGTAAAGTTGCTTCCATGTCCTGTAAATGGTCTCTTAATTGGTTGTGGACCAGCGATTCTCACTTCGGACATTGATCTAGAAACAGATGCTGGCATCATTTCGATGACAGGATCATCTGGAGGCGTGGGCTCTTCCACGCCTCCAACAGTGGAAGAGTCCACCTCTGGAGGCGTGGACTCTTCCACTGTTGGTTGAGGAGGAGGCTGAGATGATTCTGTTGGCTTCTCAGCTTCAACTTCCGCATTCTCTGGTGGTGGCGCGGCTGCAGCTTCAGCTTCAGCTTCAGCAGCAGCAGGTGGCTCTTCATTAGGCTTCTCTCCATCAGCAGCAGGTGGCGCAGGAGCTGGTTCCGGTGGCGGTGCTGCTGCCACAGCAGGCGGTTCTTCTTGCTTTTTTTCAGGCTCTGGAGGTGGCGGTGGTGGAACGACCTCGTTCTCATCATGATCGACATAATAAATCTTGAGACCAATGTCACCTTGAATCCAAGAAAACAAGCTCTTCTTCTGTAAAGGGAAATATATCAAGGCCTCCTCGCCTTTCTTAACGAAAAGCTGTGTGGAATTCAAGCGTATCCAACCGAGAAAGTTGTTCCTCGTTGTTGGTCCATGGTTCTTGTCATGGTAAATGATAACCTCCAACATGTCTCCCAACACTTGGGCGTCGGAGGGCTTGGCCACGTTAAACTCCAGAACCTCGTTCCATGTTGGGTTCAGTTCGCAAATTGCTGTTTTTGTTCGCTTTCGCTGCCCGTAGTAGTCGACCTGGACGTAGGGACTAGACGTGCCGTGACCGTCTTTTGGCATCAGATTCCGGGCATCCACCACTTCAACTATCAGCTTCTGAACCATCTTGATTGAGAGGTATAGTAATATATGGGAGCTTCAAAGCAAGCCCTGTTGTTGTGTGCTTCTTTGTGTTATTTTGCTACCTTTACTCTCGCATGGCATGGTCTGGTATGTGAGTTTTGAGAGACTATGAAAGAGAAAAACAAAAGGGGGTGTGTCCTGTGAATTAGTGTTCAATATTGGAATTCTTTTCTTGGTTTTGGGGTAAGAAATAGTGCAAAAGGTGTGTATAGAATATATGAGAAAAGAAACAATTAAAGGTGCTAGACTTGGTGTGGAAACAGCTTTAGTCTTTGCTTATTGATTAGGATATTACTTCCTTTTGACACTGAAGATTCTCTCTCACCTCTCATTTTACCTTTTTCTTTTGGCCATCCCTTATAGATATAACCAGTTGGCATCAATTGGTAACTTGAATTCCACAAAGAGATGGACAAATCTGCAAAGCTTTTTTCCAAAGAATGAATAGATTTTGTGTCACCGACTGTGGTTTTTGTTATCCAAGACAACATTGCTTTTTGATTTGATAAAAGTTGTCAAGGCCCTAGTCAGTAGCCACTAGCTATTTTCCACTCTTTTCTCATACTTTAAGAAGACGAATGCCATCAGAGATGGACAACGTATGAACATGCAAGCTTTTTCCCAAGATAACTTAAGTGTGTCACCGACTATGAGCGCTTTTTAATTTGACAAAAGATGTCACCCCTTGGTCTGTAGGCACTAGCTATCTCCTTTCACATACTTCAAGAAATCTTGCCTGATAAGAAGAACAGTAGTGTGTATGCATGTGGGGTTGGCTGCATAAACACTATTTTATTACCAAGTAAAATGGTTCGACTCACGAATAAAACAGAGCATTTTTGCAATCATATTAAGCTTGTTTTGATGTTATTCTTAATTTTTCAGAAGACATTTTGCTCCATTATGCAAGTGTATTGATGTATTGAATTTTTTTATTTTTTTATTTATGATTTTGTAGTGGTAAATGATAAAACCCATGCAGGTTTTGCCGTAAAATATAAATATTAGGATGAGTGTATAAATTTCTATGTAATAAATTGTTAGTATTAATCACATGTGTACACATTGAAAGATTGTTTATTGTGTTTGTTTTTTCACTTTAGGCCCTCATCATAATAAAATAACAATAATGACTTATGTCCAACCCTGCCCTCTCCACAATTTGCATTTTCTAGTATGCAAATTTGGGTGTTAGGCTGAAAGCAATAATGGTTGTGTATATATATGCCATGCCAGTTATTGATGCAGATGGCCAAAATTCGTAGTGATCTAAATCATACTTGGTTCCAAAGCCTCCTTCAATTCGGTTATAATTAGGTGTTATGGTTCCTTGCCCAAATCGTGCAATTTTTTTTTCATCATTTGTTAACTACCTACTTAAATAATCTCACAGATGTTGTAGAGTTATAAAATTCATTTGCTAGCCTATCAAATAATAATTCTATACATATACCTACACGTAAGTATTCAAAATTATCAATATAGAACTACGATGGTTATGACCTAAAGGAAAGAAAAGGAGATGTTTTTTTCTTCTAAAAGCTGCACTTTAGGACACAGTCATGCCTGACTTAATGTATTTGAACTAATAAATTAGCATGGAGTTTGATGCATCAACAACGTCATTCTTCATGGACCTACACTCTTTGAGGATTCTACTCATCCAAAAATGCATGCAGACCAGCAAGTAATCAAGATAAATAGATCATGGAAGTCCAAAGACACAGATCATGCCCTACTTCCTCACAAAAGAAAGAAACAACAACCTACCAACTCGACCATGAACTACATTTGGATACATGATAAGGAACCTAGTATGCAGCTATGCACATAATAAACATATAAAAGTACTTATACCTACATACACATAGGACAATTAGGTTGGTCAGACTGGGTCTAGATTTTACCTTGAATGACCCCATTTTCAACTGGATTGATTGATTACTACTACCAAATCAAATGGGCAGATTGGAATTTCTTGATACTCAACCAGGCCAGGCTTTCCCATGTCTTAATATGTATGACTTAGCTTCTATGACCCAGACTGGCCAATTTTCCTGTTATTGCTCCATTTAGTTAACGAAATAATTAGTTAATAAAAGAATGAAAATTTGCAATCTTCTGGAATGTTTGCTGATATGGGCAGAACATTTACAGCTGCTGCACTTGTTAACTTGTCCCCAAATTTAAAAATTTTATAAAAAATTAACCAGATGGACTATAAATTAAAAACCGTTTCTGGTGTTGCT
The DNA here is from genome assembly GCA_014183005.1 of Castanea mollissima. Classification (NCBI taxonomy): domain Eukaryota; kingdom Viridiplantae; phylum Streptophyta; class Magnoliopsida; order Fagales; family Fagaceae; genus Castanea; species Castanea mollissima. The sequence continues at coordinate 39,198,512 of JACAVU010000009.1, read as the reverse complement.
CTCAATCAGTCGTTGCATTCAATCCAGCCTGGGTTGATCAAGCTTTCAATCCTGGTGCGATTCAAACCATGTCAGGTTTGTTTCCTGTTGGAGTTGTGCGCTGGAAATATATGGAGTACAAATTAAAGTTTAATTCTTTTCGTGCATTGAAATAGATTTCAAAAGTAACAATGGAATAAATTGAAACACAAATCGAATACAGACATACCTTAATTGATTCACTGCATGTCTTCAATGGTCCATTGAATTGAGAAATCAAGAGATTGTTATCATTAGATGCATCCGGTGATAGTCGGATAGTGCTTATTTCCAATTTTTGAAGAGGATCAGATCAGAGGATAGAGTTGGAGAGAGGAAGATTGATGAAAATATGAAAACAATCTTCTCCATGATTTAGTGACAATAAAACTGCTCTAAATTATATCAACATCAAAATCAATCATAAAACACAGTATTAAATGTCTAAACAACTAAAGCTTTGAATGTCTCTTAAATGTTTTTGTGGCGGCATATAAATACTTCATGATCTCCACCTCTTACTTCTAATAAACAAGGCAAAAATCCAGGATAAAAACAACTATGAAAAGATTGGCCACTAAAGACATCTAAATGCAGGATGTTTTTAGATCATAAAAACAGTTGCTTTCTTTCAAAATAAAAGAAATAAAGAGACTTGAATTAAACTGAACAAACAAGATAAGTACAAATTATTGTCCTACCCTATCAAATAATGATTGGAGTTGGCAGGAGTTCTGCTTTCCAGTACAAGTATAAGGGGTGTTTGTTAATCAAAAAAATACATAATCAGAAAAGTCAGCCGCATATAATCCCATCCATAAATCAAGTGGAAGATCTACACTAGTCAGTGGCTGCTGACTGATATCAGAAAGACCAGAGAAGGTATCATCAACAAGATAGAGTCCATCAAATTTAGAGTCGTAGCACATCTTCTTGCTTGACTGGTTTCTTCTTCTGAAACGAAGACTTGAAATTCAGAGCGATCATCATGGGCAGTGCTTTGATTTTCATTAGCAGTGGAAGTAGAATTAAGAGGAAAATCTAGAAAAGACAGTGGATCAAAATACAGGTCTGTGTCATCTGTAAGATTGAGTAAAGATCCTCCATCTCAGCTTCATCAATAACAACTCCATAGGCCATCTTCTCAGCTATCTCTTCTTGGTCATTAGGGGCAGCAGGGCTTAAATTTTCATCAAATGGGTAATGATCATCAAGAAAATCTACAAAAGAGTGTGGAAGTGGTAGATAGTCCATGCCCTTCTCTTGATCAAATCCATCAACTTCAGAACCCATCTTCTTGGTTCCTTCTTGTGAATCCATGACTTGGAATTGTGAATGATCATCAAGGGCAGCAAATCTTGGATTTTCATCAAACAGGTCCTGAGCATCAACAAAAACTACAAAACACTGTGGAAGTGGTTGACAGTCCATGCCCTTCTCTTGATCAAGTCCATCAACGTCAGAGCCCATCTTCTTGGTTCATTCTTGTGAATCCAAGACTTAAAATTGCAAATGATCATCAAGGGCAGCAAATCTTGGATTTTCATCAAACAGGTCATGAGCAACAACGAAATATACAAAAGACAGCGGAAGTGGTTGACACTCCATGCCCTTCTTGTCTTGATCAAGTCCTTCAACTTCAGAACCCATCTTCTTGGTTCCTTCTTGTGAATCCAACACTTGGAATTACGAGTGATCATCAAGAGCAGTAAATCTTGGATTTTCATCAAATGAGTCTTGATCATCATATGAGTCGTGACCTGCCATGCCCGTGTCATCAATTCCATCAAAGAAATCCACCCAATCAATAACACTCTTTGGGGAACCCAAAACAACAGAATCAACAACAGAGGGTCTTTCCAAATCCAAACCCATCTCCTCCGTCTTCTTATTTTTTTGTAAATTACACAGAGAACTAAGTCGGTGCCCTTTTCAGCAAGACTAAACTCATGCATTAACCATGATCACCTTACCCTCACCCTTCACCTCGAAATTCAACAATTTGTTGAATGGTGCAACTTTCATGCTAAGTCCCATAAGCACGAGCCACACGATTCTTCCCATTGAAACTCTTTAACTCAGTGAAAAAATAGTTCTTTTCATCATCAAGCCAAGCAGTCAAATCACTACAAAAATCCATCGAGGCTTTTTGTACAATATTGGAAAATCCAATTACATCCCAAGCTAACGGCTGTTTACGAAACTTTTGATAAAGAAACTCTGTTATCAAAATTTCATCACTTGGGTTGAAACTGCCCACTATTGACAAATGACAGAGGCAGAGGTTGAGGTTGAGTTTTTCTTTTTTGAATTTGAATTGAAAGAAGCTACAGTAAATTCCAACGGTCCAATTTCTCCCCCGAACTTATATCTGTACTAGCTCCTTATATTTCTTATTCAATTATTTGAGACTTTACCCGTTGAGCTAGCGGCAATCCAATATATCTGTACTAGCTTAATACCCTAAAGACCGTAAATAAATAAATAAAAGCTTAATACCCTAATTTTTAAAAAAAGATTAATACTCTCAAATTTACCAATTTAGACATGTATAATAATTAATTACTGATTTAAAAACTCCTAAAAGCTAAATTTAAAAAAAAAAAAAATATTTTTTCTAACCACATTTCTCTCACTCCACGTTTCTGTCACGCATTAGTAATCAAGTATAATTCAATTTTTTTTAATAAAATAAAACTGCTCTTTTTTTTTTCACTAATGTACTCTTCTTCTTTTTATTTTTTTAAATTTCCTCATTTCCAAAATGAAATTGGGGCAAGTCTTATAAAAAAAAAATTTGCCGCAAGTTTTTCTATGCTACTATTTTTTTTTTCAAAGGAAAAAAGTATGTCATCCTCATCCCATCATCCTATTTAGTTTTTATTTATTTTATGAGATTATCTCATGCTAAAATACTATTCCATTGGACTAACAATTGGAAGGAAGAAGGCGAGTTGTTCTACTAATTCCCCATTCTCCAATCAGTCTTTCCCATGGGTTAGTATCCCACCAAATAATTGGAGTGAAATCCTAATCGAATTCAAAAAAAATTAGTAAGTCCAAGGAAATAAACTAATAAAAAATACATATTTCTTTTTTCAGATTAAACAAAAGGGATTTGCAAATAAAAGTGCTAACCCTACGACCAGTCCATAAATTGTTAAAGCTACCATAAAAGCCAAACTAAGCAATAAAGTACTTCGTATTTTTCCCTCCGCCTCGGGCTGTCTCGCAATCCCTTCTATAGCTTAGCCACAGCAGTACCTTGATCAACCCCAAGTCCAATAAAAGCAAGCCCGACAGCCAACCTAGCAGCAATAACAGATTTGGCAGAAATCAGTGGATTTATGATAAGTTCCTCACACCAAAATAAGTAAATAGTTAATGATAAAATCAACCAATAAATTATGATTTAATTATTCCATCGCTAAGATCTAGACACTCGAAGGAAATAAGAATTTGGAATTGAAGTAATAATATTATTATTGAATTTAAATGAATATTCAGTTATCCATTACTCTTTTTCACTTGTCTAGTAAACTTATAAAGTTTTAAAATCCTAAATTTTAGGCTACTTATAAAATCTTTCTTTTTTATTTCCCTCTCACATTTTTTTATGCATGTCTAATTCTATAAAAAAATAAACCCACTTTGTCTCGTTGAATTAAGAATATATATATAAACCATTATTATTATCCTCAGCAGTGGAATACATGTATGGTCTCTAACATATTAGCTGAGCTTCTTCTTTAAGATTGATTTGGTGTTCATGCCCTCTTATAGGAGGTACATTCACTTGTGTAGCAAAAACACCTTTGAAACTCCTGCAACAAGGCAACAATCTCAGCTGGAAGGGAAGACTGCTCCATTGCAGAACATTGAGCTAATATATGAAGAACAAACCCTTTTCTAGTAGGTACTTTGAAAAATTGAGGCCCATCTTGCAACTTAGAGCCTACAGATTATGTCTTGATCCCTTATAAGACTATGTGGTTGCCACCATATTGAAACCCCATAGTAAGATGTTTAAAATCCCAATTAATAATTCCCAATGTGATGATCCATTGAGTCCCTAACACCAAGTCACAACCCCCTAAATGTAGCACGTGTAATTGCACAAAAAATGTTTGACCTTGAATGATCATAGGAAATGTTGGTGTAAACACAATGATAATAGAAATACACAAAGAGAAACTGAATAATACTTCTGATTTTATATTAATTTAAAGAAAGAGATTACACAACACTATTTGGACTGAGGCGCGCACTCGCTCTCTTTAAGGAGATTCAAGCCCTTGGTTGGCTAAACTTTGTAACCAGTGCAGACCATCGCTGACTTGTCTCCCCCAAGATACAACAGCCCAACAAGTGTCGTATGATTAAAAGAATCTCTGCACAAAGTGTCCAAGCCTAAAGCTCCACCAGAAAGAATACCCTTCCTTGCCAAGAATCTCTCTATTTTTTTTTTTAGTGTATATTTGCAGTAACTTGGATTGTGTCTGAATGGGTCTATTTATAGACTCAATGGGCCTCACGAAATTACTACCCAAATTAATATGATTAATTAGGTCCATTATTCTGATACAGTGGGTGTTACAAGATTAATTGTTGGATATTATTCTGATGGGCTAGAGTTACATAATTAATGGTGAGATAAGGAGTTTTCTGAATAATGAAAAGACCCAAACGGATAGTTCATGAAGTGGGTTAATGGCTCATTATTTTCCATAATAAAAATGAAATATTAATTCCGGTCATTTACTCACCAACGGATATGGTAATTACTCTGATGGGCTGTCAAGTAGGAGGATCCAAGTGCTATTCATTTCAATTTGACACCTCCACCCTTCACCTCTCCCTTGCGCACGTATCTGGCCCAATATTTGAGACAATTCATGTTAGCCATTAATCACCACAATTAAAAAGAACAAAATAGTCTCTCTCCTTTTCAATGTGGGATTAAACATTTCACTAACTCCTCATCTTCCACATTCACTCCACATCTTTACATTTATGTTATAAACATTTATTCATTTTAATTTTTAATATTAAAATGCTCCAACAATCCCCACTCATTTTAATATTAAATTTTGTTTTAAAGAGAGATTACTAGGCAAAATGGGTCACTATGCATCATGAAGGTGTGCTCTGCATTGAACCTTACTTAGTAAAACAGCGATCTCAACTCCAGAGTCGTAGTGGTCTCCGACTTGAACTAGACTGCTTTAGAGAAATTAAGTCACTGCTTACACATAACAACCCAGGTGTTGACATGAGCTTTTATAGCTAGCACTTTACCCATGTGCTGATCCCGGTTTCATGAGTGTATTTAGATTAAGTCCAAATCTCATAGGGAGCGGCCCCCCCCCCACACTCACATAGGTGAAATTTTGTCAAGGGTGCTCCTGTAATTCTGACACCCCACTCATACAAGCTACAAATTTCATTAAGAGTTTTTACTCAACCTCTCCACATTACAGGATAAATGCACTTACATCATAGGGATGACAATTAAAAATTATTTCAAAAAATAAATTGTGCATTTCTTACGACCATCGTATGATTCGTTTTTCCATTGAACCCAATTCTCAGGATCTCTGGTCTTTGGGTTAGGTATCCTCATACATGGCTCATGATTCTATGGACTTTAGTCCCATCCCCTTCGATGTATTCCAGACTCTATTTTTGCCAAGGCCTTGGTAAATGGATCTGCAAGATTATCATTAGATTTAATATAATCCACAGTTATGATGCCACTACTCAAATAAGATCGCACGTACTGTGTTTCTTCTTATAGGTCTGAATTTACCATTGTAATAATAGTTTTTAACTCTACCAATTGTAGCAGTACTATCACAATGAATTAATATAGATGGAATTGGCTTTTCCCAAAGTGGAATTTCATATAACAAATCTCTAAGTCAATTTGCCTCTTTACCAGCTGAAGCTAATGCTATTAATTCAGTTTCCATTGTTGAATTAGCAATTATTGTTTGCTTTTTAGATTTCCAACAAATAGCACCACTACCTAAGGTAAAAATATAACCAGTGGTAGAGAGAGAATCACCTGACAAAGTATTCCAATCGGCATCACTAAAAGCTTCAATCACAGCAGGATACTTTTTATAAAATAAGACATAGTTTTTTGTACCAATTAAATATCTCATGATTCGCTCAATAGCTAGTCAATGATCTTTACTAGGCTTGCTAGTAAATCTGCTTAGCACTCCTACTGCATATACAATGTCAGGTCTAGTACAATCAATAGCATAACGCAAACTACCAATGATGCTAGCATAATCTTTTGATTAAAAATCTCACCATCATTATTCTAGGAAATAAATGAACACTAGAATCAAAAGGAGTAGCTACACTTTTGTGATCATGAAAATTATATTTTCTCAATATTTTATCAACATAATGTGATTGATCAAGATATATTCCATCACATTTTTTGTAATTTCATGCCCAAAATAAAATTAGCCTCACAAGATCTTTCATATCAAAATGGCTTTTACATATTTTTTGTCTCATTTATAACATGCATATTTGAGCCAAAAATTAACATATCATCCACATAAGGCTAATAATAACATGTAAATTATTCCATGATTTAAAATAAATACATTTATCACATTCATTTGATTTATAACCATTCTCAATCATGCAAGAATCAAACTTTTCATGCCACTGCTTAGGTGCTTGTTTTAAGCCATATAGGGATTTAGTTAGCTTACATACCTTGCTTTCTTGTCCAGGCTCTACAAAGCCTTCGGGTTGATCCATATAAATCTCTTCCTCTAGGTCCCCATTTAGAAAAGCAGTTTTTACATCCATTTGATGAATTTTCGAATCAAAATTGCAGCAATAGCAATTAACAATCTAATAGATGTAATTCTTGTTACCGAGAAAATTATCAAAGAAATCAAGATCAGCTTTTTGTTTAAAGCCCTTTGCAACAATTTAGCTTTAAACTTATCTATTGATCCATCCGGTTCAACTTTTTTCTAAGGACCCATTTACAACCTATGGTCTTACAACCCGGTGGATCTACTAATTTCCAAGTTTTATTAAAAATTAGAGATTTCATCTCATCATTTACAGCCTCTTTCCAAAAATAGCATCAAGTGATGTTAAAGCCTCTTTTAATTTTGGAGATTTTCCTCAATATTAAAAACATAATAATCAGGACCAAATTCCTTTCAACTCTAGCTCTTTTACTCCTTCTAGGTTCCATTTCAAATTTTCTTGATTTTGTAAATGTAAAGTAGAAGAACTAGGTTGTGACAAAAATTTTCTTCACCCCACCACTATTTTCAATTTAAAAGGAAATTTTTCTTCATGAAAAATTGCATCATCACGGATTCAAAAATTATTTTGTTTTCAAGATCAAAAAATCTATAGGCTGCACTATTAATGCATAACCAAGAAAAGCACAGGTAGTAGCTCTTATACCTAATTTAGGTATTTTAGGGTCAGTAAGCCTTACATAAGCAAGACAACCCATACTCTCAAATATCCCAAATTGGCTTATGTCCTTTCCCATCTCAAAAGGTGTGGTGTGTGACTTTTTATGTGGCACCCTATTAAAACATGACATGCAGTTAAAATAGCTTCACCCCAAAAATGTAAAGGTGCACCAATTCAATTAACATGGCATTTGTTAACTCATTAAGTTCTATTTTTTTCTTTCAGCACACCATTAGAAGCAGGTGAATATGGTGCAGTAGTTTCATGGATAATTCCAAAGACTGAACAAATGAGTTGAATGCACTTGATTCATACTCACGGCCTCTATCACTTCTTATTCTTTTTTTTTTTTCTACCGAATTGGTTTTCAACTTCTTTTAAAAAATCTTGAAATTTTTCAAAAGCATCACTTTTATTTTTCAACAAATAAATAGTTTATATTTTGAGAAATCATCAATAAAAGTGATAAATATCTATTTCCTCCACAAGTTAAAATTCCCTCAAATTCATATAAATCGGAGTGAATTAACTCAAGCAATTCGGTATTTCTTACAACACTTTTATGAGGCCTTTTTGTAATCTTAGCTTGACTACAAGTTTCACATTTTTCAAAATCTTTTGACAGTCTTGGAATTAATCCTAAACTACTCATGATTCTCACATATCTACTATTTATATGATATAAACGAGCATGCCAAAAATTAACAGAAGAAAGCATATAAACTAAACTGGTAGATGCTTTATTATTCTCAACATTTAATTTAAACATTCCATCACAAGCATAGCCTTTTCCCACAAATAATCCCTTTTTAGTGATTACATAATTATCAAATTCTATAATTTGCTTGAAGTCAGTCTTGTTAAGCAAAAAACTTGACATCAAATTCTTCCTCATGGATGGAGTGTAAAGTACATCTTTCAATGTTAGCACACGTCTAGAAGTGAATTTCAATTCAACCTCACCACTCCCAAGAACTTTGGTTTTGTTAAAGTCACCAAGCATAACAGTTTTTTTTTCTTCAAAAGGAGTGTACAACTTGAACCAATTTTTGTCATAGTAGATGTGCCTATTAGCACCAGAATCTGCCCACCACCCTTCAACATATTGCACCATATTGATGTCTGTAATTATAGCCACTAAAGGCTCTTCGGTTATGTTAGTATGCGAGACAGATTCACGTTTTCGAAATTTGCAAAATCGAGCAATATGCCCACTCTTGCCACAGACAAAACAGGATCTATTAAATTGATATTGTGAAGGGTGTCCTTGGTTCTTATTATAATTTTTATTCGGGTTTCCCCTTCCTTGAGGTGATCTATTATTATTTTTAAAGGCTTTCTTTTTTTGCTTCAATTGACCATTTTTAGGAAAATAATTTTTGGGCATATTATTATTGGATGAAATAAGATTTACCTTTGTGATGGAATTACCATTGCTCTCTTGTGTCATGAGTGCATCTTGTTCTCTAGCCTCCTCCTCCACCACACGGATGCGTGTGATCAAAATCTCCAAGGATGTCTCCTTTTGTTTGTGCCGCAAAGTCTTTTGGAGCTCCCTCCAAGATTGTGGTAGTTTGTCAATTATACCGGCTACAACCAAATTGTCTCCGATCTTTATGCCTTCGGATCTCAATTCTGCTACAATCATTTGGAAGTCTTGTGCTTGATCCACCACCGATTTTCCATTCACCATTTGGTAACGGAAAAATTTACTAGCAGCATACTTCTTTGCACCTGCCTCCTCGGTATTATACTTGCTTTGTAAAACTTTCCAAATTTTTTTAGCAGACTTGTAAGTTGTATCATAATAATCATAGAAATGATCGGCAAGACAATTTAATAGATAAGAGTGACAATTATATTCATCTTTTGTATACTTATCTATTTTTTCTTGATGAAGAATATATTCTTCATCACTCATCTCATCAGTAGGAACCTTTGACGGATTATTCTCAGTGAGAATGTAGGCAACTTTGAGAAGGTTCAAGTAGAAGAGGATTTTTTCTTTCCACCTCTTGAAGTGGGCTCCCTTAAAGCGAAAGGGCTTGTTGAGATCTCCAACAGGCTCATTTGGTTTCTCTTGTGTAGGCTCCATGTGTTTGAATCTCCTTAAAATTGTTGGTGCAAACACAATGATAATGAAAATACACAAAGAGAAACTGAATAATACTTCTGATTTTTTATTAATTTAAAAAAAGAGATTACACAACACTATTTGGACTGAGGCGCGGCACTCGCTCTCTTTAAGGAGATTCAAGCCCTTGGTTGGCTAAACTTTGTAACCAATGCAGACCGTCTCTGACTTGTCTCCCCTAGGATACAACAGCCCAACAAGTGTCGTATGGCTAGAACAACCTCTGCACAAAGTGTCCAAGCCCAAAGCTCCACCAGAAAGAACACCCTTCCTTGCCAAGAATCTCTCTATTTTTTTTTTTAGTGTATATTTGCAGTAACTTGGATTGTGTCTAAATGGGTCTATTTATAGGCTCAATGGGCCTCACGAAATTACTACCCAAATTAATATAATTAATTAGGTCTATTATTCTGATATAGTGGGTGTTACAAGATTAATTGTTGGATATTATTCTGATGGGCTAGAGTTACACAATTAATGGTGAGATAAGGAGTTTTCTGAATAATGAAAAGATCCAAATGGATAGTCCATTAAGTGGGTTAATGACTCATTATTTTCCATAATAAAAATGGAATATTAATTCGGGTCATTTACTCATCAACGGATATGGTAATTACTCTGAATAGGTTGTCAAATAGGAGGATCCAAGGTGCTGATTCATTTTCAAATTTGACACCTCCATCTTTCACCTCTCCCTTGCGCACATATCTGGCCCAATATATGAAATAATTCATGTTAGCCCATTAATCACCACAATTAAAAAGAACAAAATAGTCTCTCTACTTTTCAATGTGAGATTAAACATTTTCACTAACTCCTCATCTTCCACATTCACTCCCACATCTTTACATTTATATTATAACATTTATTCATTTTAATTTTTTAATATTAAAATGCTCCAACAAGAAATTCCCTACACAATCCCTATGTTTTGATTATATCACCATTGGTAACCTTCACTTCAATAATCTATGAGACATCAACTAAGAATTGAAAAACTAGTATTAAAGCTACATCTATGAAGTTATGAATACTTCCAGAATCAAAAAGAATAATCAAAGACCCAATCTTGACTCTACCCTTAACCCCCATTATGCCTAGGAAAGGGCTACCAACTAAGGCATAGAAAGTAATCTCAGCCTCTAACCCTTCTCCTTGAACTGTAGTCAGAATCTCCTCTTCAATTTCTGTAAGCTGCACTCCACTAACAAAGTCTTTAACAACTTCTATTCCTTCCTGCAAAAACAAGGTGGCATTCTTACATTTATGCCTAGGTGCCCATTATAATCACAATTATAACAAAGCCCTTTCTTCTTTGTTTCTTCCATTTGAGTGGGTGAAATTCTCTTAATAGGTATTTTATTTCTAGTATCAGTGACTATACTAACTTTGGGCAATCCCAGTAATAAAGGTCTAACCTGTTCATGCAGATTCTTGAAATTCTTCTTGCAACCCAACAAATATTCTTCTTGGATCTTTGCTAATCCAAATGGTGCTATTAGTGTAAGAGGATTCAACATATACACAGGTAACCCCTCCTTTGTATGAAGCCTTTAATTCCCCTTTGTATGAAGCCTCTAAACCAGCTTGTAACAAACTCATGGTAGAACTTGCCCCTAAAAACCAGCTTGTAATGGGAGAATGCCCAAAAACTTATATACACATAGTTAAGTTTATACTTAATCCATGTGGAAGACTAGGAGTCTAGGTTCATAACAATGGTAGCTGCTGCCATAGCAAATTAATCATTATCATCTTATTCTAGGTCTCATAGAAATTTCAGCTCCCTCCCTAAAGAAATGTGGAAGTTTTGCATTGTGACAATAAGCATTATCGGAATATCCAATAACATACCAACGTAGAGGCTAACTTCTTCAAACCTTCGGAGAAAGACAGTCCCTTATCAAAACAATAACGCTTGGCTCAAACTTAGCTCACATTGGCAAAGATAGAGGTAGATGCAGATGCAGAGGTAGTTGTCTTCGTATCATCATCATAATTATGTTTTTCAGATCTCTCTTTAAAGAAAAGAAACAATTGAACTAGTAGCGTTTTTGTGTTAGGCTTCATTTGGGAGTTCATAAGGGAATGAAATAATCATAAAAGAATGGAAATGAATGGCATAAAATGTATTTAAGTAAGGGAAAGGAATGAAAAAAGAAATGAATGAAATGGAATCAAGTAACCTTGATTGGATATTTGAGAGAAACGTAGAGGGAATGGAATGGAAAAGAATGAAATGTAAGTAATTTTGTTTTGGAGTAACATAGAGGGAATAGAATAAAATCATTTTATGACAATAGTACTATTAAACTCCTATTTTAAAATAAATAGTTGAATATATAGGGGTATTTTGAGATTTTTAGTAAAAATTCATTAAATCTAATTTCATATCCTCCCATTCCTCTCAATTTTGAAGGGAATGAAAATTTAAGGTTTTAAGGAAATAGAGAGAAATGAGTGTTTCCTCCTGCTCATTCCATTCCCTCCCACTTAAACTCCCAAATAAGGGAATGAACTTTCCATTCTATCTATTAAAGCTCCCAAACAAGGGAATGGAAGAATATTATGAAATTATTCTTTTCATTTCTTTCCATTATATTTCATTTCCTCCTCCCAAAAACGAAGGCTTAGACTTCGTTTGAGATTTGTTTGAGAGTTCATAAGGGAATGGAATGAAATGATCATAAGGAAATAGAAATAAAGGGTTGAATGTATAGGGGTATTTTGAGAGTTTTAGTAAAAAATTTATTAAATCTAATTTCATTCCCTCTCATTCCTCCCAATTTCGGAGGGAATGAAGATTTGAGGTTTTAAGGGAATAAGAAGAATGAATATTCTATCCTACCCATTTCATTCCCTCCATTAAAACTTCCAAACAAGAGAATGGAAGAGAAGAATATTATAAAATTATTCTTTCATTTTTTTTCCATTCTATTTCATTTTATTCCCTCCTTCCAAATATTTAGAGCTAAAGTCAATGAAATATTTATTTTGTTTTGAATATTTTTTTAATAGGTATTGTACTCAGAATTTTTAGAAGCCCCTTAATCTTTTCTTCTGTACGTTTATAATTTTTAAATTTTTTTTCCTTGCAATGCAGTCTATTTTTTCTCCCTTTGTTTTTGGTAATCTAATTTTTTTTTTTTTTTTACCTGTAGACAATAGAAAAACTATTTTCACAATTTAATTCAAATAGATATCACCTTTACCTTTATATCACTTAAATCTTAAGACAAAATTTAATTTATTTTGAAAAAATCATTTTTTTAATATGCACTTTTGTAATTTTCCCCCATTTTGATAATCTAATTCTTTTTTTTATACTTCCATAATTGGGGGATTTTTTAACAAAAAAAAAAAAAACTTCAGTTGAGTCATAAGGCATTGGCCAATTTTTTTGTTATTAATGACTTTTTAGTTTTTACTACATAAATTTTATTAATTAATGTGTTACCGATAACAAAAAAAATTAAAATATTTATTTATTATATTATTGAAATTATAGCAATAACATTCATTGCTCGTTTCTATGTAAATCGATTAAAGATGACAAATTAAAGATGTAGTGCCTTTCAAACCCCGAGACAGTCAACGGTACCTTTATCATTTATTCCAAAGTACAATTACAATTGATAAGATGCATAATTATACAAATTTAATTATCAGCGAAATATCATATTAAAATGCACCATCTAATTAAATTACTTGAATATTGTTATCTTTCGCACAATAATAAAAAATAATCATTCACTTTGCCCCTAATTTTAACTATAAAGTAACTCAACCACTGATTACATGACCACCTAATGATTGGCAATAATAAAACTACTCTAACGTACATCACTATCAAATTCACTCATAAAAGACGGTACTATAATACGTTTCAATTTTGTAATTTTGGTACTTTATTTTAGGATCATAGGACGCCTAACTTTTGTCTTTTGAACCTAAACAAAAAATTAAACAACAGACAGAGAGAGAGAGAGTGTGTGTGTGTTTTGAATCTTGTGACTGAGAAGGGCAGAAAAGGGAATGTGGTCCTCAACAGCTATATTTGGGGCATAATTTATAAAATGTCCCTTTAAGTTTTAAATTTCAAAAATCAATACTAGTTTTTCTTTTTTTTTTTCTTTTTTTAATTTATTTGTACATCCCACATTTTCCTTCAAATGTGTTTTAAAACATGATTTTAAGATTTAAAATTTTATTTTGAAAATACAATTTTCTTAACATTTCAAAATTTTTAAGTGAGATCATGTTTTAAAAATACTAACACTTAAAGTCATGTTAAGGAAATATAATTTAAAAAATTCCAAAATAACTATAATTAGTATAATATATTTTTTAAACATAAGTCCGCAATAATCTTAAGTGTTTTAGGGGTTGTTTTAGTAGTTTAACATACAATTTTAACTACCTTTAGCAGAATTTCAGTTCATCATCAATGCAGTCATCCATATTTTTGCTCCCATTTTTTTTTTAAATTTTCAATAATTGGAAATCTCTTGTCAATGATATTTAAAAAAGAATTTACAAAATTCTAAAAGCAGCCAAAACATCTGTAAAGCTGTTATTTTCGTGTTTTATGCTAATGGGAAAAGAGTGAGACGCAAGTTTTATTTGAAAATTAATTTTATTTTAATAATTATTATTATTTAAATAAATTAATACTATTTTTGAAGTTATTTGTATATCTAGTACTATTTTTCTTCAAAATGTGTTTTAAAACTATATTTTACTTAACATGTCACAATTTCTAGTGAAATCATGTTTTGAAAATACTAACACTCAGGATCGTGTTAAAAAATATGATTAAAAAAAATGTGAAAATACTATTTTGGTCCCTACATTCTAGTAGCAGTCAATTTTATTACTGTTATTTTCAACTTACAATAAATTTAGTCCCTAACATTAATGCAAAACGTTTACGTGGTAAACGATGTGCATTAATGGCACACTTGATGCTTATGTGACTTCTAAAATAATATTAAAAAATGCAAGTAACATAAAAAAAATAACAAATACTAAGTGTTAAGTTGTTTGGTTTTAATTTAAATCTACTACTGAAATTATTTTTGCCCCACTAATGACAGCTAGTAATAACCTGACACTTAAAATTTGTTGTGAAGATATTGTGGATATATGCATTTTTATCCACTTTTCATTTGATGAAAAATTATTATTTTATTTATTGGCTAATATTTGAGTTTAATTAATACTATTACAATGAAATAAATAACCTAATTGGTTAAAATTTGGGAGGGGGTGGCTTTTTTTTTTCTACTTGGGCCTTGGGCAATTGCCTAATTTGTCTGTACTATAGAGCATGCATGCCCTGCTCCTTCAATTTGGATATAATTAGGTGTTATGATTTCTTAGGCCTTGGGCCTTGGGGATTGGGGGCCTTTGGGCCTTAGGATTCCTAGAACTGTATATAGAACTTCAAATGATTTCTTTTGTATTAAGGAAATTATTAATATTATTCTATGTTTATTTACGCAATATTTGCATTACGTTTGGTGGTGAATCTAAACAACCTTAGGTGGTGAAGCCCTAGGTTTACGGTAAGATTAATCTAGGTAGGAAACCTAGGTTATCTTGCATCATTGAGGAACATAGCCATGAAGGCAATAGCCATCAAAATCTCAACCCAGTAGGACTGGAAGGCTTAGCAATTAGCAAGGTGCATAACGATCCACCAAAATACTTAAATACAGGAAGAAATCAAGGCTTTGCAGCTTAACTTGTAAAATTTCAGGCAATCCAGTACACAAGAATTTAACTAATTAGCTACTCCTCTAAAACCAACCACTTCCTTGTAGGTCTCGATCTGTTCATCCTACAACAATTAATCATGTAGAATCAAGAAATAAGATAAGAAAACCAGTGGAAATAAATTAAATGTTCTACAAGCAAAATTGTGATATAGCCCAAAAAGTTAGGGGAGAAAAAGTGACAACGGATTATTTTTGGTATTGTCAGAGCATCCACATCAGTATGTACAAAAAATTTATATTTTGCATATCTAAAACCTACTTTTTTTTTATTTTACACACCTATTTTTACAAAACACTTACATCAGTTTATCTATTATACACATTTATTCAAATAAAATATTCATTTCTTTAACACTGTGAACAGTAACCATGAGAGTAAGGTGAAAAAGGAAATGAGAAAAATATGGTGAGGAGAGAGAAAAAAAAATAAAAAATTATTACACAGTGAATAGTAACCGTATATATATGCAAGGTTACTCTTCATTTACAATACCATTGTGTATATTTAGACATTTTTACAAAGACTAATGTGGGAGATTTTTAGATTAAAATGTGCAAAATTGAGTACTTTTTGTACTTTAGAATACTATTCACAAGCTAGTGTGGTTTCTCTTACAAGTGTATTTATGATGCAGAAATGGCATGAAATTTGAAAACACCAGCTAATTTTAAGGAAATGACATAAAGTAAATTCTACCTACCATCTAACTTGTCATCATTTTGTGAAAGGTTGTTATTCACTGATACTTAGGGTGAGTTTGGTTCACCATTGTAAAACTGGACTTTTTGAAAAATTGAGGTTTTTAAAGAGTGCGGTATAAAATTAAGTTTTTTTGAAAAGGCTAAGTATTTGGAAAAAACTGTTAAAAATTACTTTTTGAAAAAACTGAGTGTTTAGCTAATATTTATAAAAAAGCAGTTTAAGTTGTAAATAACAAAAAATGACAAGATATATATAAAGAGAATTCTTTATTTTAATTACCTCTCTTAATACAAGTTATGGACATAATATTTTTGCAAAAATTTCACAATAAAATTTATATGACAAGTTGTTAATGGTAAGGAAAAAAAAATAATGTCACTAGTAGGTCTAGATAAGAACCAATAACAACTTATATGTAAACTTTATTATGAAATTTTTATAAAAATATTCTGTCAATAGCACTATTTTTTTAAATAGTACTAATTTAAAAAGTTTAAAGATATAATAAAATGTCACAATATTTTTACAATACTTTTTGTTTTTAGTTGTGGTCAATCTTAGTCTAATATTTTACTAATTTATTTAATTTTATTTTGACATATGAAATATTTGATACCTTAACTGTTGTGAAAATTGTTGTATTTTAACACAATTGTAATTTTTATTTAGTACATTTCCTTACATCATATCCACGTGTCCCATTCACTACCTTTATTTTATTTTTTTCATCCACCCGTTTCTTCCCCCATTCCCGTGCATCAAATGTCTTTTCTCTTCCTCCACTCACTATCTTATCTCTTCTTCAGGTCTTCTTCCTCACCCAAAATATAGTTCTTCTTCTTCACCCAAAAGACGAGAAGAAATAAATATATTACACACAAAAAAAATGAGAGAAGAAGCCGCAACTGCTAAAGAAGAATCACGCAGTAGAAGAAGAAGCATGCAACAGTAGTGGGTTTATGGGCTTATGTTGGAATTGAAGAAGAAGCCTGCAGCAGTAGAAGAAGAATCACAGTTTTTTTTTTTTTTTTTTTTTAATAGAGATCTTGGTAAAATTGGGATTTCAATAAAAAAAAAAAAAGGTAGTTTAGGGATAATGCTGAAAATGACCAACAGTAGCATTTCAAACTTTGCGCGGTAAAGCAACTCCAAGATCCATTTTCAAAATGCGATTTTCTTTCGTATTTGGAAAACTGCTTTTTGATAACTCATGTTGGCAATAATTTACCAAACAAACATTTTAGATTTTGGGTTTAGAAACGTGCATTTTGAGCCCTAGAAGTGTACAAACGCACACTTAAGGTGGAATGTTTTCAGTTCCAGAGGTAATTCCATATATGTTTCTTTGGAGTACGATAACCCTCTATAGAAACTCCATGATATTGAACTCCAATAGCAGCAGATGATGAGGACTTCTCATGAGGCTTTTAAGGGCATTCACAACTTAGAGAACCCGCATAATTATCTTAAAGTCCTTGTTAAGATGAGGAAACTACCAGGAAAGCATAAATGCTCTACATATTTCAGCTTTAATAGGTGACTTAGGAGCTCTACTCTTATTGTCCACCTTTGTTATTAATAAAAAAACCCTGCAGTCGTATTCATTTTTTACAAAACCTAAATTTAGAAATGGAATGACCAATTTTTTCTACGAAAGTATTCTAATAAACAGATGTTGGCAAGAGAAAAAATATCAAAACATGATGTCAAGTGCCCAAGCACCAAGCAAAAGCGGACGTTCAAACTACGTCTTTATACCTTCAAACCCCTAATGAGAGGGGCTAGTGATTTCTGTTTCACGTGACATGATTCCTAACATATTGTGCTATTTCTTGGGGTTCCAATTGTAGGGAATTATCACGAATTTCTAAACTTGTAAGAAACAAAAATAAATAAAACACACGTCAAAGAAAAATAATCACGCGTACAAAATAGCATTTACGTGGTTTGATAATTTGCCTACGTCTACAAAATTGCAAGAATTTCACTATTATCAGAGAAAATACAAGTTGCGGCTACAAACACTTTTTCTCACTCCAAAACCGACTTTTACATAAACCCTAATCACAAAACCACAGTTTTCTATATCCTGTGAATGGACTAAGCTTCAGAAAATCTTCCATTAAAAAATCACGCAACATTATTCGGGTCGGTCAAATCGTCAACCAAATCAAACATAAACTAGGCTCCATAAAGCCCAACACCAATGATTCAATCCACTTATTATATAATGAACAGAAAAGAATCTAAGAAGTGGATAGGATTTTAAGAACTACACCGAAAAATTACTCTAGCAACTCCAGAGAATCATAATTCTCTATTAAATAATAGGATTTAAACTTCTTCATGGCTACAATATGAGCTAAAAATGAGAAATGGAATTTCAACTAAGTTGATAGGATAAGGTGATAATACATAACTCTAAGATTACTTGCATGCGAGGAAGTAGCGCATGACCTGTCTTTGGAACACAAAAAGATTACTTTATGTGAGGAGTAAGATGCATCGACAATGTCAATCTTCATTGGAACTGTATGAACAGTTCGCCTAACACTATTGAGTATTCTAATAATCCTAAAATGCATACAGACCTTCAAGGAACGTAGATAATGAAAGTACAAAGACAGGTCATGGCATACTTCCAAAAAAGAGAGAACCTACTAGACCACCAGCTGAATTATCATGTGAGCAAGTCTTAAAATTTGGATAACCGCAGAAACATGTAGAGAAACACTTAGTTGCAGCACATCTATGGTACACATTTAATACCATGCAGTTGTCTTTCTGCATGGAACACACATGCAATCAAAAAAGCTTTTTATTCTGTTTACTATGGACCACTTAATTATAATAGGCTTCAAATTTGGTGCTTTATTTTAGTTAAATAGGACACTTAACTTTTGAGCCACTTATCTTTTGACCTTCAACCCAAAACCCAAAATTTAACAATCTGGAAAATAGGTTTCTAGAGCCCTTTGCTTGGAAGAAAAATATATAGATGCAGCTCCATCATAAGGGTTCCCTTCTGATATACTTCTGGAGGTCTGAATATGAACTTTAGCTCATTTCATTTGTGTGTATGGGTAATGTGAGATACTTCAGATAACTGTATCCAACCAAGTCCATATAATCAATATTTTAGGTTAGGACGAATTTGGCACCTTACTATAACAGACTCAAAGATTTATAAAGCTAGACGCTTGACACATGCTTGCCTACAAAATTAAAGATGACACTAAGAAGGTTGACACAATACAAGTGTGATGCCTCTTTTCTTACACAATTATAGGTAGAGTTGTACAAGTGGAAACTCAGATTTATATAGGTATTTCACTGTCCTTCTGCAGTAGTGCGATTTCGAAAATATCAGCTTCATTCAGGAAGTGCAAATATGAGTTAAAACTAAAACAAGAGTAACAATCAACAAGCTGGACAAAAATATTAAGGATAAAGAAGAATAGTAATAATAATAGCTACATTTGGTTTTTACCTCAATGAGCTAGCTAGATTGGATTTGGAAAGTCGTCTCTTCATCGGGACAAATTGAATATGCTTTTGTCAATTCCTCCTCCTCAGACAAGGTTGTCTTGGGACAAATTGAATATGCTTTGGCCAATTCCTCCTTCTCACACAAGGTTGTCTTTTCATCCGGGACATTTTAAGTGAAATCAAAAGTAGGCATGGTTTTTATCAATATCTGAAAAGAAAAAAATAGGCATGGCTAAGTATGAACTAATTATAAGTCACCCTCAAAGACCACCATACTTCAAAAATAAGAAAACAATCTCCTCCACTATTTGGTAACAAAAAACAGTTAGACATCACCATCCATATTCAAACGCAGTATTAAGTGGCTAAAAAAACTCAAGCTTTAAATGTCTCTTACATTTCTCGATCTCCAACTCTTGTCATAAGCAAGGCAAAAATCCAGAATAAAAGAAACAGTTAAAATATTGGCCACTAGAGTGATTGGCAGAATTTGTGCTCTATTAAACAGGTGATAAATCAGCAAGAATTTAAGTCTCGTGGAACATACTCGAACCAAACTAGCAATAGAAAAGAAAGTCTCGCTTTTTGAGCCAAGATAAAGAGAAACTTCTAAGTGAGCTGACAAAAAATAAAGTATCCTGATAAAGCAACCAAAGAAAAAATGAGAAAGGATATCTTAAAAGGGCTTTAACACTTGCCTACGAATCACCTTCAAAAGTAGGTGTTTGTAAGTTGAAATACATCATCAGGTAAACCAAATTCATCGTCAGGGAAACCCGTAGCTAAGTCCGTCCAAAAATCAGGTATATGATCAGCACTACTATTAGGAACAGAAAACGGGTGATCATCAGAATTAGGGTCGGACTGCATCTCCTTGCTTGGCCGGGTTTCTTCTTCTTCTGAAGCCAAGGCTTGCAATTTGAATTGATCACCATGGGCAGCGGCAGGGCATGGATCTCCACCACAGAACTTGTCATCATCAAATTCACGGTCGGACCGCATCTTCTTGCTTGGCCGGGTTTCTTCTTCTTCTGTATCCAAGGCAGCAGGGCTTGTATCTTCACAATCTAGAAAAGAATTGGGGTCAATTTCGGGGTTTGTGTCATAGGCCGAACCCATCTCCTTCTTCTGCTGCTTCTTCTTTTTCTGAATTACACAGATTACTAAGTTGATTTTCTTATCAGGCAGACTGAGCTCGTGCATTAACCAATCAGTGGTGTTCATCATTTTACCCTCACCCTTCACCTTGAAATTCAACAATTTGTTGAACCCAATCCCAACAATCTCCTTGCTGTTACTCTCGTGCCAGGTCCCATAAGAACCAACAGTACGATCCACACGATTCCCATTCCGATTCCCCTTTCGCTCCCTCTTTCGCTCAGTGAAGAAATAGTGCTTTTCATCGCCCGGAAAAGCCGTCAAATCAGTACAGAACTCCCACGGTGGCTTTTCATAAACTAGATCGCAAAACCCAATCGCGTTCCAAGGCAACCTTCCTCTGTGAAACTTTGGATAAAGATAACCCGAAATCAACTCAACATCAGTTGGATCGAACTTCACTCCCAATGGCAGAACCGGCCTTCGATACATTCTCTTCTACTCTCAATTATAAGATTAGATAGTACTGGTACTCTGTCACTCTCAATTATAAGATTAGACAGTGCTGGTACTCTGACACCATGATTGAAGAAGGCTTAAAGTTCATATAGACTTTCTCTCACCTTCATAGTAAATTCCACCGTGAATTTAATGAGCGGACCTCACCATGAATGTGAGAGAAATAAGCACAATTCTTCATGTTCTGAAACTACTTAAGAATTACTCTAGCGGTATATTGTAAGACAAATTGTAAGAGCTTCCCAAAAAAGTTAGTTAATTTTTTAAAAATAGTTTATTAATAGATGTCTAACTCAATGCGTTATTAGTAGGTATAATTGTGCAGATTTAATTACCAAAGAAATCTCATATTAAAATGCACCATCTAATTAAATTACTTTTCTGCATTATTCTAATTAAATTACTTGAAACTTGTTATTTCATGTGAAACTAAATTCTAGTAGTATATAGGTCAAAACTTTCTCAAAAAATAATTCTTGTAGCATATAATTTCTACTTAAAATTTGTCACTGTTATATTTCACAATTACCTACATTTAAATTCAATTCAACAATGTTTTGGTTATCCATTTTATATATGAATTTTAAATTACATAATTTTTTACCCTAGGAACAGATTAGTGCCTTCATATATGATTTAATCCAAGTCTCCAGTCCGCACTCCAAGGTTTCCGATCCGTCATAGGATTGGATTGACAGAGGGGAGTACAACACGTGTAGGTCTTACATCTTTTGACCACTGCTCCCTGGCATTTTTTTTTTCAATTTATAATTAACTTAATCCGTACAATCAAGTAATGAAAAACACTTATGTGACGCAATATAAAATATAGCGAATAAAATATTTTAATAAGCATTAATATTTGATTTTATTAAAAAAAAAAAGTCATATCAGCCTTTATATTTAAAAATTAAATTAATTAATTACTAAATTTTAAAGAAAAGAAAAGGAATTTTAAAAAAAAATTATTTGGCTATTTTCTCTTTCACTTTATTAACAACTAAACACATAATTGAAGAAAAGTAGAAAACCTTTTTGCACACTAATTTGGGTGGCACGTGCCCCATAAATGTGAAAAATGGAAGAGGTAGCCGAAACATTCTCTTCAGCAATAAATTCTATTCTAAACCAGTACAGCTTATTCTTATTCGACACTACAATAAATAAACCAGTTTAGACACTAATTGGAACTTGACTAGAGGATAGAGATACTGAAACATATAGGCATAGCCGTAGCATTTGTTTTTTGGGAGTAATTACCAAAGAAAAATCATAGTAAAATGTACCATCTAATTAAATTCCTTTCTTTTTTTGCATTAATGTAATTAAATTACTTGAAACTTGTTATTTAATGTGAAGCAATTTTTTTTTTTTTTTTTTTTTTGATTTGAGGAAGTAATGTGAAGCTAAGTTCCAGTAGCATGTTCAGCAAAAAAAATAGTTCCAGTAGCATATAATTTCTATTTAAAATTGTCGTGTTATTTTTCACAATTCCCCACCCTCAAATTTAATTCAACAATGTTCCAGTTATCCATCTTATCCCTTTAAATTCAATAAAAACTATTAGAGTACAAAAACAAAAATGTGGAACAAATGTGCATTTAATACACTAATACGTAGGAACATACTAATGTGGCTTCTCATTTTTTTTTTTCTCCATATTTTTACAAATTTCATCATTTTTAACCATTTATCACACCAAGAGAAACAATTATAGAAAACAATACAAGGCGGAAAACAAGAATTTGGGTGAATTTTAAATTACATACTTTTTTACCGTAGGAACAGATTAGTGCATCCATATATGATTTAATCCAAGTTTTTATAATTTTCCCTAATTTTTTTATCCATTATCAAACACAATAAATTTTATAAAATTATAAAGTTTAGAGAAAAAATTGAAAATTATAAATTTTGTTCTCTGTGATTATAGGAACATATTTATCAATGTAGCCATCCATATTTTTTTCCTCATTTCTTTTTTCAATTTTCAATGATTTTTAATCTCTTGTCAAAGATATTTAAAAATTTTATATAATTCTGAAGACAATGAAAAATCTGTAAAATTGTTATTTTTTTCATTTTTTTTTAAACAAACACATACACATGCATACAAGAAAAAAAATGATGAAGTTTTAACACAAAGACATACTACAAACTTCGTTTAAAAGTCATTGTAACTTTTAAAAAATGATGAGATAAGTTATATTACACAATACAACACACTCTTTTTCATGTGTATGGAAATAGATCAAATGATGAGATAAGTTATATTACACAATACAACACTCTCATTTTCATGTGTATGGAAATAGATCAAAAAATTTAATTACAAAAGAAATCGCATATAAAAATGCACTATCTAATTAAATTACTTGGAACTTGTTATCTCATATGAAAATAAGGTACATTAACATATAATTTTTATCATAAAACTAGCGTGTTGTTTCACAATTCACCAAATTTAAATTCAACTTAAAAAAATTTCAATTATCTATTTTATGCCTCTAAATTTACTAAAAAATTTTAGATTACAACAACAATACGGAAAATCTATATATGAAGGAACAGATTAACGTGGCTTCCAATTATTTTCTCCAATTTTTTTTTTATTATAATTCTCCATAACTTTTAACCATTTATCAAACCAACAAAAATTTATATGAAATCATAGAAAGCAGTATATATGGGTAAATTTTAAATTTCATACTTTCTGACCATAGGAACAGATTAGTGCATCCATAAATGTTTACATTATCCAAATTTTTATAACTTTCCATAATTTTCTCACTTAAAAAAAAATAAAAATAAAACTTATAAAATTATATAGTTAGGGTCCAATTAATGTATGCCCTTATAGCATATATTAATTATTTATTTTAAGAAACCTTTTATATAAAATTGAGAAAAAAAAACATGTCAAAAAGGTTAACCACTTTTTCATTTTTCCATTAATTTTTTCCTAAAATAGTTTATTGATATGTTAGTAAAACTCAATTATATAATATAGAGAAAAACAGGAAAATTATCAATTTTATCCCTCTGTGTATGGAAGCATATCAATGCAAAGCAAACATCCACATTTTTTTTTTCTTCCATTTTTTCAATTTTTAATATTTTTTTAATCCTTTTTAATGGTAGAATAAAAAAAGATAAAAAAAATTTATGGAAAAGAGCGCACTCCAATCCTATCTAGGATTGGATTAAGAGAGGGGTGCATAGCCAAGCATATATACACTTTCACATTGGTGGCGGTAGCAATAGCATTGTGTTGAGTCTTGACTGTCTCAGTCTAGGGTCCACTCCAATCCGTCCTAGGGTCGGATTGCATCGCCAAGTTCTATATATATGCGAAATCTTCGTCAAACTTGTAGACCCCAAAACTTTTATCTTTTTTTTTTTTTTATGAATAACGGTCATGAATCATGATATATTGAGAAATGTTTTTAAAAAAAAAAAACAGTTAGATGGTCTCAATCCATCTCAAGAAAACCCAAGACGGAAAAGAGGAGATATATATATGCGAAATCTTCGTCAAACTTGTAGACCCCAAAACTTTTGTCTTTTTATTATGAATAACGATCATGAATCATGATATATTGAGAAATGTTTTTTTCAAAAAAAACAGTTAGATGGTCTCAATCCATCTCAAGAAAACCCGAGACGGAAAAGAGGAGATAGTGATGGGCTCATTCCAGTTACAACTGGTGCCCAATGAGCATAGTTATAGGACAAAAAATTAATATCTCTCAGAACAAAAGAAAATTTTCAGGCTATTGCAACTAATGCTTCCACTAGCTCTTTTTTTTTTTTTTCAAGCCAATCAAGTTGGTCAGTTGCATCAAAGTAAGGGTGACAAATAATTTGATCCATACATTTTGATAATAGTTAATTTAATTCTTGTTATTTTCTATTTACAATAATTTGTTCTCCACCATCAACCAACGGAAAACGCCTACGTGACATACGCCGTGCACCTCTGGCATGCTTGATGTTGATGTGGTTAATAAAGTATTTTAATAAGCATTAGAAATTATCACATCAGCATTTAAATTAAAAAAATTAATTACTCAATTTTAAAGAAAAGAAAATGAATTTTATTTATAAAAAAAATTATTGGGCTATTTTCTCTTTCATTTTCTTAGCAGCTAGACACACAGATTGAAGCAAACATTTTTACACACACTAGTTTGGGTGGCACATGCAAGGCACGTGCTTCCACCTGAGTGTAAAAATTAAGATAGAGTTTCTATTTGAAGTATGAAACTATTCATTGTTAAATGAATGTCATAGGATACTATTCGCATTCATATAAGAATATTCATTACATAAATACTTATAGAGGCTATTTAACATATACACACACAAATATTTTACTATGATAGTTCCTTAGAACCTCTTTCTTAAATGCAATATCCACTCACTAAGCAACTAAGATGATAACAAATATTAACATCTTCCAACAATAAGTAACTCTGTTCTGCTAAGTCATTATCATAATAGTTAAATTTTTTAAATGAATGATGTCATATCCTGCAATGTGAAGCTCTTCATCAAGCACCTACAACCATCCACAATGAAGATTTTGTTATTCATACTTCATTTTTATCTTCATAGATTTTATGCATCTACCTATAATCTTAGCATACTTAGTTTTTAATGAACACTCTTTTAAGCGAGAAAATAAATTAAAAAGAACAAGATAACAAAAACCATACGTGTCAACAAAGTTTCAATTAGATAAGACTATAGGTCCAAAAGATTAAAACCTAGTAAGTCAATGTTCTCTAGGTAACATGTAGAACACTCTAGATCACCATTCCAACTTTCCAACAATAACATTCACTACAAAAAAAACTGTATTATTGCGGCGGGCCAAAAAACCGCCGCAAAAGCCCAAAAAGCCACCGCAAAAGCTCTATTGCGGTGGTAACAAAAACACCGCAATAGATCTACCATTTAGTGGCGCTTTTGGTCTATTGCGGTGGGCTAAAAACTGCAGCCATATGAGATTACCATTCAAGTCAAGTGGCCTTTTAGCGGCAGGCAATAAGCACTGCTATAGGGCTTCATGTACAACATACCCTACGTACCTTTTAGTAGCGGTTTTGCACACCACTATATGTTTGAAGCTTTAGTAGCGGGTGATAAACACCGCTATAGATCTTCAATTATTTTATAATTTTAGTCCTTCAACGGCGGTTTTTGCCCCACCGCTATAGGTTAATTTTTGTTTTGTTTTTTTTTTTTTTTCCCTCTGGGTTCTAAAACCACATTTCTATTACAAATAATTTATAATAATTTTAGCTCCACTAAGACATTACCACAAATGTAACTAGATAACACCACAAATGTCTCCAAACTAACATTATATTAACATAGAGATATATTATCAAATTCATAACTTTGTCTATAACCATCATCATAAAATTAACAAAAAAAAGATGTGGTCCTTTGTACACAAAAAGTCCTTCAACACTTAAATTAAGCTAATACCATAATCAAAGTTTCAAAGTGTTTTAAAATATTTTTCAACACTTTGCAAAAAATGTGGTTGCTCAAATGTGGTTCTTTGTACACAAAAGGTCTTCAAACATCTACATAAAACTTATAAGCTACTTGGTTGGTGGGATGCAGTTGATGATTTTTAGAGAGCGGGGATTGTAGGAGAGCTAGAGATCATTGGATCAAAGGAACGTCCTACATACAAAAAAAAGGCAATAATTAGGACACAACAATATCAAATATTGGAATCCAAAATTGCTTTGCAACATCAAAAACAAGCAATAAGCTTCTATTGGTTGACTCATTTCAATCAAATTCAAGATTGAATCTTGAATATGTTGATAGCTGGTTGGTGTTATAACATTGCATCTCAAATTTTAAAACTTGCAATCAAAACCCCAATTTTAGGACACACACTTCCATAGTTTCCCTTCCCTAAGATGACCATATGCTTTCATGGATTAACCCAACCCATTTGCTAGGTCTAGACAATATTTTGAATGAGCTTTTTTGTATCATCAAAAAGAAAAAGAGGAGCAAGTTTGAGAACTAAAAAACTAGTGAACTAGTGAAAAAAAAAAAAAAAAAAAAACTAGATTAAGAAGTTGTACGCACCCATCAACAAGATACAGAGAACCTAAAATGCCCCTTTAAGTTTTAAATTTCAAAAATCAATACTAGGTTTTTTTTAAATTTATTTGTACATCCCGCATTTTCTTTCAAATGCGTTTTGAAACATGATTTTAAGATTTAAAATTTTATTTTGAAAATACAATTTTTCTTAACATGTCAAAATTTTTAAGTGGGATCATGTTTAAAAAATACTAACATTTAAAGTCGTGTTAAGTAAATATGATTAAAAAATTCCAAAATAACTATAATTAATATAATATATTTTTTTTAAAAATAAGTCCGCAATAGTCTTAAGTATTTTAGTATTTTAACATACAACCTTAACTGCTTTTAGCAGAATTTTAACCCCAATCTACAACTACAAAGGTTAGGCCCTCTTGTAGTTGTACTCTAGTTATATAATGTATTATAAATCCAATTTAAAATACTATTATTACTATTTTCATATGTATTCTAATAAGTATTACTATTTACTCAAAAAAAAAAAAAAACCTTTAGTAGAATTTCAATTCATCATTAATGCAGTCATCCATATTTTTGCTCCCATTTAACAAAGAATAAAAACATATAAGAAATTTAAAATCGTGAAAATTAATTTTATAATTTATTATCAATTATGGTTGACATTCTATTTCAATTTGAAAATATATGTTAAAGTTTGATTGTTTACTTATTTATACATGGTCTCTTTTATGAATATCATCATATCATTGTTAAGCAACACACACTCTAGGAAATATCATAATTTATTTTGAAAAACTGTTTATTTTGAGCATAAATTGTTAAAAAATAAGTCTAAGCATTCATAATTTATGCTAATTTGATATTTTCATATTTATGAATGTTTCTCACACATGTTTACAATTTTAAGTCTATATTTTTAACTCTACTATAACCAGATTATCTTGACATGTACTTTGCTATTTGATATCTAAAAATTTGTACTCATTACAGAATGTTCAACCATTCATCTTTCAATTCATTTGCATGCAGTTATATAGATGTCTCAATTGTTTCCTTAAAGATCACAAAAAACAATAAAACTAATATTGTCTTTATTTTATTTTATTTTTTTACTAAAAAAAAAGTTTTAAAAAATGGTTTGAGTCACGGGTCAGGTTGACTCAAAAAAAACGTAGATCGGGTCACAGGTCAACCCGTTTTTGCTTTGGGTAAAAAAAAAAAAATTTGAGTTCAAGTCGGGTCAAAAAATTTTGACTCGTTTTGCCATGTCCAGTTATTTGTATATCTAGTACTATTTTTCTTCAAAATGTGTTTTAAAACATGTCACAATTTCAAGTGAAATCATGTTTTCAAAATACTAACATTCAAAATCGTGTTAAAAAATATGATTAAAAAAAAGATCCCTAAATAACTATTTTTAAAATAATGTAATTTTACAAGTATGGATGGACCAGTCAATTTACTTACAGATCAAACCCACCCATAAAATAAAAAAGAGAAAAGAAGTATAATGTATATTTGAAAAGATAGAGAAGGAAGAAAAAAAAAATTAAAAATTAAACAGAACATTTTTGCAATCATATTAAAGTTTGTTTCGTATTTTATTCTTAATTTTTTAGAAGACATCTTGCTCCATTGTGCAACTGTATTGATGTATTGAAATCTTCTTTATGATTAATGATGAAACCCATGCATGTTTTGCAAAAAAATATAAAGATTAGGATGAGTGAATAAATTTCTAATTAAGAAATTGTTAATATTAATCACATGTGTACATATTGAAAGATTGTTCATTGTTTTTTTTTTTTTTTTTTTTTTTTCACTTTTGGCCCTAGCCTCATCATATAAAATACCAATAAAGACTTACATCCAAGCCTGCCCTTTCCACAATTTGCATTTTCTTGTATGCAAATTTTGGTGTAAGGCTGAAAGCAATAAGAGTTGTTTATAAATGTCATGCCAGTTAGTGATGCAGATAACCAAAATTAGTAGTGATCATCTAAATCATACCTGGGTTCCAATGCCTCCTTCAATTCGGTTATTATCACGTGCTATGGTTCCTTGTTGAAATCTGCCAATTTTTTTTTTTCATCAGTTGTTAACTACCTACTTAAATAATCTCACAGAAGTTGTAGGGACGATCCTTTATAAAATTCACTTCACTACATAAAAATAAAAGGTTTTTCTTTTTTTTTTGGGGTCAAAACTCTTGAAAAATGTATGAAAAACCGATTATTTTGAGAGTCTAGATGACCCACAATAACCTTTGAAACATAAACCGTCGAAAAGAAATTTTGATGGCCTTCGGGACCCTCAATATAAGCGTTTTAGTGTGCGTTTGGATACCGTTTATTTTACTAAAAACTTAAAACAATTAAAAAAAATTACGGATTACTGTTCACTGCTGGGTTACTGTAGCTTTGCCGTAATGCACTGTTTATGGGGGAAAAAACGCAAAAACATGCAAACACAGACATGATCCAAACGGCCTTTACTTTTTTTCTTTTTTTAAAAAAAAAAAAAAATCCAGAACTATACTAATGTTTGCAAAACAGACACTACTGGTCTGTTGAGCACTTACAAGAGTGCTGTCAATGGCAAGATTACTATAAGATATCAGTAATGAACAGTGGCGGAGCTAGGAATTTAGATCAGGAGGGGCAAGATTAAAAGATAAAATTGAAAGTAAAAAACTAATCTTAAAAAATTTAAATATGAATATTAAGAGTATGCAATATACCTGTGAATATTTAAATGTGACTCAATGACTTGAATGCTTTTAAAAACTCTGCTTGAATGCTTTTGAAAACTCAAAGAAACTCTAATAGCTTGTTTGGATGGAAGGTGAGTACAAGAAAGTGGAGTAGAGAGAGGAAGAGTAAGTTAAATTACCTTATTTGGATATTTTTTGAGAAAGAAGAGGGAGGGATTTGGGAGGGTTTGGATGAATTCTAAACTCTCATTTTTAATTCCCCAAAATTGGAGACATTTTGAGGGAGGGCGGAGTTTATATTAACAAAATTACAAATTATGAAAAAATTAATTATTCTCCCCTTACTTAATTTTAAAAAAGATCCAAAGAACTACTATATTAGATATACATTTTTTTCTTTTCAGAGTTCTATTAGTATTAGTATTAGTACTCCAACAAAAAACAAAAAAGTTCTATTAGTATTAGGCTGGTGTGATTCCTATTCCCTATTGGCATATAGCATTAGCAGTAGGTTTTTTTTTTCTTTTCTTTTAGTCATTACTAAGTAGGACCAGTAGTTTTATATTAAAGTTATAGTAGTTTTAGAGTTCTATTAGTTAAGACTGTTGAGTTCTGAACCAAGTAGCTGTTTGTTCCTAATAAATAGAAAAGTTTTTTTTTTGTCTTTTGTGCAAGGGGTAAATAAGACATTTCAGTTCAATACATTATCATTATCAGTAAAAAAAAAATTGAAAGTTTAGGGGGGGCACCTGCCCCCCCTTCCCTCCGCCCCTGGTAATGAATCATCAAAAGGGCAGAGCCTACAGTGCATATTATGATCCATGAATCAACTCACCATTTTACAAATTGGGTGAATGTGTCATCAGCAAGATGATGATCAAACCCCCCAATCCCCCTCTCAACCTCAGCTATGTCTTCGTCAAATTGGTGGTCTGTGTAAATCCCATCAAACAAATCCAGATTATCAAAAAAACTCCTTGGCGAATTCGAATCTAGAGAATCAACAAAGGATTCCACCGATGCAATTTTTAACCTTCTTCCAGAACCAGAATCTGAATCTAAATCTGAACCCATACCCAAAACCAAATGCGAACCCGAACCCTTTGATAGGCCAAAAACGTATTGACCCCTTGTGATGAATTAATTGACTAATTAGCCAAGTTCAATTAATTAACCAATTTAACATGCAAACGCGTGGTAGCACAAACAAATCACCAATAAATTAAAGTGCAGCGGAAAATAAAATTGACACGGTGATTTGTTTACGAATGGGGAAAACATCCAAGGCAAAAATCTCACCAGGTGATTTTAAGGTCACCACTCCCGAGAATCCACGATTATCATAACAAGCGGTTATACGTAAAGGAATCCCAGTACTTTCTACCAACCTACAGTTGAACCCCTTACCCCAATACCCAATTGAACTTATTCTATAGTGACAATCTCTCCTTCTATTGCACGGCTCTCAGTACGTGACTAACCAATTGTACGGATTCCAGTACGCGACTTCAATCACCAACTTGAGAAAGATGTTGGCTGCAAAGTTCTTCAATTCATCCTCACAATGAAGATCAAGAAGATGCTTGGTTATAAAACCCTACGGTGCAAAGACACAGCAGCTTCTTCAAAGAGATGAACTAGGGCAAATTTTGTCTGCGGTCACAAATTGCTTGAACAGACGTTGCTCAATGCCTGTGCAACTTGTGCTTACTTTGACGACCCTTAAAATAATCCTTTTATATGTTTAAAGTTGTGAGAAAAGAAGGCCCAAAGACATATCCACAGATTAAAATCAAAACAGTACTGAAAAATTGTTTTTCTTAAATCTCGATAGCTAGAGGTGTCGAGGTACTGTCGAGCAGCTATCGAGCCACGAGGCTGGAACAGCTTCTTAAAGCTCGATAGATGTAGCTGTCGAGCCAACTATCAAACTTTAATGAAGAGCAATTCTCAGCTTGTTTCTTGAATAGACTTGCATGGCTTTAACACTTGATCTTGAAACCTTATTTCTTGAAGTATTAAAAATATCCTAGTTCTACCCAATTACAAGTAGAGTGCGTTTTGTCAAAGAATTTGCCAATTACATAAAAGAATGACATATATTCTTATCAAGTAAATGACATATGTCCTAACACCCTTCTTCTCATCCTTCTTCTTATTCTGAATCACACACAGAACTAAATTGGTCCTTTATTTTTTAGAGTACAACAACAAAAATGTGGAACAAAAGTGGCTTCCCATTATTTTGTTCTCCATATTTTTATAAATTTCATTATTTTTAACCATTCATCAAACCAACAAATAATATATATATATATATATATATATATTATATATATATATATTCTATAAAAACAAAAACAAAAAAATTATAGAAAATAATACAAGCGAAAAACAAGAATTTGGGTGAATTTTAAATTACATACTTTTTGACCGTAGGAACAGATTAGTGCATCCATAAATAATTTAATCCAAGCTTTTATAATTTTCCATAATTTTCTATCACTTATCAAAAACAATGAAACATATAAGTGGGTTTATACTTAAGAATTGCCACACTCGGACACTCCAATCCATGGTAGGATTGGAGTATCTAAAACTATAGGCACCAAAGTATCAGCAATAAGATAGCCTAGTCAATTTTAGCAACCAATTCCCTTTTAAGTGTTCAGTGCTTTATAATATACTACTATAATATTTTTTTTGACTATTCACGGACATTATATTATCCAAGAGAATATCATCCAGCTGAAAATCAATAACCTCCATCTTGAAGTGTCAATTTTGTTTTACTTGGAAAGGTTTGTGCCAAGTTCTGTAAACACATTAATACTATGAATGCATGTGCTTAGTCAAGTTTGTAAACACGTTAGCACATGTTGCAAGCTTTTCTTATAGTGTCTATTATTTGGCTATCTTATAGTTTTCAATTGTTTGATTATCTTATTCTTTTTAGT
Source organism: Castanea mollissima (assembly GCA_014183005.1). Classification (NCBI taxonomy): domain Eukaryota; kingdom Viridiplantae; phylum Streptophyta; class Magnoliopsida; order Fagales; family Fagaceae; genus Castanea; species Castanea mollissima. Next base: position 39,165,529 of record JACAVU010000009.1, on the reverse strand, counting down.
GTGAAATGACAAAGATAATCAAACAAAGATATTAGATAAGAAATACAACCTTCTCAAAAAAAAAAAAAAAAGATAAGAAATACAAAGATATTATCTTATTCTTTTTAGGGTCGATTTGGCTATCTTTGTATTTAGAGTACAACAAAAAAATGTGGAACAAATGTGGCTTCCCATTATTTTTTTCTCCATATTTTTATAAAATTCATCATTTTTAACCATTTATCAAACCAACATATATATATATAGTCTATAAAAAAAAAATATTAGAAAATAATACAAGCGAAAAACAAGAATTTGGGTGAATTTTAAATTATATACTTTTTGACCGTAGAAACAGATTAGTAAATCCATAAATGATTTAATCCAAGTTTTTATAATTTTCCATAATTTTCTATCACTTATCAAAAACAATAAAACATATAAGTGGGTTGTACTTAAGAATTGCCACACTCGGACACTCCAATCCGTGGTAGGATCGGAGTATCTAAAACTGTCGGCCCCAAAGATTCAGCAATAAGATAGCCAAATTGACTAAAAAGTCAATTTAGCAACCAATTCTCTTTTAAGTGTCCAGTGCTGTATAATATACTACTATAATAATTTTTTTGACTATTCACGGACATTATATTATCCAAGAGAACATCATTCAGCGATAAATCAATAACCTCCATCTTGAAGTGTCAATTTATTTTACTTGGAAAGGTTTGTGCCGAGTTCTGTAAACACAATGGGATTTAATTATTACTGTGAATGCAAGTGCTTAGTCAAGTTTGGAAACACGTTAGCACATGAGAGAATATATCAATAGAGCTTACAGTGATTGTAAGCTTCTCTTATATTGTCTATTTTAATGAGCATTCAAAATTGCCACATCAGCTCTTAAATTAATTTTTTTTTAAGATTAATTAATTACTCAATTTTAAAGAAAAGAAAAGGAATTTAAAAAAATCATTGGACTATTTTCTCTTTCATTTTCTTAGCAAAAACCACACAGATTGAAGCAAACCTTTTTACACACGCGCTCAAATAAACTAGTTTAGACACTAATTGAGGCTTGGACATGATTGATTAGAGGACAGAGATACATATATGCATAGCCGTAGCATGTTTTTTTGGAGAATAATTACCAAAGAAAAATGATATTAAATTGTACCGTCTAACTAAATTACTTTTGTAAGTGCACAATTTGTACCCGGACCCAAACAAGTGATGGGTTCAGACTCAAAGAGCCTTATACAATGAAATTTATAGAGTATGGGTTTGAAACCTATGTTTGAGATATTGAAAAGTTGATAAACAGGCTAGAATGCCGCAATCTATGCAAGTAATAGATGAATATGACAAAAAACTCTCCTCGGACGTAAGCCGAGGACAATTTGTATAGCATTTCTTTCTCTAAACAAAAGGTTACAATTTGTGTTTTTGCTTTTCAAAAGAGATCCCCCCCCCCCTTCTTTCCTCTCTCGTCCTCTTATATCCTTCTTCTTCTTCCCTGTTTCATCCACGTGTAACACAAATTTTCCTCCTAGATACTTGTTATATCCACCACCTTCTTAAAGTCTTAAAATAATAGCTGGAAGGCTGAATACTACTGTTCATAGGTCATTTCTCCATTAATACGGCCAGAGAAGTAGATGCAAGGCCTTTAATGCGGTGGTAGCAGTCTTTTCCTCAGATATTTTTCACACGTTCCTACTTCTAACGGGTGTTTGGATCACACCTTTACCCAATAGATCTTCCAGAATTCTGTTTCTAAACCCTTTAGCAAGTCTCATGGCCTTTACTGGGCCTGTTTGAAGAGATACTCCTTCTCGGACAACTCTTCGAACCATTATAGTGCGGACTGACCTATGGGTTTAGAAGACTCTAATTGAACAGACTTATACCAACTAACTAAGCTCAAAGCCTAAACGTGCATTTAAACACCCCCCCCCCCCCCCCCCAACAACTTTCTTCTCAAAAAAAAAAAAAACTAAATTACTTTCTTTTTTTGCCTTAATGTAATTAAATTACTTGAAACTTGTTATATATTGTGAAGCTAAGTTTCAGTAGCATATAATTTCTATTTAAAAGTTGTCAAGTTATTTTTCACAATTCCTCACACTTAAATTTAATTCAACAATGCTCTTGTTCCAATTGTACTTTGATAGTATTTGCCTGTTTGGATGCACGTTGCGTTTTGCAAAGTTGTGTTTTCACGTTTCCTTTCGTTTTTTTCTTTTCTTTTTTCTTCTGCTGCTGCTGCACGCGTCAGGGGGAACAACGGTACTATTCATGCTACTTAAATTTAATTTTATTCAACAACGGTTCTATTTAAAAGTTGTCAAGTTATTTTTCACAATTCCTCACACTTAAATTTAATTCAACAATGTTCTTGTTCCAATTGTACTTTGATAGTATTTGCCTATTTGGATGCACGTTGCGTTTTGCAAAACTGTGTTTTCACGTTTCCTTTCTTTTTTTTCTTTTTTCTTCTGCTGCTGCTGCACGCGTCAAGGGGGACAACAGTATTGTTCATGCTACTGTTCATGAACAGTAACCGTAATTTATTGACTTTTTTATCCTTTTTGTCACATCTGTGGGTCCTATGTACTGTTCACGAGACCCACAACTTCATTGTTCAGCCTATTTTTTTATTAAAAATGGGTCCCACAACACTATTCACACATTTAAAAATTTTGCTACATTGTTTTCAGTTTTCAATTTTCAATTTTCAGCAATAAGTTCTATCCAAACAAACCCATAGCAATATGTCTCTAGTGGCCAATCTTTTCATTGTTCTTTTTAGAAACCAATCAAGTGTAAGTGAATAATGGCCTTTCACAAAATGATGACAAGTTAGATGGTTTGTAGAATTTAGTTTATGCCATTTCTTTAAAGTTAGCTGGTGTTTTCAAAATTTATGCCATTTTTGCATCATACAAACACTTATAACGATACCAAAAATAATCTGTTTTCACTTTTTCTCCCCTAGTTTTTCGTTTGTAAGAATATATGAAGTGAGATTTCAGTGACAGTCACAATTGAAAACTATAAGATAGCCAAATAGTAGACACTATAAGAGAAGCTTGCAACATGTGCTAACGTGTTTACAAACTTGACTAAGCACTTGCATTCATAGTATTAATTAAATACCAATGTATTTACAGAACTTGGCACGAACCTTCCCAAGTAAAACAAAATTGACACTTCAAGATGGAGGTTACTGATTTTTCGCTGGATGATGTTCTCTTGGATAATGTCCGTGAATAGTCAAAAAAAATTATTATAGTAGTATATCATATAGCACTGGACACTTAAAGGTAATTGGTTGCTAAATTGACTTTTTAGTCAATTTGGCTATCTTATTGCTGATACTTTGGTGCCTGAAGTTTTAGATACTCCAATCCTACCATGGATTGGAGTGTCCGAGTGTTGCAATTCTTAAGTATAAACCCACTTATAAGCTTTATTGTTTTTGATAAATGATAGAAAATTATGGAAAATTATAAAAACTTGGATTAAATTATTTATGGATGCACTAATCTGTTCCTACGGTCAAAAGTACGTAATTTAAAATTCACCCTAATTCTTGTTTTTTGCTTGTATTATTTTCTATAATTTTTTTTGTTTTTATAGAATATATATATTTGTTGGTTTGATGAATGGTTAAAAATGATGAAATTTATAAAAATATGGAGAAAAAAATCATGGGAAGCCACATTTGTTCTACATTTTTGTTGTTGTACTCTAAATAGTTTTAATTGAATTTAAAGGCATAAAATGGATAACTAACTATAACTATAAAGAGATTCTCAAAAAAAAAAAACTATAATTATAAAGACTTTACTAGTTGAGTTAATGAAAATTACTTTCACGTGAAATGACAAGTTTTTACCACCGTACACTCTCGGTGCAATAGTCACTCACAAATATAAGTATTTGTGGAGTGTGGGGGTAAATGTCGGGGTTCAAATCTCTAGAAGGAAGCTCATACACATATACACTTAAAAAAAAGTAAATTATTTATAAAAAAAAAAAAAAGTAAATTATTTATATTAATACAAATTTTTTTAATTAATTAGATGATATAAATCCTAATATGATTTTTTTTAATTAAATTTGTAAAAATTATTTACCCCCAACAAAAGTAATTCTACCTACGGCTATGACTATTTCTAGAGAGCTCCATCCTATATTAACACAAATTTTGATTAGTGTCTAAAACTAAAGAAGAAAAAGAAGAAGAAGAAGAAGAAGAGAATGCCTTTGATACGTCTGCCATTGGGGTTTAAGTTCCAGCCTACCGATATGGATTTGGTTTCAGTCTATCTTATACCAAAGTCTCGAGGAGAGAATTTGCCTGCCGACTTCATTAGATTCTCTGATGGCGTTTATGAAAAGCCACCCTCAGAGTTCTGTACTGATTCCACGGCATTGTTTGGGGACGACAACATTGCGAAGCCCTATTTCTTCACTGACTTAAACAGGTTCAATCAACGTGCGGTTCACACGGTTGGCTCTTATGGGTCCTAGCATGGAAGCTCAAAAAAGAAAACACGGAACAACAATAATGTGATTGTTGGGTACAAAAAATTGCTGAATTTCAAATTGAAGGGTGAAGGTGAATGTAGGTTATGAAGACCACTGAGTGGTTAATGCACGAATTCAGTCTGAATGAAGGTGAAAGGACCATAAGCATAGTCATAGCATTTGTTTTTTTGGAGAATAATTACTAAAGAAAAATTATATTAAATTGTACCATCTAATTAAATTACTTTCTTTTTTTTGCATTAATGTAATTAAATTACTTGAAACTTGTTATTTAATGTGAAGCTAAATTCCAGTAGCATATAATTTCTATTTAAAAATGTCGTGTTATTTTTCACAATTCCTCACACTTACATTTAATTCAACAATGTTCTAGTTCTCCACTTTATGACTTTAAATTCGATAAAAACTATTAGAGTACAACAACAAAAATGTGGAACAAATGTGCATTTAATACACTAATTGGTAGGAACATACTAATGTGGCTTTCCATTATTTTTTTTTTCTCCATATTCTTATAACTTTCATCATTTTTAACCATTTATCAAACCAACAAAAAAATATTATAGAAAATAATACAAGGCGGAAAACAAGAATTTGGGTGAATTTTAAATTACATACTTTTTGACTGCAGGAACAGATTAGTGCATCCAAATATGATTTAATCTAAGTTTTTATAATTTTCCATAATTTTTTTTATCCCTTACCAAACACAAAATATATATATATATATATATATATATATATATAAAATTATAAAGTTTAGAGAAAATTTTGAAATTATAAATTTTTTTCTCTATGTGTAAAGGAACATATTAGTGTAGCCATCCATATTTTTTTCCTTATTTTTTCAATTCTCCATAATTTTTAATCTCTTGTCAAGGATATTTAAAAATTATATAAAATTTTAAAGACAATGAAAAATCTGTAAAATTGGTTTTTTTTTTTTTTTAATATAAAAACAAACACACACACACGTGCATACAAGGGAGAGAGAATGATGTATTAATACAAAGGCACACAATAAACTCTATTTAAAATTCATTGTAACTTTTAAGGAAGTGTGAGGCAAGATATATTAGACAAAACAACACGCTCTATTTTATGTATATGAAAATAGATCAAGAAATTTAATTATTAAAGAAATCGCATATAAAAATGCACTATCTAATTAAATTTGGAACTTGTTATATCAAGTGAAAATAAGTTACATTAACATATAATTTTTATTATAAACTGGTGTGTTGTTTTCACAATTCACCAAATTTAAATTTAATTCAACAATTTTTCAATTATCTATTTTATACCTTTAAAGTTACTAAAAAAAAATATTAGAGTACAACAACAAGAGTCTTTTGGGTAAATATTGCTAAAAGTGAAGTTTTTTGGGGTTATAGTTACTGTTCCAAGTTATTTGGGGGAATGAGGAGAGAGAGTGAATTTCGGCAACAGTGTTGCCGAAATTCGAAGAAAAGTATGAGAGAGAAAATTAAAAGTGAGGAGAGAGAAATTTTGGAATTTCGGTAACAGTGTTGCCGAAATTCCTTCTGCCCAAACCCTGTCCACTTCACTGAGTGCCCATGCGCGTGAGTGCCCAAAAGGAAAAAAAAAAAAAAAAAGTTTGTGGCAATCCCATTGCCGAAAATGGAGGGAAAAGAAGAAAAAAAAAAAAAAGAATTACAGCAATGGGATTGCCGAAATAGGGGGAAAAAAAAGTGGTCATGTAGTGCCGAAATAGAAAAAAAAAAAAAAAAAAAAAAAAAGTAAAATTGGCAATGGGGTTGCCGAAATAGGGGGAAAGGAAAAAAAAAAAAAAAAAAAAGTGGCCATGTAGTGCCGAAATAGGGAAAAAAAAAAAAGAGGAAAATTGGCAATGGGGTTGCCGAAATAGGGGGAAGAAAAAAAAAGAAAAAAAAAAAAAAGAAATGCGGCAGATAAGAGCCAAAAGGAAAGCAATACACAACTCTTTATAAAGGAAAATAAGAGCCAAAAGAAGTTTTTTTTTTTTTTTTTTTTTTCTTCTTTCCCCCCCCCCCCCCTATTTCGGCAACCCCATTGCCAATTTTCCTCTTTTTTTTTTTTTTTTTTCTTATTTCGGCACTACATGGGCACTTTTTTTTTCCCTATTTCGGCAATCCCATTGCCGTAATTCTTTTTTTTTTTTTTCTTCTTCTTTTCTTTCCATTTTCGGCAATGGAATTGCCACAAACCTTTTTTATTTTTTCCTTTTGGACACTCACGCGCATGGGCACTCAGTGAAGCGGACAGGGTTTGGGCAGAAGGAATTTCGGCAACACTATTGCTGAAATTCCAAAATTTCTCTCTCCTCACTTTTAATTTTCTCTCTCATACTTTTCTTCGAATTTCGGCAACACTGTTGCCGAATTTCACTCTCTCTCCTCATTTCTCCAAATAACTTCGAACAGTGACTATAACCCCAAAAAACTTCACTTTTAGCAATATTTACTCAAAAGACTCCAACAACAATGTGGATCATCTATATGTAGGTACAGATTAACGTGGCTTCCCATTATTTTCTTCATATTTTTATAATTCTCCATAATTTTTTACCATTTATCAAACCAACAAAATTTTATATAAAATCATAGAAACAGATTAGTGCATCCATAAATGATTACATCTAAATTCTTATAATTTTCCATAATTTTCTATCACTTATATAAAACTTATAAAATTATGTCATACAGAGAAAAACTGGAAAATTATAAATTTAACCCTGTGTGTATAGGAGCATATCAATGCAAAGCATACATCCATATTTTTTGAATTTCTCCCGTTTTTTCAATTTTCAATAATTTTTAATCTTTTTTATGGTAGTATAAAAAAAAGATTAAAAAAAATATTGAAAATTGAAAAACTCTACTTTGTTTCTTTTCCTTTTTTACTTTCTCCCCGGGTTTTTTCTTTTTCTTGTTGACTAAATGACTCCACTGATTTTAGCATTTCTAGTGGTCAAGTACCACATAGTATATTATATACTTGTATTTGTATTGTATGCCCCAATTAACTTTAAAGAAATGACATGTTCGTAATATTTTCACAATATTTTTATAACAAATTTTAAGTGGCAGGTTGTTACTGGTTGTTATTGTTGGGACAAAAAAGTAATATTCATGTTAGGTTCAAATTTGAACCAATAACAACTGATCACCTGTGATTTATTGTGAAAATATTGTAAAAGTATTATGGACATCATATCTCTCTTTACTTTATACCATTGCCAAACAAAAGAGCGCACTCCAATCCTAGCTAGGATTGGATTAAGAGATGGGTGCATTGCCAAGTTCAACGTCTAATGCTTCTTTGATATTTCTCTTCTTTCAAGTACATTTTTTTCTTTCCTAAAAAAACCAATACATATATATACTCATATTGCCATCCATGTAGCCCTCACAGCTTTTGACCATTGTAATTAGATAAATGTGACATCCATCCTATTTTCATAACACTTTCACAACATTTTTCTTGTGATTAACGTTCCTAAGCCCTATCAAAAAAAAAAAAAAAAAATGATCCCAAGCCAATCAAGTTGGTCAACTGCTTCCAAGTTGGGGTTCAATTTCATATTTATTTTTCCCTTAAAAAGTATAATTTCATATTTTTTTTATTTTCATGTTTTTTTTTTTACCAAATTTCAAAACTCACTCTCTAAGTTATTTTTCATTTCAGTCCTTTAAGTTTATCTTCTTTCGTTTCAATCCTTTAAATTTTTAAACACTCCAATTCAAACTTCCACATCTGTTGTTGCCGTTAAATCACCAAAACTACGTCATCTTACCCTTAATTTAAATTTAAGATTTTATTTTATTATTTATTTTCTAAAATAAACCTTAATTTAAAAAAAGTCCAGAAATAATTTTTTTCTATTAAAAAAAATTCCTTATAGTCTAAACTCTAAACACCTTCCCTGTTCATCAAAAAACAAAAAACACCCTCCCCGTAAAAAATCAAAGAAGAGAACCCAATCTCTTCTTTGATGTTACGGGGAGGGTGTCAATCTCTCCTTTGATTTTACGGGACCGACTCAAAATAAATTCACTAAAATAAAATTGATTGCAAAACCTTCTCAATTTTAATTACACATATAACTCAGAGATAAGATGAGAAATGAGTGGTCTCTCTTCTACTGTGTGTGAAATTGTGAATGTTGATGGCACTATCTTGAGTTGGTTTGACAAATTTCAAAGCCGACGTTGCGTCCCATAAAAAAAAAAAAAAAAAAAAAAAAAAAAAAAAAAGAAGATGTTGCGTGATTTGACAAATTCCAAAGAAGAGAACCCAATCTCTTCTTTGATTTCACGGGGAGGTGTTTAGACCGTATAAGGAATTTTTTTTATAAAAAAAATTCTGGACTTTTTTTAGTTAGCATTTTTTCAGAAAATAAATAATCAAATAACATTTTAATTTTTTTTTGCAAAATAAAATATTAAATTTAAATTGGCGAAATGATGTAGTTTTGATGATTTAACGGCAACAGCAAAATGACAAGATAACAATAAGTATAAATTGGGACGTTTTGAAATTTAGGATTGAAATGAAAGAAGACAAATTGAGAAAACTGAAATGAAAAATAGTAAAACTTAGAGATTGAGTTTTGAAATTTAACCTTTTATTTTTATTTTTTTTGGTTTTTTGAAAAATAAACATGGACATAATGAAGAGAGAATAAGGTTCTAACACAAAAATATACTGCAATTTTTATTTAAAAGTCGAGGTAACTTTTAAAGAAAAGTGAAGCATGTTATACTACAGACAACAACACACTCTTTTATATGTATGCAAATAGAATATAAAATTTAATTACCAAAGAAATCCAATATTAAAATGTACTATCTAATTAAATTATTTTCTTTTAGATAGTTTGAATCTATGATATCCAATCTTGATAATAATTTTTTATCATCAGACCAATATACAAGTCGGTTTTCGGTGTAGGTGGGTTTTAAAATCTAGCATGTTGGTTTCACAATTCACCAAATTTAAATTCAATTAAAAAAAAATTCAATTATCTAATTTATGCCTTTAAATTTATTGAAAACTATTAGAGTACAACAACGAGAATTTGATGCTTTCTAATTTCTATATGTAGGTCCGTAGGAACAGATTAACGTGGCTTCCCATTATTTTCTCCTTATTTTAATAATTTTTTACTGTTTATCAAACCAACAAAAAATTATATAAAATCATAGAAGGTAATAAATAAATAAATAAATGTGTGGGTAAATTTTAAATTTCATACTTTCTGACCATAGGAACAGATTAGTGCATCCATAAATGAGTACATTCAAATTTTTATAATTTTCCGTAATTTTCTATCACTTATCAAAAACAATAAAACTTATAAATTTATATAATTTAGAGAAAAATTGGAAAATTATAAATTTTATCTCTCTGTGTATAAGAGAATGTCAAAGCAGTCCTCCATATTTTTTTCTCCCATTTTTTAAATTTTCAATAGTTTTTAATAAGTTTTTGGTATTGAAAATTGAAAAGCTCTACTTGTTTATTTTATACTTTTTGTCAAACAAAAGCTTTTGCCGAGTCCAATCCGTCCAAGGATCGGATTGCATCGCCTTGTTCCACGTCTAATGCTTTTTGTCAACAACATTTCCTTGGACCACTCAGTTTTTGTCCTTTTTTTTTTTTTAATGTCATGTCATCATGATATATGGATAGTCCAATCCATCTCAATCTTCCGGGAAGAAAATCCAAGAGGGAAGAAAGGAGATTGTAATGGGTCCCCCTATTACAACTAGCAGGCCAATTACGAATGGGCACAGTTACGGGGCAAAATATTAATATCTCTCGGAACAAAAGAAAATTTTCAGGTCATTGCAACTAATGTTCCCACTGGCATTTTTTTTCCCCAAGCCAATCAAGTTGGCCAGCTGCATCCAAGTTAGGGTGAAAGATAATTTAGTCAGTACATTTTAGTAGTAAATTTTATTATTGTTATTTTCAATTCACAATTAATTTATTCTCTACCATCAACTAATAGAAAACGTCTACGTGACACATGTCGTGCACCTCTGGCACACTTGAAGCTGATGTGACTAATAAAATAATAACAAATATTTTAATAAGCATTAAAAATTATCACATTAGCATTTAAATTAAAAAAATTAATTACTCAATTTTAAAGAAAAGAAAAGGAATTTTATTTATAAGGTTGTTTTCTCATTCATTTTCTTAGCTTCCAAACACAAAGATTGAAGCAGACATACACATGCTAGATGACTGTGAAAATTAAGATAGAGTTTCTTTTTGAAATATGAAACCATGTATTGTAAAATGAATGTCATAGAATGCTATTGGCATTCGTATAAGAATATCCATGACATAAATACTTATAGAGGTTATTTAACACACACACACACACACACACACACACACACATATATATATATATATATATATATATCTTACTATGATAGTTCCTTAGAACCTCTTTGTTAAAGGCAATATCCACTCATTAAGCAACTAAAATGATAACAAATACTAACATCTTCCAACGATAAGTAACTATGTTCTGCTAAGACATTATCATAATAGTTAAAATTTTTAAATGAATGATTTCATACCCTGCAATGTGAAGCTCTTCATCAAACACTTACAACCATCCCCAATGAAGATTTTGTTATTCATACTTTATTTTTATCTACATAGATTTTATGCATCTATCTATAATATTAGCTTGCTTAGTTTTTAATGAGCACCCTTTTAAGTGAGAAAATAAATAAAAATGAACAAGATAACAAAAAGCATATGTGTCATCAAAGTTTCGATTAGATAAGATTATAGGTCTAAAAGATTAAAACCTAGTAAGTCAATGTTCTATAGGTAACATGTAGAGCACCCTATATCACCATTCCAACTTTCCAACAATGACATTGACTACAACATAAAATTCAAAATATAAAAATAAATAAAAAGGAAATGAAACAAAAAGCAAACACGCACAATTTGGTTGAAATAAGACAATGAAGCTAGAGTAGTTGACACAATCACGTAGTGAAGCTAAAATAACATGTGCAAAAATCCAATAAACTTAAATTGAATAAACCTATAAAATTAAATCCAATCAAGAAAAATATGTAAAATTTGTACCTTAGAGTGGAGGGTGCATGCACATTTGGAGGAAAAAGTGTGAAGTTGTGCATATTTGCATTTGCGAAAATCAAAACCGAGAGATTTTATATACGCTGTCATTGAAGCAACCAGAGTCCAAAATAACTACCAAATACACAAACAGACCAGCTATGAATAATTTATATATATTTAAGAAAGATTAGACCAGATAATTTTTCAATTTACAATATGTAAATTTTAGTAAAAATTTCCTTATTCATTCCATTTTTTGCTTACAATGAAGTCCATGCACAAGACACTCATATGATAGGAACCCAAATTATACCATAATCTAGGGGCATTTTTTTCATTGCCAGTATGATAATTGGGAAGTCAAGACCGAGACTCCACTTTTATCTTAAAATATGGCGCAAAGTCTATCGGTGAAGTGAGAAAGGTCCAGTTTTGCTCAAGGTTTGGATTGCACCCAATAAAGATTATAATTAGGCCCCAAAAACACCTCTTGTAAAAATAAACTAGCACAAAGGATGGCCTACCACAATAAGTGCTTAAATAAAAGTTCAACAGTAGATGTCTAAAATTTTTGATAAATGTACTCACCTCATAAAAATAATGTATTTACTTCATTATTATTTTCCCGTTAATAAAATATTTAGGGAACTCAAAACCGAGACTCAACGTTGAACTTCTAAGCATGGCCCAAGGTTTTCAGAGTCATGTGATGGCATGAATTCATCCTTAGGTCAAGTTATAGATTGCATCTTAGTAAAAATAACAACAAAACCCAAAATGTATGGTTAATATAAAAGTGGGCTCATTATAATAAGTACACATGAGGAAAATGGTCCAGCAGTAAAATAAGACAAAATATGACCTCTAGCGGTAACGTTTGATAAGTTGATAATTGTGTTTACATAATAAAAATCATATATTTTTTCCATTATATATTAAGTCAACATGAAGGAAAACTTTCATAGTAACCAAGATATTATGACCTTCATTATAATAGCAATTAACAATGATTAAAGGCTTCATAATTACAAGTAAAAGAGAAAAATTTAGGATGAAATGAAGGGAGAGAAAGAAACCAGTTTAGTGCAACAAATATTTAACCAAGGTTTTTATACCCATTATGGAATAGGTGGAAGGATGTATGGTAAATCATGAAAGCTACTCTTACATGAGCAGGTGAGTAAATATATGGTATGTTTCACTAGAATTCATTTTCGTTCTTTGACTTTGATTTCGTTCAATTCAATCCTCTAAGTTTAAAATTTATTCAAAAAAGGCATCTTCATCAACTTTGTTATATGTTGAGGTTAATTGTTCAAATTTTTTCTTCAATTTTTTTTAATTAAAAAAATTCAATTATGGTTGAAAAATATTTTCCATAAGTTAAAAAAAAAAATTGACAAGAGTTGACGAAAAGGCATTAATTGAATAAACTGGAAACTTAAAGGACTAAAATTAATGAAAGTAAAGTTAGAGGATTGAAATGAATTTTGGTAAAAATTAGAGGGCAAATTTTGTATTTTAGTCCAAAATTTATAAAAATCACTCCTCTACTCAAACTTTAGTTTCAACCAATTCAGTCCTCCAAGTTTTGAAAGTATTCAATTCAATCTTTCATTAGACCTCAATTTAGGCTTTGCCATTAACCCCCCCCCCCCCCCCCCCCTAAAACGACGTAATTTTGGTGTCTTTTATTGTATAATTATTAAATTTATTATTTATTTCTAAATTTTAAAATAATAATAATAATAATAATAATATAACCCATAAATTAAACACCATCGTACCACAATGCCTAAATTTGTAAAAGAAAAAAATCAACCATCCCTACCAAATCCCTAACTTGGAGAGAGAGAGAGAGAGAGAGAGAGAGAGAGAGAGAGAGAGAGAGAGAGAGAGAGAGAGAGAGAGAGAGAGAGGAGAGAGAGAGAGAGGAGAGAGCATTGGAGTGGTGGTTTCAGCAAAGACCTAACCTGGCACGAATGAGAATGTAAAAGAGAAGAAGATATTTAAGCTATGTTTGGTAACAGTTTTTGTTTTCTATTTTCGAAAACTTGTTTTTGAAAAAATAAAGAAAAAACAAATTTCATGTATTTTTTAAATTAAAAACATGTTTGATTAATTGAAATTTAAAAAAAAAAACAAATTGAAGAAAAAAATAGAAAATACTAAAATATGTTGTTACTAAGGATTGAACTCTAATGGTAACTCATTAAATAAGACAGATTCATTAATTAAATGTGCATTTTCATTGACTTTTGAAAATTAGAAACTAAAAATAGCATTTTGCATTTTTTCACTTTCCTTCACAAACTAAGTTTTGAAAACAGTTTTTGTTTTCTATTCATTTGAGTTGCCAAACAAGTTTTTTAATCTAAAAAAAAAAAAAATTTGGAAACAGAAAATAAGGGGAAAAAAAATTACCAAACATATCCTTATCTTGTTTCCACTGTGATCCCTCTTTTAGCGATTTCCTTTATTGGGTAAGCCATGTCTACCCTTATAGCTTGTCTAAATGGAGGGAGAGTAGAGGGAGGGAGAGTAAGTTATATTACTTTGTTTGGATGTTTTTCAAGGGAGGAGAGAAAGGGATTTGGAGGGGTTAGGAGAGGTTCTAAGAGCATCCACATCAGTAGATGGATAAATGTGTATAAATGTGGAAAATGAGAAAAAATCATTAATTTTACACATTTTGAGCAAAAAAGTCTCTACATCAGTGCCTCTAAACTCATCTATATGATACACTTTGCTACAGTATCGTATAAATTTACACGGGTATTGTAGCAGGTGTATTTGATTTTTTTTTTTTAGTTTTTTCTCTCTCCTCCTAACTAACTCTCACCTCCCTCTCTCTCTCTCAGACACAGCACAGTTCTCTCTTTCTCTCATCTCATCCATTTTTTTCCTCTAGCCGCCGATCGCCATCGCCGCTGATAAGAACAAGGTCAAGCAAGCCGAGTCGCCGGACGGCCATTGCGAGGAGGTGGCAGTGCTGCGAGGCATCGATCTTGCTCCAATTCGTTGGTTTTTTTTTTTTTTTTTTTTTTTTCTGGTGTGGGTTTGGCTCAACGGATTAGTGGGTTTGTTGAAGGGTGGTTGATCGGTGGGCGATGAATGGGTTTGGGTGTGGGTGAGGCTCGACGAATCGGTGGGTTTGTTGAAGGATTTTGTTGAAGGGTGGCTGATCGGTGGGCGATGAATGGGTTGGGGTGTGGGTAAGGCTTGACGGATCGATGGGTTTGTTGAAGGGTGGCTGATCGGTAGGTGATGAATGGGTTTGGGTGTGGGTGAGGCTCGATGGATCGGTGGGTTTGGCTCGACGGATTGGTGGGTTTGTTGAAGGATCTTGCCGCCGATTTTGTTCGATGAATGGGTTTGTTGAAGACGCAGTGAGGGAGGGAAAGTGGCTCGCCGGAGAAGACACCGTGAGGGAGGGAAAGTGGCTCACCGGAGAAGATGCAATGAGGGAGGGAAAGAAATAATAAAAAATGAAAAAAAATGAATATTTTATTGAATAAATGTGTAGAATAGATAAACTGATGTGGGTGTTTTGTAGAAGTGGAGGTATAAAATAGAAAAAGTAGATTTTTTCGTATAAAATAGACAAAATTTAAACGAGCTGATGTGGATGCTCTAACTACTTCTAACCCTTCATTTTTAATTTTCCCAAATTGGAGAGATTTGGAGAGAGAATAGTGCATAGAAATACTTGACCAAATAATTACCAAATTTACCCTTACCATATTAACAAAATTACAAACTATGAAAAGACTAATTATTCACTTCCCTTTAATTTTAAAAACATCCAAATAAGGTGGAAGATAACCATTCCCCACTACTCTCCTCTCCCTCTAAACTTCCAAACATAGTATTCATTTCAGTTTCAGTTACATAGAGATTTCCTCTGTTGGGTGTGTATCTGATGGGTTGGCTAAGATTTTGTGGGAAGTGAATTTGTAAATCATATGTGGCAGTGATGATTGATGTTGGATCCTATTGTTCGTTTTTTTTTTTTTTTTTTTTAAAGCTCTGTTTTAAATTTGAGTATTGAAATTTTGTATTTGGATCAAGGTTGTAAATTTGTTCCATTCTGGTGCTTAACCAAGTGCACTTACTCCCCCTATTCCATTTCGGTCTAATTCCGACTTATTCAGGACTGTTCTGTTGTTTCGAACAAATTGTCGTTGTTTTGGTCTCTTTGTTCCGAACCATTACAGGTTGTTCTGGACTGTGTTGGATTTTTTAACCCCAAATTTCTCATGTAATATGTTTTATTCTCATATCATATTTTAAATTTTATGTTGGTTAGTCAGATATAATAAAATATGAATTATAAATAAATAAATAAATATATATATATATATGTATGTATGTATATACATCCAGTGCGTAATCTCGAAATGGTGCATGGGTATACACTGGTACTGCAATATTCTATTCAAGTTACCAATTTAGAATGGTCTCCAAAGCGGAATTCAAAACCTTGAATTGGTGTCATTTTTTGTTGTGATTGATGTAATTTTTTTTTTCTTCATGTACTGGGTTTGTTGAATTCATGTGGATTTTTTCTTTTCTTTTTAAATTAAAAAATTGTACTTTAGGGTAGAGCATCAATAAAAGTTAGTGGAAGGCTTAAATTGAACACTTTTGAAACGTAGAGAATTAAATTGCCCAAAAGTAAAGTTTGAGAACTAAAATAAATTTTGGTGAAACTTAGAGGGTTAATTTTGCATATTAGCATTTTTTTAAAACATTTATTTATTAAAGACAAAACTGACTATGACTTTTAACTTGGGAAATTGCGCAGAAAAATAAGTAAACACAAATATTTGTTATTATTTAAGCATGAGTTAAATTATCAAATCAACAATTTTTCAATTATTTGTTGTATGCCTTTAGATTTACTTTTTAAAAAAATCAAGAAGGGTAACTGTACTAGAAACTATTATTATTTATTTTTATAAATAAGAAATAAGAGAGTTTCAACCTATTGCGTTCTTAGTTAAGTTATGTTTTCTCAGGAAGGTGAATTTCTCAAATTATCTTGGTAATGGGTTTAGATGGTCTCTTCTCAATGGGGGTGTAGACGACTAAATTTCTTGGTTCGAAATAAATCAAACAAGTAAAATAGTTTCACAAATACGAATTTGTATTGATAAATGTGTGGTACAATTCTCTGTAATTACAAAGGAGTGATCCTCTGATTCGATCTCCTTAAAAGATTTGTTGATTTGAATTGTGGTAATGTGATTTTGATTTGAACATAAAATATTCTTCAATTTAGCTGAGGAATGGATCGAAGATCTTTGAAACAGAATTACAATGAATCTCTGGCTATGAGCTTGTTAGAAATTCTTCGTTCTTCGTGTTCTTCGTGTGTTCTTCGTGTTCTTCGTGTGTTCTTCGCGTTTGAAGGTTTGTGGTGGAAATTCTTCGGTGCTTTAGAGGCTTGAATCCGTAGAACTTCACCGATTTGTGGTTTATTGAGGTTTCTAGAGGCTTTTGAGCTTGATTCCAGTGAACTTTGAGATTTGAACGAGTAGTTTGGATGATTTTGCTTCGAATGTTGTTTGTGTTTGAGGTTGAAGTTCTTGAAATTCTTGAAGGCTTTGGAGTTTGAATCCGGCAGAGCTTCTGGGTTTCTGAACTCAAGATATCTTCTTCCTTCTCTCTGTTCTGTGTGTTGTCTTCAATGTCTTAGGAAGGCTTCTATTTATAGGAGTTTAGGGGTAGGTGAGCGACACGTGGCGGAGTCTGATTGGTGACACTTGTCATAGCTTGATTGGTCCGCTTATGTCATCGCTTACACGTGCTGAGTGCTTGTGTCACTGCTTACACGTGCGAGGCTGCTTGTGTCATCGCTTACACCTGCTGATGCAGCTTCATGCCTTCATTTCAATGACACTTGGCGAATTTCTACTGGTTTCTGAATAGTGATGGCAAAACCTAGCAGCAGTACGTGGCGCTTTGTGATTGGTTGTATTTTGTGGACTTTGGTAGTATGATGTGTCAGCTTGTGATAGGTCGGGAATTTTCCCTCTCTACAAATGCCCCCTCGAGACTCGTTCGCGCACACAGTTGAGAGTGGTGAGCGAATGAGTCTTGAAAATGGATTTTTATGCTTGACTCTTCTAGTGAAATAACTGATGGTGGTGGAGCTTTTACCAGGATGAAGTAATTGCAGAAGAGTAGACCCACCCATGTGAAAGGCTTTGTTGAGACCGAGAAGGGGTCTGCCAGTATTTGAATGTGCTTGTGTGATCGAGCTTTCTGAGCAAAGGTTAGTCAAAGTAATTTCAGAAGAGTATTTAATGGTACTTGGAACGGGTTGGTGGGGCTGAAAGTTATTTGCAAGAAGTTGGATGTACTTGCAAGATTGAAACATTTCGGTAGATGTTAAGTTGAGGTAATTTCGGAAGAGTATTTTGGATTGTTGGTGGCAATCACAGGGTGTTGAAGATAGAGAAGAGGTGAGGATGTTGGCTGGGTACAGCATGCAGAGCCCTGGAGCTAGCCTCTTGTTTTTAAGGACTTTTGGTGAAGTTATATCTGAAGGGTATACTTCGGGTCACAGAGAGAACATGTGGGAGTGTGGTTGAATGCGCTTGTGTTATCGCATCACTCTGGTTAAGTTGAGGTAATTTCAGAAGGGATTTTGGGTTTGTTGGTGTTGATGGTGAAAGAAGATGGTGATGAAGCCAAGTGAATGGGTGAGACCTATGACATCATGGCTCTGACCCTGCATGCTGAATGAGGTCCGTCAGCAAGTAGTTGAATGTGCATGTGTGACTGGCCCTACTGACGGACATTAAGTTGAAGTAATTTCAGAAGTATATTTTCTGAAATTCTTCAAGCTGATCTTAAGTTGGAGTAATTCCAGAAAGTGTGTTTTGTGGTACCAGCAACAATGACCTTTGGACCCCATGATGGCGGAAACATGGGATGAGGCTTTGGGACCCTTCACCGACACCAAAGGCTAATTTCTGATGAGCTGGTACCTTGGAGGTCATCACAAGTGTTGGATGGAGACAATTTGTAGGATACCCCAACACTTCTTACCATCTTCACTTGATACAGCTTTATGGGAAAGCATAACAAATGAAAGATGGAGCTAACTTGTGATCCTGGTTTTAGAAACCAGCCAGTTGCTGTTTGTTCCGAACCGCTGCTTCTGATGGGGACCAAACAGTTGAAGAGAGACTACAGAAGCCCTGGTCTTAGGAACGGGTGTCTCTGCTGGACTTGGATTTCCTGGTGAACCAAATCCAAGAAAGCATGGAACAACTATGCAGACCTTGTTATGAATAACTCTATGAACAACGTGGTCATTATGTGAGGAACAAAATTTGTTTGAATCCTAAAATAGTGATGATGTTGTGAGAAGGGTTGCTACTGAACCATGAAGGGGTTGATTTCCAAATGATCATGAGCGATCTTGGTTGCTAGGTATTGAGAATGACGACCATAGTGAGAACTGGCTGTGAGAAGGAGGATTTGAAATTTGAAAGAAGCAAATCTTCATTTCATGACTCATGTAGTGTTTTTTTTTTTCTTTTCTTCTGATGGATTTAGCGGATCCGCCCTCCTATTTATAGCAAAGAGATGAAGAATGGTAGCTGGGTGGTTTAAGGATGGCGGATGAGACTTCTCGTGGGAACGGTGGATGAGACTTCTCGTGGGAACGGTGGATGAGAAGGTAGACCCGAATGGGAACGGTGGATAAGAATGGTAGGTGCCGAACGGGACGTTAGTTGAGACTGGTAGGCACCGACGAAAATAATTGGTTGAAATAGTGACCCAATGTAATTTCAGTTTTGAGACATACTTGTGAGAGTTCGTCTGTTTTTGAAAGGGGAGCCTTGATCAAGTCTGGAAGATAATTTTGAGGGAATCTAGACCAAATGGATGGATCTCAAATTATGATATTGAGAGCTTAAATTTTGGACACCGCTAGTACTTTGGAGAAGCGGGTGTAGTTTTTAAGTCCAAAACAAATACCTAGATTTCAAAATCAAAATCTTTGCGAAAACCTGATAGGGCAAGTTTTGCTTGAACATCTTGATTTTTGGTCAAAGTCTACATCAAAGCCAATAGTTGTAGAATCACACTATTTGAGCAATTTTGGATTCTCAAATAAATAAGTAAACCCCAAAATTGGAAAGTACGCGAAAAATTGAGCAAGACAGGCCAATCTTAAAAATTTTGACTTTTGGTCAAAATTTGTGCAAAAGTCAATTTTTTTTAGAAATTGGACTGTCGTACAATTTTCGAGTCTCGGTTGAAGAAACAGACCCCAAAATTGGAAAGTACGCGAAAAATTGAGCAAGACAGGCCAATCTTAAAAATTTTGACTTTTGGTCAAAATTTATGCAAAAGTCAATTTTTTAGAAATTGGACTGTCGTGCAATTTTCGAGTCCTGGTTGAAGAAACAGACCCCAAAATTGGAAAGTACGCGAAAAATTGAGTGGGACAGGTCCGTTTTGAAAATTTTGACTTTTTGGTCAAAGTCCGAGTTAAATACTTAATTTGCCAAGTTTTTTTTTTTTTTTTTTTCAGGCGGTCCGATCCGGGTCGGGCTTTCGGGTTGAACCGGGTCTAAGCGAATTGAACCGGGCCGAGCATTATGACGTCATCCGTGACGTCAGCGACCTGGGACGCGTGTCACGCGTGGCGCGTGCACGCACGTGAGACATTGACGGCGCTTGGGAGCGCGTGCAACCGCAGCTAGGATCGCCGGACTTTCTGGTGGCGCGTGGACTGGCCTCTGAACCTAAAATTTTTAGGTTTTGTAGATCTAAGGCCGTTGAAGAGCCCTGTGTGGTCAGTTTTGTGAAATTATGCACAGATTTGCACAGATTCGAGTGAGAAACTTGCGGGTCGCTGAAAATTCTTGGCCATGTGTGGCGGCGCATGGCCGGGTATCTGGGCCTGAAATTTTCAGGTTTGGTGGATCGAAGGTTGTAGAAGACTCCTGTGTGGTCGGTTTTGTGAGATAAGGTCTGGATTTTCACAAATTCGGCTGAGAAAGTCGTGGGTCGTTGTTGAATCTTATGGCGTTTTGGTCCAATTTTGTGATAGCTGCCCTGACAAGATGAAGACATTATGGTAGCCATGTGACTTGCCATGAATTCAGACTTGCATTATCTTGTGTCTCTATGGCTGAAGATGCTCTCTCATTTCAAAATTCAACGCAGACTTCTCTGATTTTAAGTGCATTTGAGTTTGCAAAATTTGACTTTGAGTTCCATTTCTGAAATGTGAATGTAAAAATTTTTTTATTGGTCAGTTGGGTTTGCTGACTTTCTTCATTTTTTTTTTTTTTTTTTGTCTGCTAGTTTAGTAGAAATTCTCTATATAAGAGGTGAGATTGGCTTCGTTCATTTGGGCATTCTCAGCCTTCAGTCTTCTTCTCCAGCTTTTAAGATTTTTTTTTTTTTCTTTCTTTTTTTTTTTTTTTTTTTCTTTTATCCTTTGTTTAGCTATGCAATGAGACTTTCTTCTGACATTTTTTTTTTGTTGCTTGTTTTTTTTTTTTGCAGCTCAGTTTCCTTGATCTTTGGGTTTTGACATCAAACTTCACGCTGACGTTCTCATAGAAGTGTTTGTCTTCATTTGGTGACTTTGTATTTCATTGATAGCAACGTTGCAAGAACGTATGCCTTCATGTTGTTACATTCTTTTCTTGCATCAACAATCTTTTAGTGATATTCATCTTTGCAACGACGTTTCCATAAGGATATTCAGTTAGACAATAATGCTATCGCCCATAAAGCTACGTCAACACTTTATTTGTACAAAAGCTATGCCAACATTCATCTTTGCCATGAAGCTACGTCAACACTTTATTTTCACAGAAGCCATGCCAATATTCATTTTTGCCATGAAGCTACGTTAATATTTCATTCACAGAAGCTATGCCAATATTCATTTTTGCCACGAAGTAACGTCAACACTTCCTTCGCATCAAAGCCGTGCCAACATTCATTTTTGTCATGAAGTCGTGTCAACACTCCATTTGCACAGAAGCCATGTCAACGTTCATCTTTGCCATGAAGCTACGCCAACACTTCATTTGCACAGAAGCCATGTCAACGTTCATCTTTGCCATGAAGCTATGCCAACACTTCATTTGCACCGAAGCCATGCCAATATTCATTTTTGCCATGAAGCAACGTCAACACTTCCTTCGCATCAAAGCCGTGCCAACATTCATTTTTGTCATGAAGTCGTGTCAACACTCCATTTGCACAGAAGCCATGTCAACGTTCATCTTTGCCATGAAGCTAACGCCAACACTTCATTTGCACCGAAGCCATGCCAATA
The DNA here is from genome assembly GCA_014183005.1 of Castanea mollissima. NCBI lineage: Eukaryota > Viridiplantae > Streptophyta > Magnoliopsida > Fagales > Fagaceae > Castanea > Castanea mollissima. The sequence goes on along the minus strand of JACAVU010000009.1, from coordinate 39,143,553 downwards.
TTCATTTTTACCATGAGTAACGTCAACACTTCTTCCTTCGCATAAAGCGTCCAATGTTCATCTTCACCACGAAGCCACGTCAACAGTTCATCTACACACCAAGTCGTGCCGACATCGTTTTTGCCATGAAGCTATGTCAACACTTCATTCGCATCGAAGTTGCACTAATATCGACTTTTGTAACGAAACTTGAAGTTTCAAGAAGCTCCCATCAAGACTTTGAGAATGCAAAGAGATTTCAACAAAACCTTGAAGATATGAGAAGATGCCGCCATGATTTTGACATTGCACAAACATGCCTTTAGAGGAGGATGAGGTAGTACCAACTTCAGGTTTGGAGGAAGGTGACGTTGTCTAGATTTTAGAGACATGATATGAAACAACACCACTCAGAAGGGAGACGATATGGTTCAAATTTCAGAGTTGTGAGTGGCACAACCTAGAGAGAGATGATGTAGCTTAGACTTGCAAGGTACAAGAGATGCCCCCAGGAGATAAGTGATGCAAAGCATACTTCAGAGACGTGGGAATATGTCCACAAAGATGAGCAATGCCACGCAGACTCCATTCCACAATGGTCTTGACATCATATAATGAGCAATTGATTGATCTTAAGCGACGCCCTTGGCGATCAAGAGTTCTTGAAAGCATGTTGACGATTTTTGGACAAACTCTCAACTAGACTGACGGTCCTTTTTTTCTTATGTGACTGAACTTAGTGAGAAGTACTAAGCTGCCTACGTACCCCGGAGAGGGATCAAGTCATTACGTAGTTCAACCAAACAATTTTTTTTGATGATTTTTTCATGGTTTTGATGATTTTTTTTTTTTTTCATGTTTTTGATGTTTTTTTTCTTTGTTTTTTTGTTTTGTTTTGTTTTTTTGTTTTGTTTTTTTTTGTTTTTTTTTTTTTTGCTTTGTTTTTTTTTTTTTTTTTTTTTTGCTTTGTTTTTTTTTGTTTTTTTTTTTTGCTTTTTTTTTTTTTACAAAAGGGAGGGCTCACGTGTGTAATCCTCGCCCTACACCCCACGGCATTTCATGGTACCAATGTGCAATAGTGGGTATCATCTCTAATCGAACCCGAGACCTTGGCCTCAAGGGTGACATGGACATCCAACCACTACGCCACACTCACAATTGGTGACATAAGTGGGATTAATTTCTCCTTATTTGTGCACTTTCAAAGGTAATGGGAAAACATCATGTATCCTTGTAGTGCTGCAGTGGGTAGTTTAAACTCTTACCGAGGAGCAGTTCTTGATTTTCAAGCATAGAAGCGTTTGAGGAACTTCCCATTGATGGGGCCGATCCTTACACCCTCCTGGTCAATCAACTGTAAGCTCCATTAGTGTAGACTTCTTGTACAACATAAGGTCCATCCCATTTCGAGGTGAACTTACCGCCTGTACGATGAGTCATGATGATAGGTTTTCGGACAGCGAGGACTAAGTCACCAACTTGGAATGATCGTGGTTTAACCTTTTTGTTGAATGCGCTTGACAAACGAGCTTGATAGCACTCAAGGCGTTGTTGGGCCTCGAGCCTTTTCTCATCCAGTGCCTCCACTCTTGTAACCTAAGCTTGGAATTTTCCTCTTCAGTTAATCCTTCTTGAATGGCAATCCGTAGTGATGGGATCTGGCGTTCTAAGGGAAGGATAGCTTCTACTCCATAAACGAGAGAATATGGGGTTGCTTGAGTAGGCGTTCGAATGTTGTTCGATATGCCCATAATGCTTCTCCAATTCTTTCATGCCAGTCTCGCTTAGTTTTGGATACCACTTTTTTTAACAAACTGCCAAGAGTTTTGTTAAAGGCTTCGGCCATCCATTCGCTGGGGCATTGTACATAGAAGAATTGTATTGTTTGAATGCAAACTTCTCGCACAACTCTGTCATCAACCTATTCTGAAACGGTTTGCCATTATCGGTTATGATATATCGAGGGACACCATACCGATAGATCAAATGTGTTCGGATAAAATTGACCACCGTCTCTTTCTTTACTTCCCTAAGAGGCACAGCTTCTGCCATTTTGAGAAGTAGTCAGTTGCAGCCAAGATGTACAAATGGCCACCAATGATTTTGGTAATGGTCCTATTGCGTCAAGCCCCCATGCATCAAAAGGCCAAGAAGCTACAGTTGGGTGTAGAGGTTCTGGTGCTGATGGATGAGTTTGCATGGTATTGACAAGCTTCGCATTTCTTAGCATACTCCATGAATCTTGCACCATCGTAGGCCAATAGTAACCCATTCGCTTGATCCTGTAGTGTAACTTAGGACCTGATTGGTGCGCACCACATATTCCAGAATGAGCTTCTTCTAAGGCTTGTTTAGCCTCTTCCTCTCCTAAGCAACGGAGAAACAAACCATCAAATGAACGGCGGAAGAGAGTTTCTTTATAATAGATGAATCGAGGAGCTCTACGCCGAACTTCGGTCTTGTGGCGTACATCATCTGGGAGTTTTCCATGTTGAAGGTACTCAATGATTGTTTGTCGCCAATCTTCCTTTTCGACAAGGCATACAGAATGACGTTGGCTTGGTTTTCTTCTTTTTTTCTTCTTCAATCACGGAAGGCACCACCCACCTTTGGGAACAGCAACTTTGGCGATCTCTTCTTAGGATAATGCTAAGGTGGTGGCCAAATTAGCTAAAGCATCAGCCTGTCTATTCTCCTTCCTCGGTATATGCTCCAATGTAATTGCCTCAAAATTTGTGAGCAACTTCTTCGCATATTTGCAATAAGGGACAAGATCCTCTTTCTTGACATCATACTGCTCCAAGACTTGGTTGATAATCAATTTGGAATCCCCAAAGACCTCGAGATGTGATATCCCGATTTCGAGGGCCATTTGTAGACCAATGATCAATGCTTGATATTCGGCTACATTGTTAGAGCAAAGTTCGCTTAATGAGAACGAATATAGAAGTATTATTTGTCTTGTGAAGAACAAACACTACACCTACCCCCGCTCCCTCTTGACGTACAGCCCCATCAAAAAACATCATCCATGGTGGCATTACTTCAATGTAAAACACATCCTCATCTAGGAAATCATCAGAGAACTCCCAATCAGATGGAACTGGGTGATCACTAAGAAATCTGCCAATACTTGTCCTTTGATGGCTTTTTGCGGAACATGTAAGGTCATATTGTTTGCAGCAAGACTGCCCATCGAGCTATGCGACCCGAAACCACTAGCCTGGAGAGGACATATTTAATCGGGTCCACCTTTGCTATCAAACGGACCGTATGTGCTTGCATGTAATGTTCCAGTTTGTATGGCAAGAAAAGAGCAAGGCACATCTTTTCAATAGGAGAATAATTTAATTCAGCTCCATTGAGAGTCCGACTCAAATAATAAGGGCTCTTTCTTTCCCTTCTTTATTTTCTTGTGCCATAAGAGCACCTAGAGACCTTTCTTGTGCCGCGATGTACAACACCAAAGGCTTTCCTGGGATAGGAGCACCTAAAACTGGAGGATTAAGCAAGTATCTTTTGATGCGTGCAAAAGCATTGCTACAAGCCTCATCCCATTGAAAGTGTGCATCCTTTTTCATTAATCTATTGAAAGGTTGACATCGACCCGCCAAGTTTGAAATAAACCGTCGTATGTAAGCTAGTTTTCCTTGCAAGCCTCTAAGTTCTCGCAAGTTCTTGGCTCTGGCATTTTCTGGATAGCTTCAATTTTGGACTGGTCAATTTCAATACCGCGGTGCCTCACAATGAAACCAAGAAATTTTCCCGGATGTTACGCCAAAAGCGCATTTGCGAGGGTTCATTTTAAGCTGATACTTTCTTAAGCGGTTGAACACAGATCGCAAATCTACCAGATGGTCTTCCCTCCTTTTTGTTTTAACCACCAGATCATCGACATAACACTCCACGTACTTATAAAGTACATTATCAAAGATCTTTTGCATGGCTCGTTGATAAGTGGCACCAGCGTTCTTTAATCCAAAAGGCATCACTTTGTAACAGTAAATACCTTTAGGGGTACGAAAAGCTGTGAACTCTTCATCCTTAGGATTCATTCGAATTTGGTTGTAACCAGAAGAGCCATCCATGAAAGATAAGGCTTCATGACCAGTAGTGGCGTCAACCATGATCTCAGTGATAGGCAACGGAAAATCATCCTTGGGACATGCATTGTTCAGATCACGGAAGTCAACGCACACCCGGATTTGTCCATTCTTCTTTTTGACAGGACGATATTAGCGATCCACTCCGGATACTGTACTTCGCGGATGAAGCCTGCCTCAATTAGCTTATTAACCTCAGTTTCTATTGAGGATAAGCTCCGGCCGAAAGCGTCTTTGAGCTTGTTTTACTGGGTGCACGCCCTTCTTTACTGCCAAATGGTGTAAAGCAATACTTGGATTGAGCCCAGGCATTCTTTGTAAGTCCAAGCAAACACATCTTTATATTCTACCAGGAGCTGGAGGTATCCTTCTTCTTCTGCAGGAGTGAGGAGGGCACTGATGAAGTTGGTCGAGGTTCTTCAGTAGTTCCCAAATTGATTTCTTTAAGTTCATCAACTGTAGCCTGTACTCCATCTTCCAAGGCCAGGGGAGCTTCATCGACCTCATTCTTTGCGGCTTCATCATCTGACAGTGTATCTTCTTCTTCTTCTACTGTAATGTGAAACGAGGATGATACTTCTTCATTTTGCTCATTATGGACGAGTGACTGACTTGTGTGTACAATCGTTCGCCTTTTGACTTTAAGAGCTCCTTCAATGCTGATATCCAAGATAAAGTTACGCTTCATGCGTGAAGGAATACTACTACGTATCTCCTTATTAGCTTTCTCCTCCTTTTGGTCCTCAGAGTTTATTAAACTTTCAGAGCAAGTATCAATGGGCTTTTTTGTTGCCCCCAATCGATTAAAGTGTCAAGACTGATCCACACGCAAAAGTGTCAAGACTGATCCACACGCAAAAGTGTCCCGACTTTGCGTGAAACAAGCCGTATTTAACCTGTCGAACACTGTAGTTCGTGACGATGAAGCCTTAATGCGATCGAATACTGAGATGCGTGATGAAGGGTGACCTTTTCTCTGATTCGGACTTTCATCAACCTCTACTGTTATGTATTGGGAACTTGAAGCATTGCTTCTTTTATTGATCCATATTTGAGCCGGTGGTTCTGGAGAATAACCTATTCCGATCTTTGGGACAGGAATTTCATACCCCTCAAGTCGCATTTTTCCTTGTGTTTTACTAAGGCCGTGCATCTTTTCCCCGGTGGCTTCTGGAATTAGTTTCCCTAGGCCGCTTTGTTTGAGAATCATAGCCTGCTTTGGCTAATAGTGTATATGCCTTTGGGTCAAACCATTCTTTCGTCTGTTACTTGGTAGAATACCATGCTCTGTCAGACTTTGTGAAGACCTCACGAATCCATTTAGTGGCTTTGAGGGCAGAGGATTGGTGGATGAAGTTAAAGGCATTACATGATTTTCTTTCAATATGGCTACATCCTCATCGTGAGCTTTGTAGGAGGTCTTTGCATGTCCATTGTAGATTGAAGGCATTCCATGAATGGTGATTGTCCGTTTTTGCGGCGTGACAATGATACATAACGGAGGAATGGAGGCTTATTGGAAGGCATAGAACTTTCACCTGTTTTCTCTGAATTGCTGGTGGACTCACTAGACTGGTTATTCCCATACCGTGGATCTTCCTTTGGGGAAGGAATATCCTTTCTAGTGATGGATTTAACCTGCTTCTTTTCGCCCTGTGTTTTTTTCATGGACGGGACTTCAACTGGGAGAACTTCATTAGGGATATCATCTTCTACATAAATTTTGCATCGGCAAAGTGAGCTTCAATTTCAGAAAAAGGCTTCAAGTCAGCATTTACTTTCTTTATTCCACCTTGACGATACTTGAAACATTGGTGCAAAGTTGACGGCACTATTCCGTTCCCATGGATCCATGGACGTCCTAACAACATGTTGTAGGTTGTCTTGGCATCAATGACATGGAACAAAACATCGCTTGTCAATTCTCCAATAATTAACTCCCAGTGATCATGCCAATGGCGCGTTGTCCTCCTCCTTGTTAAAACCTTGTATGACCAAGCGACTGTGTGATAATTCCTCCATAGCAAGACCAAGTCGTATCATTGTCATTTTCGGCAGTATATTAATAGCTGAACCTCCATCAATGAGAATGCGATCAATTTTTTGTTCACGAACATAACCAGAGACATAAAGTGACGATTGTGAGGCTTAGGGCCTAACAATAGATCCTCGTCAGTGAAAGTCAAGTTTGGAGAGCACGCAAAACATTCCTGTGTTTGTTGAAGTGTATTGGTATAAGGAGTGTAAATCTTTGGCTCTTCAAGAGCTTGGATGATCCCTTCTTCCGGTAAGGTGGAGATTGCGAGGGTTCCTCTTTATCAATCTGAGATTTGAGTTGTTTCTAAAGATGACAAAGCCTCATTTGAACTACCATGGTCAACACCTTTTTGTTTTTCATCAACTTCACAACGAGAGATCGTGTGAACAGCCTCTACTGACTTGCTTTGAAAGAATTTTATGGGGAAAAATTCTTCCAGTGTGACAACTTCTTCGAAATTTTTGGGTTTGGGCCGGACCATCACACATTTCCGTTCTTAGTCTTTCTTTCCTTTTATCATTCTTTCTTCTTGACTGTAGCTGAATTTGGTTTTGTGCTCTTCTGGACTCTTGGTGATCAGATGAAGAGGGAATACTCGTCTCTTCTTCCATCTCTTACGAGTAACCAACGTCCAACTTCTTCCTCATCCATTGTTGACTTTTCATCATCATTTGAGTTATAATCAGATACTTTTTGCGAGAGCTGAACTTGAACAGGTTCCAAAGAGCCAAATCCGATGAATGTGGTATTCGCCCTCTGCCTAGTAGTCGGGGACTTGCAACTAGGCGACTTACAAGCAAATGTTACGAGGTTTGACTGAGCAACATCATTAACATCTAAGTCGATTTTCCTTTCCTTGGCTAGCTTCATGATGAGTTCTTTAAGAACAAAGCATTTTTGGATTGGATGACTTATGATGCGATGATACTTACAATAGTTCGGGTCATCAACCTTTCCTATTTCTTCCGGTCATTTGCATTCAGGCAATTCAATTAATTTCAAGTTGAGCAGTTGTTCTAGCATTTCGGGTATATCGGCGTCAAGGAAAGGATACACCTTTTGTTCCCATTCCTTGAGTGATGAGCGACGCGTCTCGCGTCGTTGGCCTCCCTCAGGCCTCTTCTCCTTAGCCTTTACATTTCCTGTTGAAATTTTGACTGGGGCAGAGTTGACATTCATGGAGTGTTTGACATTACTTTTCATATTCCTGTCATTTTTCCTTATTTCTCGCCTTTCTTTCTTCTCTTCGGGTACGGGAGGTTTCATATTTTCATGGCAAGAAATACTCAATTCCATGTCGTGCGCACGAGTTGCCAATTCTTCAAATGTTCGGGGTTTTACCCCTTGTAGAATGTACAGAAGTCCCCAATGCATGCCTTGGATGCACATTTCTACAGCAGATATTTCAGATAGTCTATCCTTACAATCTAAACTCAAAGAACGCCACCGACTGTAGTCGACAACGGGTTCATCTTTCCACTGCTTAGTATTGGTAAGCTCCATCATGCTTACCGTGCGGCGCGTGCTGTAAAACCGGTTAAGGAACTCCCTTTCCAACTGATCCCAACTATCAATCGACTCAGTTCCAAGTCTGTATACCAATCAAAGGCGTTTCCTTTCAGTGAACAACAACACTGTTTTACAAAGAGGCCTCCTTGAGTCCCTGCGTTCTCACAGGTTTCTACGAAGTGAGCAATGTGTTGCTTAGGGTTTCCCTTGCCATCGAATTGCAAGAACTTGGGGGGTTGATACCCATTGGCATTCTCATATTGTCAATGCGCTTCGTATAAGTTTTGAATACATGAGAGAATGTGTGGAAGAACCTCCATATTGTGCTCGTATGGTGTTCGTTATCATGTCCTGCAGTTGTTGTAACCGATATAGAGGCCATTGGGGGAATGTCCTTGTTGAGAAGTGCCTGCTCTTCTTTTCCCTTCATCCTTTTCCCTTATCACCTAGCGTTTTCTCCCTTCAAGGTAAAGCCAGGAGGGTGCTCAAGGTCTGGATTTGATTCACCCGAATCTTGGACTTCCAGTTTGTTCATCAGGGTTGCAATTTGGACATCCTTATCTTCAAGTGCTTTTGTGAGAAGGGTGACCCTTTGTTCCATTTCAGCCATCTTTTCTTCCATAGTAGAGGTGTTGGTCATCATCACTGGCATGACCTCTAAGTATGATGGAGAAAATGATGAGACAGGGTGAGTCAAAGGCATTTGTTCCTTAGGCTTCTCATCACGGGTGAAGAGTTGATAGAAAAGGTCTTTGTCGAAGATGATTCATCATTGATCTCAAAATCCTTCGAGACAGATGAATCCTTAGTGGTGGCTTCCTTTTTGCAAGAAAGTCTAGAGAGATGATATTGTGAAGCTTGCTTTCTTTGGTTGATTGGGGTTGCGGTTGATCAAGAGCTTTGGATCGGCTACGAGTGATTGGGCCGACATAATCATCCGCAACGGAAGCATCCATTACCGATTTTGAGCATTCTTGTTGGAAGCCATCGAAGTAGTAGCAGATCAATTTCTTTCTTTTGAAGGAGGAAGAGATGAGAGGCAGAGAGGTCCCACCGGGCGTGCCAGAATTTGTAGACGACTAAATTTCTTGGTTCGAAATAAATCAAACAAGTAAAATAGTTTCACAAATACGAATTTTTTGATAAATGTGTGGTACAATTCTCTGTAATTACAAAGGAGTGATCCTCTGATTCGATCTCCTTAAAAGATTTGTTGATTGAATTGTGGTAATGTGATTTTGATTTGAACATAAAATATTCTTCAATTAGCTGAGGAATGGATCGAAGATCTTTGAAACAGAATTACAATGAATCTCTGGCTATGAGCTTGTTAGAAATTCTTCGTTCTTTGTGTTCTTCGTGGTGCTTCGTGTTCTTCGTGTGTTCTTCGCGTTTGAAGGTTTGTGGTGGAAATTCTTCGGTGCTTTAGAGGCTTGAATCCGTAGAACTTCACCGATTGTGGTTTATTGAGGTTTCTAGAGGCTTTTGAGCTTGATTCCAGTGAACTTTGAGATTTGAACGAGTAGTTTGGATGATTTTGCTTCGAATGTTGTTTGTGTTTGAGGTTGAAGTTCTTGAAATTCTTGAAGGCTTTGGAGTTTGAATCCGGCAGAGCTTCTGGGTTTCTGAACTCAAGATATCTTCTTCCTTCTCTGTTCTGTGTGTTGTCTCAATGTCTTAGGAAGGCTTCTATTTATAGGAGTTTAGGGGTAGGTGAGCGACACGTGGCGGAGTCTGATTGGGCACTTGTCATAGCTTGATTGGTCCGCTTATGTCATCGCTTACACGTGCTGAGTGCTTGTGTCACTGCTTACACGTGCGAGGCTGCTTGTGTCATCGCTTACACCTGCTGATGCAGCTTCATGCCTTCATTTCAATGACACTTGGCGAATTTCTACTGGTTTCTGAATAGTGATGGCAAAACCTAGCAGCAGTACGTGGCGCTTTGTGATTGGTTGTATTTTGTGGACTTTGGTAGTATGATGTGTCAGCTTGTGATAGGTCGGGAATTTTCCCTCTCTACAGGGGGGCTCAATCATCTCAAACTGGCACATGGGCTAGGCCATTTCACAGATAGGGCTTCTTGGACCATTCTCTTCGGGTTAAGGTCTTTAGGGAAAATTTAGTCTACTCCCCCAGTTGTTTTTGAATTATTTGCATTTTTCTTTTGAAATGAAAATATTTTAGCTAGATTTTCCAATCAAATATAAGTTATATTTTATAATCTAATTATATGTCAAATATTATTGAACTAAAAAACTAATTAACATTGCCAAGGAAATAAAAAGAACCACACTTCTAACTTTAAGTCTTAGACAACAAATAACCAAAGACAAATTAAAAACTTAAGTCATTTGCATAAAATAAATCCTAAATAATCAATAAATATGTTTTAAAGTACAAAAAAAAAAAATTAAAAAAATGCACATTAGTGCACAATCCACATGGAAACACTTGATCACATAGTGCAAGTCTCAAGGAATGAGATGCCTATTGTGTTTATTGGCTTTCGTGATCAATTTTAATTTTTAGGGATACCAAGTATAAATAATTTTTAATTTAAATTTTCATTCTTTATATATATATATATATATATATATATATATATATATATATATATAAAATATTTAAAAAAAAAAAATTTCAAGGAGTCAAGGCATAGTTCCATCCCTGTAAATAGTGTTAGTGTTAATTTACAAGATTACTATAACAAATTTGTAAATTTACATAATTATATACAATGAATCATTTTTAGGCAACAATATGTAAATTTTACATATTTTTATATTGTACACACATTTGTGCGCTCTTATCTTGTGGCTTCTAAAGAAGGAGAGCCATCCAAGCTGAATCACGCTAAGACCAAATGGAGCTCATCCAGTTGCACTGTGAATGCGACCTTGTTGAAACTTCTCAAGCGTAGTGTACTTATTGGGCTTGTAGTTTCTGAGATCTTAGAATACTACACTATTACAGTTGATCTCTCTCTCTCTCTCTCTCTCCACAAAGGCACAAACACTTGCAAAGAACTGGTCAAACACTAGATTATATGATGACATGATACTGCAATCTGCTCTGAAGATTTCCACGTTAATATCATCGGTTTATTTCCCATCAACAACACTTCTGTTATCAACAATTGCATAGTTGATGTAAAGGTTTCCATTTCATCCAAAATCCAAATAGTGAAAGCTTCAATGATTCTAAGAGAGAGTTTTGCGTAAAATCATACCAATATGGGTTGTCCATTTTCCCTCGTATATGACAAAGAACAATGGAAACAATACCAATATTTCACACGTTTTTTCACTAAACTGTCACAAATTGCATCCATGCCTGGCCCCCAAGAAAATGTTATTAAATTAAACAGGAAAAAAAAAAACCAATAAACAAGTGCTACATCTTTGCTAGAGAGTTAGATAAAGATAACAAAACTTTTATGAATTATTCTGATTTCATTTATCATTAAAATTTAACTTGTCCAATGTACAAGGGATGGGAGAAACGGCACATAAGATATGGCAGCTGCAAAACCGTACAAATTGGAGATCAACCACAACATGAATTCACTTTGTTCTTCAATCTTCTGAAGTTATAACGAGCAACCCCAATGCACCAATAAGAATATACTGCAAGAGAGAAATTGCACATGTTACTTTCTGTATAAATTTAATAGCTTTGCATTTTTGGGATTCTTAAGGTCAACCAATTATTACATGTTATTTGAAAAAAATTCAATACTTTAAACAGATTTTGAATTTTGGGATTCCAAGCTTGAACTCGTAGATACCACAATAAGCATTGATAAACAAACTTCAATCAGATGCTGACCAAAGAGAGGGCAATTTGTATACATGTAACAAAATCTAAGTGCTAATATTATTAAGAATTTGATGTTAACAGTAGCAATAAAATATTTACTTCAGGAATTATCAAATAAAATTCTAGAGAAAACAATATATATATTTCAGTAAGTTCTTTTGGTCAAACACAAACCTTGTTAATTGGTTATTCAGTCATATGAAAATTGTCACCCAGCCAACATAAGATAGGAACCTGCCAGTGACAGAAATGTAAGCAATATGAATATTTATTTCCAAATTCAAGAAGTGACCCTTTGTGCATGCTATGTTTATCAGAAAAATAAGAACATGGATGAAGAAAACTGGTGGTGACCTCTTGTGCTTGTCATACTCTAAATTTGGTTTCAAGTCTTATCGGGATCTTGTACATCATCTTCACGAATCCCACTCATCACTAACCAATTAGGTAATGTACTAAGCCGGCATTGCAAAATAGTTGGTGATGATAGAAATATCACCAGAAGGTTTACAATATGGTCCATTGGGCTCCCAACCAATATTACACAAAACTCCTTAGTGTTGCTCATAGCATTTAACTAAGGCCAAATTGCAAAAAGACTTATAAAAAAAAAATTGCAAAAAGACCCCTTATGGTTTGGGTCAATTTCAAACAGACCCCCTCAAATTGCAATTTTGTGCCTTTTTTTTTCTTTTTCAATTTTGTGTTATTGACCCATGATGACAAAATTGACCCCTTCATCTCATTCAATCATGTGCACTGCATGTGACACTTTGTTATAAATTTTTTTTTTGGTAGAACTTAATTAAAAAAACTCAATTTTAATATCATTTTAAAACAAAAATGTAATGAAATACTCATGAGAATTATAATTTAATAAAAAATCCTTTGAAAATAAATTTTAAAATAAAATATAAGCTTGGTTAATAAGAAACGAAAGAAAATTAAAGGAATATAATTTTGAATCAAATTACAATCTTTTTTGCTAAGATCTACCATTGAATCATGATAAAAATGTTGATTACAAAAGCAAATACTGCCACCTCAATTCCCCCCCCCCCCCCCCCTTCTCTTTGATCAGTTTGAAATTGACCCAAATCTAAGGGGGTCTTTTAGCACTTTGGCCTTCAATAAATTCCTTTCAATTGCACTGATATGATCAGTTATGGTTAATCAAACAATGATATCTCATATATTTACCATCAGATTTGGTATCAAATCTGTTATCTATTTCAAAGGAAGGGATCATGCCTTAACTAATATAGATGACAATATGCAGCAAAGCAAAACAAACAAACAATCAATTAATCTAAGTGACGACTCCAGAACCATGGGATATGAAACTGCGCTTGAAATTTACCACTCAAGTGTGTGTGTGCTTGCATGTGTCTCTGTGTAAATCATGCCAAATAAAATGCATATGCATACTTTGTTGTCAATGAGGCTGCACAAAATGACGATGACTCCATGCCAACATGGCGCAAGTAAAACCAAAAAATTTACAAATAAAATTATAAAATCAAATAGGAAGGCTATTTGCTAGAGTTTTTACCCTATGGCTCTGCCCATTATGTGGTGCCGATGAAGCAAGAGCTGACCAAGAGCATACAGAAGTCTGTCATCCACATAATTATTATCTCCTGGGATAGAAAACAATATATTGAAAGGGAGAACATTAGGTTAACAAGACGACCCTTCCAAAAAAAAAAATACAGCATTAATATTAACATTTAAACTACAGCAGATATAGTAAGGGGAAAGCAAGAACATGTACTATGATGCTAACACCAGCTCATGTATAATGATACCAAACCACCTCCAGAAATAACTTTCATTTAAGGAACCTGGGGAGTGGGGATTACATAAGTAACTCAATTAATTCCGAACTAAATGTTTAATTTTCCAAAATTTGGTACCTTTACTAAGGGCATCAACCTCTCCAGTATCTTGTCGTTCATGGACCTGCAAAAACATTAAACTATTAAAACTCACTAAGCAACACAGTAATGAAAGTTAATACTTTCTAATGAAAAAGTCATAAGCTCAGTGATAAGCGAAGTATGCGAAAGGTAAACATTTTGAAGTATTCTGTCAGTTATTCATATAGTTCTTTCTGGCTTTTGGCATTGAATGCTAAAATGCCTCAATTTAACTCTCAGAAACCAAAATGCAGTCCCAATTATTCCCTTAATGTGACAAAACTTATTTCACAAGCCAAGAAAGTTCTGGCAAAGGCAACTCTCGGCTGGCTTTATCTAAAGGCATCTATTTCTTTTATTTTTTGATAGCTTGTTCTTCTAAGTATGAACCTTTTATATATATATATATATATAGGTAATAGAAGTTTATTGAAAAGAAAAGTACAATGTGTTTACAATAGTAAAATTCTCGTGTATGAACTTATTGTATTAATCTAGAACATCTTTCATGACCATCATATGCAAATATACTATCACAAAGTAGGTGCCCTCTGTTTGATGCATAGAGTTACAATCAGTATATCTTTCCATTTTAATAATGTTTTCAATAATCTTAATGACATCTACAGAAAACAGGTATCAGTCATGATAAATTTAAAGATGACAGCCACACAGCGGCATAAAGATTAAAGAGAATACTAGCTCTTCAGGCCATTCTTCTAAGTGCCTGCCCTGTATAAGGACAGAGTCGGTACTAACTATTTGACAACATATTATTTCTTCAAAGCATTGCAACTCAGCTCAACTCAACTAAGCATTAGTCCTCACTAATTAATTTGGGAAAGAATCCATGTATTCACTAACCAATATATATATATATATACACACAGACACACACACACATATGTATATATAATCAGAACAAAGTCAACTAGAATTAAGGCTTAATTGAGTTGAGTTGAGCGTCTTCCATGCAAGAAAAGGGGGGCTAGGGTGGGGAGAGGTTTCAGATAAAATTGAGAAGCTCCGGAGTTACTAAAAAATTAGCATGACCAAAAGGTTGGGATATTTTCACTTGAACCAAGGGCTAGAGATGGTAACAAGGTTTTTTTGATGAATCTATAGTTGGATTACATTGCATCTTTATATTCTACATGTTTATGAAATATAAAGATGATAAGAGATCAACAACTGTCCAATCAATACAATATTTAAATTTCAAGTTCAATGAATTTTAATTACAGACAACATGAATTACTTATCAAAAAATGAAAAAAATCAGATTGACACAAAATTTGGCATGTATTAAGAACAAAGAGGATGTCTAATTGACTGGTGGCATTTTCAAAAAATTAACCCAATAAAATTTATTAAGTGATGTAACATTAACCAAGAGTTAAATCAAATGTATGGAAGGCTTAGCTTTCCTTAAATTGAAAATAAATAGTTTCAACCAAAAGAATGGAATTCTTTTTTTCTTTTCCTTTTTTAATTCTGGTTTCAAACAAGATAGAAATAGCAATTATGGCTTTTAATTATGGCTTTTTGAAATAGAAATTAAGAGTAGTTCACTATGGTCAATGTAGACAGACATGAACTCGAGCAAACTTGCTGCTCATAATACAAAGAATGGCATTGCACTTGCAGAAAAGGGAAAAGTGAAAAGAAGAGACTAAAATTGAACAAGGAATGGCATTGCACAATCAACTACAACAACTGAGTGAAACCATTTGATGTATGCCCATGACACATATACACATGCACGAGAGAGAGAGAGAGAGTCACTGCTCAAAGAACTTACAAGAATTGGGTGAACACCATCCATTTAGAACTCTCAATTCATCACGATCTTTATTCAAGTGTTACAACGAATTAACTGAAGTAAAGTGGATCTGCCTTTGGTATGATGTAAAGCCATTAAAAAGCTGTATCCAATTAGTTTCCAAATTTACAAATGAATTGAGTAAAAAGAATACTAGCTTCTGCTGAGTTGTGTCCTGTTACATTAATCAAACAATTACTGGTTCACCAGTTCATCATTTTATACTAACTCCTGGACAATATGGACCTCAAAGCACCCAATTGGCTTGAAGAAAAAGGAGGTACTCTACTCTGAGCCAATGTCAGGATCAGCTTGGCCTTACCAAACTGCCCATTCTTCTTAAGGCCTTCAAGCAACATATGAATGGTATCCACATTTGGAAACCAATTTTTCCTCATGCAATCTTTACACATTGTATATGCTAAATCAAAATCCCTTCCCTTACAGAGATAATGAATCATGGTCTGGTAAATCTTAACATTGGGTTTGTGCCCCTTGGCATGAAAAGCAGAATAGACCCTTTTGGCCATTTCAAGATACCCAGCCTGGCAGAACCCTTTGGTTACCAGATTATAGGTAACTTCATCAGGTGCAATCCCAAGCTTCTGCATCATATCCATCAACTATTAGCTTGCCATGCTCGTCTCCTATTAACCAAATATTGAATCCTAACATTAAAAGTTGCCAGATTCGGTATACACCCCTTTAGCACCATTAGATTCCACAACCCATTACCAATCTCACACCTGTTTTCCTTATAAAATGCTGAAATAAGTGTTGTGTACGTAATCACATCTGGCTTTATTCCTAACTTTTCCATCTCTACCATGATTAATATGCTTTATCCAAAAAACCCATTTCACAGAAAGCCCTAATAACAATATTAACTGAAATATGTCCAGTTCAACACCAAACATCACAGGTACATCATTAAGAAATTCCTCAACTGCATGTAAATCACGTGTCTGTGTCAAAACCTTAAGTGCAGCATTGAAAGATTTAACAGTCCTTCGACAACCATACAGATGCATATTAGAAAAAGTGTCAAGAGCATGTTTAGTCATCCCAGCCTTACCATACAACATTATAATCCTCAAAATAAACCCTTCACGCCGACCCTGGGGAAGAGTCTTCTGATGCTCAAGCAAATGCTCAATGTAATCAAAGCGACCTGCACCAGCTAGCCTAGACACCGTGTCTTCAAATGCAAAACGGTTTTCAATGACAAGCCGATTGTGTGCATTGGCCTTAAATAAATGGAACAACTTCTCAGGGTCCCGCTCGTTCTTAAGTTTCACAAGAGCAGGTTCTTCTAATGGCTTTGGATTCCGAATGCAATAGGATACAGCTGCAGGGCTTTCAGTTGATGAAATGGCAGCAACAGCATGATAGAATCTGCGAACATATCGCAGAGAGAGCATATTCTAGAAATCTCCTCAGATTGAAAGATACACATCCATCAAAATCTAGACTTCATTCAATATTCTCAGGAAATATCCAATACCTTCAAAACAAATTGGAAATCCCAAAAATATTTAACACTCAAAATCAAGATTCTAATGCAATATCCAATACCAACATTAGAGCTTGCAGCCTCCAGAAACATTAACACCCAAAATAAATAAATCAACTTCTCTGATTTTGCTCAAAATGAAACACACCCAGATGCTGAAATCAACATTCAAGACACTAACTTGAGAAAATACTCAATACCCAGGTAAGAAATTGAAGAACCCAGAAGCATAAACACTCAAATACGAAAGAATATGAAGCCAAAATAGGATTTTGCTCAAACTGAAACACACCCAGATGGTGAAATCAACATTCTAGGCAAAGCCTAGTTGGTAGAGAGAGCAAGGTCTGATCAAATCCTCACCTGGAATGGGGCGGCCGCCTCTTTAGCTGGATGGAGGAGTAAGAGAGAGAGAGAAGGCGGCTTGTGGGTTTAGTTGCCAGTGTAATTATTTGTTGGTGCATTCGTTTTTTCAGTAGGAGCTGTAAACCGAGGAGGAGCTCATGCTCCGAGTTTTGGTTATTTTGTATTGGGGTTTTGGGGGGTTTAGGTTTTTGGGTTTTGGAATTCCCTATTCTGGGAAAATAAAATTAAAAACATTAAATATAATAATAATTTTTTAAAAAAATTATGAGTGTTAAAATGTTGTTGAACGATTGAACTTGATTGGTAGATGAAGTGAAGGGTTTTGGGTTCACTCCAGGGCTTTTGTTCATTGGAGGCATCATGGACCCAAATACAACAAGTTCCATTACAAAATTCACAATTTTTGTTATAATTTGATATTATAAGTGGTAACTTATCAGGTGAAAATATCATAAAAATACTAGCATCATAACAAACTCCACAACTTTTGCCTTAATTTGCTTACTTGGCAAATTATGAGTGGTGCAATAAAAGTGGTGAGTTCACAACTCCATAACTCACATCTTGCCACATGAACAAATTGTGGGAAAATTTGTGGGTTTTGTTATGGTAATAGCACATGCAATGCACATGAATCACTTGGTTGGTTCCATAAAGTGAGTAATGACATTTCATATGACAAGTACAAATGTCATCTTTCTATTGATAGTTGGAATCCCAAACATGTTTAGAATCAAACTCTGTCGTATTTTAAAATAATTATGTGTAGGTCATATATGGTGCCAAGGAAAAATCCTATATCCTTTAGGACGGCCTCAAGATGTGGGTTACAAGTTTTGAGTTCAAAATCTCATAAATTTCATAACTAGGAAACTACAAAACTATCTCCTTGAGATTAATGATTTGTTCTTATGTTTAAAGAAAATGCAAAGTAAGTAGTCATATTTTTGTGACAACAATACACCTTGAAAAGGAAAAAGCTTCACCAAAATTACTTAATTTTGATCATCTAATTACTTTGTAGTGTTATATAATTTATTCAAAATTTTCATTTAAAAAAAACATAAATCAAGTTATTTAGCTGAGACTTGAGTCTGAATGGAAAATGGAAACAGGAAACCATTGGTGTCAAATTGGACGTTTTGTGATAACAATTTAAACCCAACAATGTGTTAGGCTGCTAACATTAGAATAAGTAGCCCTCCAATTAATCTTACTTCAATCAGTCAACTTCACACTATTTTCAAAAATGGGTTAGTATCATAGGTTAATGCGACATTCTCACCACGGATAGAAATGTATGCTATCATATTATTCGACAAGCCACCCCCACCAACAACTTGGACTAACCGGTAAAAGAGAGCCCATTTATCGTTAGAGAGCTGCACATCAATAAATTATCAAATGCTAATATCCTTAACTTTGAAAGTAGGGCTCTACTACCGTACACCTTAGCATGATGTAACTACTTGTGAGGTAAAAGTGCTTGTGAGGTATTTTTTGGAAGTGGGGTTTAAGTTTTTAAGGGAAACTTCAAACATATACACTTAGATTAAGATTAAAATAAAATTTTATCTTAATTTTTTTTAAAGGTTCTAAATGAGCCAAGTTTTGTCGATTATTAAATGTTTAAGCTCAGCTCAATAACAAATATAAAGTGTTCAAGCTTAACTTGAGCTAGAACCAATCTTACAAACTATGTTTGAGCTTAAGCTTGTCAAATAGTCCAAAAGATGAACTCAACTTAGACCAAGCTTATGAAATAAATCAAGTTGAGCTCAAGCTCAAGCTCAAGCTTAATGTCAAGCTTTTGAACTTGATACAATACAATAGCATATTAAGCCCATATTTAGCATATTTTCAAGCTCATTTGATTTACACATGTGGTCCCAACTTTGAATTAATTGACGACTTAATAAAATATTAGTTTATTTATTAAGTCCATATCAATCCAATCACCTAGCTCATAAACCAACCTAAGCTCGGCTTGTTTTTCATTGAGCACTATTGTTCACAAAGATTTCTTTTTTTTCTTTTTCTTTTTTTGCATAAGATCAACTTGTTTATCAAACAAATCTAAAATTAAGACTCAAACTTGACTCATTTATGAATTAACAAATACGAATAAATTTTTTATCGAGCCAAGTGAGAGTTTTCACGAACGGCTTGGCTTACTTATTTATAGCCCTATTTGAAAACACCACTCCCCCCCCCCAACAGGTCCAAAAGTCATCCTCCCTCCTTATCCAAAATAAAGAGTCATCCTCCCTTTCCGAGTGTGCTAATCTCACATGATGTTTTTTTTTTTTAAGGGAAATCTGAAATCTCACTCGGTTATTGGACCAACATATGAGCGACAATGCATTTATTAGATGTATAAGATAATAAATGCATTCAAAATTCACCCTTTAGTCTCTCACGTAGAGACCAGAAAATCTCTAACTTCACAAGTACTTCCAAAGAACTTATCAAATGCTACAGATTTTAAGATGACATGATATTGCAATCTGCCCTGAAGGTTTCTACATCAAACTCAAAACCCGTGCAATCTGCAAAGGTTCTCTTTCTATCAAAATCTGCAAAGGTTCAGTCCATATATACAGTTACGCTTAAATGATTCAATGAGATAATGCTTGGTATGGATAGCCAATTAAGGTTTTCCATTCTCCCAGTTGTGCATGTATGACAGAGCAGTGGTAACAAGCTCAATACTTCACACATGATATTTTCCTTAATTGTCACAAAACGCATCCTTGCCTGGCCTCCAAGAAAGGGGTTATCAAATTTGACAAAAAGCATTAATCAACTGAACGAGTGCAACATTAGTTAAAAGAGCTAGATAAAGGTGACAGAATTTTCACCAACTATTCTGATTTAATTTATCATTAAAATTTAACTTATCCAATGTACAAAGGATGGAAAAATGAGACATCTAAGAGATGGCAGTTCTTAACATGTTTGTATCGGAGATCAAACACAACTTGAATTCTCTTCATTCTTCAATCTTTTGATGTTATAACCAGCAACCCCAATGCACCAATAAGAATATACTGCAAGAGAGAAATGACCGATGTTACTTTCTGTGTAAATTTAATAGCCTTGCAGTTTTTAGAATTCTAAAGTTAAATTGATTATTACATTTCATGAAAAAAATTCTAGTACTTCAAACAGAGTTCCAGTTTGAGATTCTAAAGTGGAACTCACAGATGCCACAAAGACATTTATGAACAAACTTCGATCAGATGCTGACCAAAGAGAGGAAAAAATTTCAACATACAATGAAATCTAAGAAATAATATTATTAAGAATCAGAAATAGACTAGCAAAAAAACATTTAATTTCAGAAATTACCAAACAAAATTCTAGAGAACATTTTTTTTTTTCTTTGTTCTTCTCAATAACTTCTTCTTTATATATATAATAAAAAATTTATTAGAAAAGGAAAAGAGAATGACACATAATAAGATGTGCACAAGAAGTTCTTTTGGTCAGAGACACAAACCTTGATAATTGGCTTTTCAGTCATGATAATTGTTACCCAGCCAACATAAGGTAGGAACCTGCCAGCGACAGAAATGTAAGCAATATGAAGATTTATTTTCAAATTCAAGAAATAAAGGTGCAGATACCCTTGGATATGCTATTTTTAAAAGAAGAATATGAAAATGAATGAAGAAAACTGGTGGCAATCTATTGTGCTTGTCAAACACAAAACTTGGTTAAAAGTATTTTCAAGATCATCTACACCATCTTCATAAAACTACTCATCACTAACTTGTAAGGCACCCTACTCATCCAGCATTGCAAAATAGTTGGTGATTTGCCAGAAGGTTCAGAACATACAGGGCATTGGACTTCCCAATATATGATGACTCCATAACCATGAGACATCAAACTGCCACAGAAATGCACCCCAATTGTGTGTAGGCGCACATGCATGTGTGTGGGTGTCTTTATGTATGTAAATTGCTAATAAAATGCGTCCATGCAAAACACGTTGTTCTCAGCAAGGCTGCAACAAATGATGACTCCTCCATGCTAACATGGTGCAATTAACCCAAAAACTAATAATAATGAAAATAAATGAATAAGATCAAGTAAGAAGACTATTGCTAGAATTTTTACCCAACGGCTCTGCCCATTATGTGGTGCCGTTGCAGCCAGAGCTGACCATGAGCATACAGAAGTCTGTCATCCCCATAATTATTATCTCCTGAGATAGACAGCAACATATGGAAAGGGAGAATGTCAGGATAACAGCAGATGACCCACCATTTTTTTTTTTTAAATACAGTATTAATATCATTAACATATTAAAACTGCAGCAGGTATAGTAAGGAGAAAGCAAGAAGATGAATTATGATGCTAAGACCCGCCCATGTATAATGATAACCACCTCCAAAAATAACAATCATGGATTACATCTCAATAAATTCCAATAAAAAAGTTCAATTTTCCAAAAGCCAGCACCTTTTGTGAGTACATCAACCTCTCCAGTATCTTGCCGTTCATGAACCTGCAAAAGGAATTAACTATTAAGACTCACTAAACAACACAGTATTAATGTTTACTAATGAAAAGGCATAAGCTCTGACATATACGCAAAAGGTAAACACTTCAAGGTATTCTGTCAGTTCTTCAAACAATTCTTTCTGGCTTTTGGCATCAAAAGCTAAAATGCCACAACTCAACTCTCAGAAATCAAAATGCTGTCACATGTTCACCTGTCATGTGACAACTTATTTCACAAGCCAAAAACTTTCTGGCAAATGAAGCTCTTTGCTTGCTCTATCTTAAGGCATCTTTTTTTTTATATCCATTATAGATTATGAACTTTTTGTATTAATCTAGAACATCTCTCATAAACATTCTATGCAAACATACTATCACATAACAGGTGCCATCTGTTTGATGCATTAGAGTTACAACAATTATACCTTTCAATTTTAACAATGTGGTCAATAATCTAAATGACATCTACAGAAAACAGGTATCAGTTACAATACATCTACAGATGCCAACCATACAGCAGCATAAAGAGATGACTAGCTCTCCAGACCAAACAGCATTCTCATCATAGCCTGCCCTGTATAAGGACATATTCGGTACCCACTGTTTGGCAACATAGTATTTGTTCAAAGCACTGCAACTTAACTCTACTTTTTTTTTGATAAGTAATCCGAAAGCTTTTATAAAATAGGAAAGAGAGCACTGCAACTTAACTCTACTCAACTAAGCCTTAGTCCTATCTAAATAAGTCAGCTTTCTTCCAAGCAACTCAACCCCAATTAATTTGGAAAAGAATCCATGTAGCCAATAAAGTCATTTTGAATTAAGGCTTAATTGAGTTGAGTTGAGTTGAGCATCTGCCATGCAAGCTAAGGGTGTTGGGGTGGGGAGAGTTTTCAGATAATTGAGAGAACTTCCCAGGTTACTCAAAATTAACATGACCAAAAAGTTAATCTATTATCACTTGAACCAAGGGCAAGAGATTGTAACAAGGCAGACTTTACAGGGCACCTGACCTATGGGCAAACGAACTAAAAATTCTGGGGTTTGATCTAATGCCTAAAATGGTAATAAAAAAATTTGAAATTTACCTTCATTGGTCAAGTCAAAATATCCTTAATAAAACTAAGCACAACATACCATGTCCTCCTTAAGCATCAACATCTATGGGGTCAGGTGTAGACATATCAATACAAGCATCCAATTGAGAACCTCTATTGCCCAGTGTCTAATCTAATCTAATACTCTTACAGTGAATAGGACGAATGATGCTGCATGCTAGAACCCAACTTTATGTAAGTCCAGTCATTTATTCGAATAGGGACAAACTCAGATAAAAACATAAGAGCTTTAGCAGCATAATCGTAGTGCATTACTGCATATTGATATAGCTTCCACCACGGTAACAAAGGCACCAGTATTCTATGGAAATCAATGTGTAGTATAAGGTCAGGATGATGTGTTTACCTTAATGACACGATGGACAATAGGAATCTCGCGACCCTGAACAAATACATACATGAAAAAGATAAATATTAGCATGGGAAAAAAAAAAAAAGAGGGTGGGAGGCTGAGAAGTTGAAGAACAAGAGAGCAGCAGATCTCAAGAGAGAGAACAAGAACTCAAAAATAAGTTAAACAAGCATATATGCATGACACCATAATGCAAAATAGTACAAAAATATAAATAGCATTAGTTATCTGAACCTCAACACGTTACATAAAACAAAATGTTTGTAAAAAATTGTGTTAATATTATGAAAATTCAGTCACTAGTCAAGTTTTCTTGTTCAGTTTCCTTTTCATGTACATTATATTCATTATTTAACATCTGCTTATCCTATTGCGATTGCTCACTATTTTTTTTTTTAGAAGTTCAAACTACACCTGGTCAGACTTTTTTCAATGTCACATCACTTAATAACTTTATACCAGATGTAATTTTTGATAAATTATCTATTGGATTACATTGTATCTTAAGTCCTTCACACTTATGAAATACCAAGATGATCAAAGAAAAAAAATTATCTCATCTATAAAATATTTAAATTTCTAGTTTCTTGAATTTTAAATTTATACACAAAATAAGAACTATGGATCAAATAGTCAATTAAATCCAACTGACACTATTTGGTGTGCATTAAGAACAAAGAGAACCTATAATCCAAAGGTGAAAGACACAAGTTGCCATATGTTAAGAACAAAGAGAACCTAAAATCCAATGGTAGGATTTTCAAAATATCAATCCAATAGAGAGTTATTAAGTGGGGTAAATTACCTCATATAAAACTTGATCATGACCCTATATAAAGAAGGTTTACCTTTCTCAAAACAAAAACAATACAGTTACAGCCAACAGATCCTCTTTTTTTTTTCTTTTTTTTCCATTAACAAGTAACTGATAAAATTACTATGGTGGTGGTAGGATCAATTTCAAAGTCTCAGCATAAAAATCCATCTAACTACATATTTACAAATTATATGATCCCTTGAATAATTTCTATGGCTCATTAGTCGAAAGGATATGTGGATTAGAAAATAAAAGGTGCAGGTCCTGTTGACATTAAGTATTACTAGGCTGGGATGGAAAACTGACCAAAGAAATACTCCCCCATCTTCTGATCAAACAAAAAAAAGTATAAAAATAAAATTAAAAAAACTCCCCCTTCTTCCATTTTTTTTTGTTGGGGGGGGGGGGGGGGGGGTGGTGAGGATTCTCAATTTTCCAAAGTAGCCTAAACAAAATACAAAAAATAAAAATAAAAATTTATTTTGATACAAACTTTATTTTTTAGGCTACTTTGTGTTCATTGCTGTGTACATGTAGTCTATTCTTTTAATAAAATACTTTTACTTATAAAATAAAATTTTAAAAAAGCACTGTCAAATTGATATACATAAAAACAATGAGTTTAAGGACAGATACAAAAAGTATTCTAAAGACATTTTAAAAACCTAGTGAGTTTACTAGAAGAATCTTATCAGAAATGATATATACAACACCAACATAGTAATGACCACAAGCAGAATAAAAAATAACACTTTAGAAGAAACTTACATCGACATTAAAGACAACAATTTCCCCAGCACGAATAGGATCTTTGCTCATGTGCAAGAACAAGATGTCCCCCTGCATTATGATATGAAAGGTTATCATTTGTTAGGCAGCATGAGAACAAGATTGACATGGTGATATCAAACATGTGCAGCAGAAATTTTAAAATAAAATTCCTTGGAGGCACAATTGCAATTTCTCCTCAATTGCACTTTCTCCATAGAAAAAACACCCTGAGAAGACACTTTGTGGAAAAAAGAACCAGTCACTGCTCCCTAAAGATAGAAACAAGGATAGAAGAGATATATCTTCTCTTCTTTTCTTATGAATATGAAAGGGTGTGCAGTTTTCCTCTACGCTAACTGAGGTAGTTTCATAAATGAAATGATAGTTTCAAACTTGAAATTCCAAGTCACACTGAAAACAATTCCATGAAGAACCAATTTTGATTAAAAAACATGTTGAAGCATTCACAAATTAGGTTGACTTACCCTCTTGAAACCTGGTTCCATGCTACCAGAAAGCACAACGACAACAGGAGACTCACTGCCAGTAATGCACATCAATGCCTTCCATATTATTAGTGCAGACGTAACAATCATCCCTGGGAGAAAATCATAACATTTAAGCGAACAAATATTGTGCAAAAAGGTTAGTAAACCACAACATGATAGCGGTAATATACAAACAGATTTCTACTTCAAAGCGAAACATCTGTACCAAAATATTCAAATTTTTTTCATTTCAACAAAACAGTTTTTTGCAATATTGTTATAACAAAGGCAAGATAGCAAAATGGTCAAAATTTCAAAAGAGAACCCCCTCCATTTCAAAAGCAACCACCCTTTCAGTATCAAAAACTTACAATCTCAGAGGTTCTGAAAATTAGCAAACTATCTTATAATGGGATAATAAAAATGAATAACCTTGCAGCCATATCTGCTCATACAGAGTGTTAGTTTGGATTAGCTTTTTTGCAACAGCAAGTTTGCTTCTTAAAGCCTCACTTTTTCAATGTACAATTGTACTTTTGCCAATTTTCAGCAAAAAGCTCATCCAAAAATAACATATTAACCATGTAAAAAAAGACTTCGGACCATGATTTATGCTTTTTGCAAATCATTTATCAAAAAAAAAATTATGTTCTATTGCAAATCAGCCACTTTTTGGAGGGTTCATAAGATTTCAAACTCCATAAAATCTGAAACATTCTGACTAACAATAATGCTTGATTTTTTAATATGTTGGATTGGGCTGCTTCTTCTTACGAACACAATTTCGAAAAATATAAATTTGAGTAATTACCATATGTTGACCTATAATTGTAAAAATGTTAAAAGTCAAGAACCAAGAGTAAACAGTAGCCAAAAAGAAGGGGAAGGGGAGATTCAAACTAGCAACTTCCGTGGCCCCTAACCCATTGTGCAATGCTACCCCTTGAGGTTTACAACATACAATTAAAAGTTATTAGTAAGACAATCCAAAGTTAAACTTATATCACAAATTTATTTTATAAAAAAAAAAAAATACAAGATTCCTATCTTTTTTATATAAAAGAAAAAGAAAAAAAAATCACCCTTTTTATGTATTTATTCGTATTGTCTTGGCATTCAAACCTAAAAAGCAAACTCATAACTTTATTTTGTGGGCATGAATTATCACCCAACCCTATATAAACAATTATGAATGTGAAAATTGATTTTATTTCTGTTTCCTAGACAATAAAACTTCGAAATCCCAATTCAAATGAGCCAAATAGAATCACATCAGCCTCAACAAACAATTGGGTTTTGTTCTCTTAAGCCCCGAAAGAAAACCCAACAAGAAAAAAAAAATCGATAAAGCTTCAATTTTTAATGCATACCCACAATTTATTATCACCCAAAGACAGCAAAAAACACATAAAATTCCTATCAAAAAAAAAAAAAAAAAAAAAAAAAACACATAAAATTCCAATTCCAAACACGGATCAATGAAATGAAACCCAAAAAAAAAAAAAAAGATTGAAGAATTGGAAGCGAACCAAGACTGATGGCCTGTGTGAGGACCTGTCGGATCTGAAGGGATTTGATGGAGTCCATTGTCTCACCGATCCAACCCATTCTCACACTCTCTATCTCTCTCTCTCTCTGAGTCTCAGTTACAAAAATCAAAGCAAACCCACGTTTTATTTTATTGCTTATGTTTGTGTGTGCGTCTTATACTGCCGGAGAGCTACTGTTTCTGTAAAGGGCCGTTTTATTTTTTTTATATCTTCTATTTTTCAAGTTTTTATTTTTTTAATTTTAATATTAGAAAATTTTTTTTGGGCTAAAATATATTTTATTTCTTTTAATTTAAGTGATAGTGTCATTTTGACCAATCAAAAATTTCCAAAACTTGTAACTCATCCCCTCAACTTTCAAATTGATGTCATTTTTTTTTATGTGAAATTGATGTCATTTTGATATTTGAAGTTTCAAAATTTTCTTCTATAAGTGACCCCTTCTCGATTATTTTCTAAAGTTTTTTATGGAAATTTTTTAAAAAAAGTATTGGCAGGTTGTATGGTTATAATAAGAAATAAGTAATAAGTAATAACCAGAGTTGTGTCATTTGTGTCGAGATCATGCCACATGTTGCCCACTATTTTCTATTTTATTATAATCCCATAGTTATATTGCTATTCAAGCAAAGGAGAAGTAATTTAAATCCTAGATGTTTTGAAAATACTAAGATATGCCAAGTTGCTAACTATTAACCTTACACATATTTCCTATTTCCACAAATATTTTACTTATCCTAACTTTGAAGGTGTTAGTTAATAGATTGAAAATCATGTTACCCATGGTTATATTGGTGTTTTTAATGAAAACATTCAGTATTTTAATTCCCCATTGCATTGTAATTATAGAATTATTTAAATAATAATAATAAATAAATAAATAATACTTAAAAAATTAAAAACTTTGATAATGTTTTACTTGCCCTTTAGATGCTACATTCAATCAGTAGAAAGAAAAATGGAAAGGTTGGTCGGCACTAAATAATTTAGATATGAATAAGCCTACAATATGATTGAATGGAAGTTTTTGGAAGCTCTTATAGCTAGGTTTAGGTTTTTTCAAAATACTGATAAGAGTATCGATTTCAATTCTCGCCTATATCAAAAATCGATTAGTGTCTTGGATAAGACTAAATGCAAAATAGGCCTAAAATTTACATCAATCTTAAAAAGCACTTGCATTAGTGCATTGGTGTATGTCTGTTCAAGTATAAAGACATATTTTATTCATTCTCAATTCACTTTTTCAGTTAGTGTGTGTCTGTGCGTGAGTGATATGAGTGTTTTAAGAAAGTGGTATGTGAATGAAAAATGAATATTTTATTGAAATAGCATTTAGAATAGATATTCTCAATTAGAGATTTTTGAAAAATAGTTGTGAAAAATAGAAAAAATAAGTATTTATGTTAAAATAAACAAGAATTATTACACAAGATAATATAAATACTCTCTAATCATGATGTGTTTTTCTTCTACCTCCCACTCAGTGTGGTTGAACAGTGTAACTTGTGGATTATTTTTGAGTAATCTGAGGCATACGTCAAGGTGATCCTTGCCACCTTATTTGCTTATTCTCTATGTTGAATTTCTTCCATCTTAAGAGTTAAGACAGGCTGATATGGAAGGAGATGTAAGAGGGATTGCTACTAGCAGGGAGCCCAAGCCCATCCAAGTTTTTCTTGCTGATAATTCACTGTCATTTTGTCAAGCAACAACCCAAAATTGTGAGAAGTTGGTGGAGACACTGAGTAATTAATATCTAAGACAACCATTTTCCTCTCTCAAAATACAAGTGTCCAACAAATTTGGGGGGTTCTTGAGATTAAGATTGAAGAGGATAAAATAGGAGACGGATCTCTCTTCGTGAAGCATGACGGTACGGTATTGACATGTGGATGGTCGACGGGTCAATGTTACAAGGACACATAGTGGACAGTTGTAACATTTGGCCTCCGTTGGTATTGATTAGGCTTTAAGGATTCTTAATCAGAATCAACTTGCATCTCGCGATAAGTCTAATATGGTTTTGCTTGATCTCCACACAAACGTGAATAAAGAGAGTTCTTGCGTTACACGTTTCACCATAATTAAAAGACTCCTATAAGGAAAAGAACTCTATAAGGTATGCAGAATCGAAGAGGTGTTATCCTAAAAGGAAAGGGTTTCCTGGGCAAGGCATGGATGATAACCCTACACCAATATAAATACTTCAAAACCCTCGTAAATCAAGGTACGCATAATTAACTCGACTCTGGCATTTTAAGGTTGTGAAAAACTCTAACTTGACCTTCGGAAGGTTTTTGGCTGGCACCACACCGGTGCTCTCTATTAGGTCTTCTCTTTTAGTTTTGCAGGTGTTGTTTCGATTTGGGAGTGTGTGCAGCTTACTGGTGACTTTTTCAGCATCATCAAAGATCATGAGAAATGTTTGGCTATTGTCCTTTGCAAGAGCTTAAAAAGTTACTCTTTTAATATGATAAAAGGAACATGTTTGGACAAAAAAATCCATTGGCTACATTGGTCAACCTTGTGCCAACCAAAACATGCAGGCAAGCTAGGTCTTAGGGATAGAGAATTGTTAAAGGTTTGTTTAGGATCCACTTATTTTGCTGAAACTGAAATTTTTTTACTGAAAATACTGTAGATAAAGATAAAGGTTAGCTGAAATAATATAGTATAACCTATAAATAGTACCAAAAATTGTAGTGGGGCTCATGAATAAAAAAAATCCGAATAGTAAAATAAGTTGGTTTTTTAATTTAGAGTCAAACACACACTTATAACAGGACTCTTCTAGGCAAGTAGGGGTGGCATCTCCTCCACAATTCTCACTTTTTATTTAATAGTAAACATTGCTCAAATAATAACATTTCCTTGTGTAATGAAATTATTTGGAATTAGAAGCAACTATAATGTCAAATGACCAAAATTCATATGGATATAGGTTAATGTTCAAATTACATGTATTGATCTTGTTTCAATTATTCTTCATCATTTTTTATTGAGAGAAAATTAGAAAGAACACTCATTATTTTCATTGTTTGGTTGAAAAAGGGTGTTGCAAGTGTCTTTTGCCTGAGCTTATCAAATTTAATCTCCCTAAATCGAGGATAAAATAGAGATAAAACCTTGGCTTAAAAGGAAAAGGTAATTCTTGTCCTTCATTATAAGACTCACTTACCAAGTTACCACTACCAACCACCAAGTCATAATTTTTGTCCAATCAAAATTTCTTCTTTTTTTTCTTTTTCTTTTTTCAAATTTTCCTCCTATCTAAATTGTAGGTAGCTACCAACACTTCTTTGACTACACACTTAACACTCCCTTTGAAATAGAGTTTTGAAATGCGATTTTAGTTAAAACACAATTTTAGTCCAAGTGACAGTTTGGTTACAATGAGTGTGCAATAGCAAGTGAGTGATAATCTTTACTTTAATAGCCAAGTTTAAAAGCAAAACAAATTGTTGGGTTTTTTTGGTTTTGAATCGTGGTTTTGTTGAGTTTTGGATCCTAAAAGTGTTTTGTTTCATTTTTTAAACTTGATTTAAAAATTTTAAGATAGGTAATTTTTTTTACTACATTTATAATATGTTTTTTTGGGGAATAATAGTTAACTTCTAATATACTTTGATGATGCACAAAGTTTAGTCCATAAATGTTGTCTTAGAGAGCTTCTAATTGAGTAGTTAATATAACTTACATAAACACCACTTAAACCCGAAAAGATAAGCTTACATGTTTGGGCCCAATTATATTATATTAATCACTCATTCAACTTCGCTCGCATGTTATAACCAACAACTCCATCTCACGTTTAAGTATTTGCCTCTCTATGGGCTTCCGAACCTCTATTTGGGCAACAAATAAGTCATACTTACTCCCTTTTTGCCTATGGGATTTTTTCTTTACTAGCATGTCATCCATGAGCCTCTCATGTGTCATTCATAAAAACCACATGCCAACCCTAAACGGTATATATGGGAACCCGGCCCACACTTCCATATCTATAGGAACCTCACACCTCACCATGATCTAGCACCATGACAATACTATTCTATTGGGCTTCTTTGTTGGATCTCAAGCTCAAAAGCTTGATCTCAGCTCGAGTTTGAGCTTGATATTAAGCTTGACCTTGACTTGACTAATGAATCAAGCCAAGTGAAGTTAAGCTCAAGCTTTTTGGCTTTTCCACGAGCTCAAGCTCAAGTAATATTTTAGGCTTGTCTCAAGCTCAAGCCAAGCTTGAACTTTTGACTTTTACTGACAAGTCAAGCTTGAACATATACTACTCGACAAAAGTTGACTCTTTTACCGACCTAAACTCAAGTAACCTACCCATACGTACATAACCTTCTTTCTTCATTTGTTTTCTTATTTTATTTTTATTTCATGGTGAGCAATTAAATATGGAGAAGATAATAAATAATGACGTAATTTACATGAAGAGAAAACTTAACTAGTGTCTATGAATTTTCATAAAATTAACACAGCTTTTTACAAACTTTTTTATTTTATGTAATATGGATGAGGTTCAGATAACTAGTGCTAGTTCTACTTTTTTTTCCCCCACTGTTTTCATGTGTTGTAAATGGAGGTTTGTTTGACAAACACAAGAGTCAAAAGGTCACCACCAGTTTTCTTCATCCATGTTCTGATAAAAATAGCATGCACAAAGGGTCACTTTACTTCTTGAATTTAAAAAATAAATATTCATGTTTCTTTCAATTCTGTCCAATTGGGTCCACTCTGTCCATTTCAGTCTAGTTAGGTTCATTTGGTATACTTCGGTCTAATTCGGTACACCTCAGTCTAGTTAAGTCAATTTCAATTCAATTAGGTATCATTTGGTCCATTTCGATTTAATCCTGTCCATTTCAGTCCATTTAGGTCCAATTATGTCCTTGAGATCCATTTTTGTCCATTTAGTCCATTTCGGTTTACTTCAATCTATTTCAGTCCGCTTCGGTCTAATTTGGCTTATTTTGATCTACTTCAGTCCAATTCGGTCTACTTTGAGTGAATGGATGACCATCACCATTGAAATTCTGAAGCTGTCTTAATTGTGCAATAGTGAAAATAAAATGCCACTTGACTAGAAGATACATTTGGATCTTCAATTGCTAACATAACTCAATAACTATGCAGTCATATGATACGATGAGTATAATCAAGGGTAAGAAATCATCCTTAAAACTTAAAATATAATTACTATCTATGATAACATGTTCTCATTTAACTTGATGTCGGAATGACTTAAGTTACATTTGTAGAGAAAAACCTCCACTAGGCTTATTAATTAAAGCATCCTAATGTCACATCAACTTAATAGCATTAGGTTAGGCAACATAACATTATGTACTAAAATATGAGTACAAAAGTTTTCAAAAGAAGATTTCAATAATTTTTTTTGGAAATTGTTATTGTCTTAATGAGCGCTTGGATAGCTAAAAAGCATCCTGCATTTTTTTTTTTTTGGGACAGCGCCTTTTGTACTGTTCATGGACCATGAACAGTACATTTAGGCTTATAAACAGTAACTTTTTTGTGAACAGTAACTTTTAAATTTTTTTTTTATTATTTTCAGTTTTCAGTAAAATAAATGGTATCCAAATAGATCCTTAATCAATTTACAAATTAATTAAATTAACACTAAACAAATTAAAGTTTTCAAAATAAGGCTTAATGTTGTATTTATAACTTATACATTGCAAGATAAGTTTTTCTATTGATATGTGAAGTTCATCTTGAAATGTATAAATTATTCAACATACCATGGCAAAAATTTATTTATAAATAAATTTATTGTCCTCTCCATTCTCTAACAAGAATGATTATATATAGTTTCATATAAACACTCAAAATAGTTGATATGACAAAACAAGGCCGCATGAAATAAACTCCTTATGTTGATGACTATATTGTGTGGTTGAACGAAGTACCAAACTTTTTATTGATAAAAAAATTTAAAAAAATATTGACATGAAAAATTGTAACTGTCTCACGCATTGCGTAAGCTTGCGATTAGTCATACACCAATTCTCACACTATCACACGTCTTGATGAGTGATGTTCACCGGTTGCATTCAAAAGAAATAAGTTGATCAAATTACCTACTAGCCTTTTTGGAATCCCTTTTGAATGTATGTGCTGGTGTCATAGACGCAAAATCCCATGAAGTTTGCATTAAAAGAGGGGCAAAATTCTTTGCAATTGGTAAGAGTCCGAGGCCAATATCCACCAAGATTTGTATTCTAGTTTCATGGAGTAAACCTCAAGATGGGTTAGTTAAACTTGAAACCGATGGTTCATCTCTTGGAAATCCAAGCAAATCGGGTGGAGGTGGTTTGCTAAGAAGTAATGTAATTACCAAGTCTGATGGAAATTGAAGGCTTAACATCTGTCTACACCAATGTAATTACCAAGTCTAGCGTCCTAAGTGACGAGGATTTCACAAGTATGCACAGGAACACAAAAGCTGCATTGGATTATTATGTGTCTATTAATAGTGATTCTTATGTGGTTACATATTTTTGAAATATGGATAAGATGGTTGCAGCAATGCGAGCTTTTAAGGGCTTGTATAAAACCCTTTTCTTAAGCAGAAGAGCTTTTGCAGAGTTCACTTCACAAGGTTTTAGTGGAAAAGATCTGATGCAAGCCCTATGGAAGGCTCATCTAGATGATTATGTCATGGGGAGAGGTTCTGCTTTGTGAGTTCAAATTGTGATTTCAGGTTCATCTTTCTTGCCATATGTTGTATTTCTTCATTTTTTGCATGTGATATGACTCTAGAAGCAGTTTTTTGTTAGGTGTTTCTATACTTTAGGGCTTGTAGAATAAAGAGTTTTCCCCTTATATCTTGTTTTTACAAGTTGTAATGTCATTGACTGACTTTAATTATGTATGTCTGGGCCAAAGTTTGGGCATTGCACCTAACCATTCTGTTTTCACTCTTTCTACTAAACAAGTTTCCTTTTGCTACATTTGTAAATTCTTAATCCATCTCTTTACATTATCTATGCTCTAATGTGTTTTATTTAATTGTGTATTCATTGGTTTTGATGGTTATCATACCCGCAGACCACACTAGAATTATTGAGATTGATTAGATGAATGTCACATTATAAGAATGTTTCTACAAGTAGGCAAAAAGGATTCATTCATCGATCAGTACTAGTATAACTGGTATGCTTGAAGCCTTGAGCATCTTGACTGCAGCTGTCATATGCTTTAGGTTACAAGATTTCCTAAGATCACATTCTCCTTCTTTGAGTGAAATTGCAGATAAAAAGGGACAGTGTAAGTCCATTTTAATGCTTTGGTTCACCTTTGAGCAAGCTTTGATCTGGGGTATACAGGAAAATTTCCACATGTATTCCCAGGAGACAGAATTTTCCTCTATTGCAAGCAGCATTTCTTCTATTGGTTATCACTTGAAATCTTGTATAGCTGACTGGTTGATGGACCTTCAAATGTTAGTTTTAGTTTTTGTAATGCCATCTTCATAAAATGACAAAGTCGAGACCAAGAAGCAGTATAGCATCATGGAGTTGATCCAACACAATTCTCTTCTGAAGTTCCTTGCAACTTGAAATTGAAGTATCATGATGAATAGTATGGTTGAGTAAGTCTTGCTAGCTCAGTTGGTTGGGTGCTTGTCAGTGGGAGACGGTCCACTAATCTAACATCAACTACATAAGCTCAAGTTTTGAATCCCAAATTGGCATAAGATTCAATATTTATTGAAATTATACTGTTCTATCAATGGGTGGAATTCGTCAAAGAAAACTGTCAAGATAAACCAACTGTTTTATTATTATTATTATCATTATTTCTTTTTAAAACTCATAACAATTAAAAAAAAAAAAAAGCACCAACCAACCAGGCCCTTGGAGTTGATGTTGTTGTGTCTAGGAGAACGCTCACAGAGATACCTGCTAAAAATATGAAAATCTGATAACATACACAATCATAACATAACAGATGGCCACAGTACAATCAACAGTGTAGTGTTACAAACTTAGAATCAAAGTAGTCGCACAATGTATTTGTTTTTCTGTTGAAACTCAAATCATAACAGTAACTTTGTTTCAAAATAAAAGAAATAAAGAGAATTACATTAAAATGAACAAACAATTAAGTACAAGATACTATCCTATTCTAATGCTTGGACTTGGAGTTGGCAGGAGTTCTGCTCTCCACTACAAGTAAGTAAATCAAAAATATAAGCTATCAGAAAAGTCGCATCTTCTTGCTCAGCCGGACACCCTCTTCTGAATCCTGAAGATCCAGAAAACTGAGTGGGTCAAAATCGGGCTCCTCAGCAAGGCCGGCCATCTTCTCAGCTATCTCATCATACGGGTCTTGACCCCCCATGCCCAGGTCATCAAAGAAATCCACCTGATCAAAAACACTCTTTGGAGAACCCAAAATACCAGAATCAACAACTGGGTCTTGATCATCATATAGGTCCTGACCCCCCATGTCAGTGTCATCAAAGAAATTCAACTGATCAAAAACACTCTTTGGAGAACCCAAAATACCAGAATCAACAACTGGGTCTCGATCATGATATGGGTCTTGATCCCACATGCCCGGCTCATCAAAGAAATCCACCTGATCAAAAACACTCTTTGGAGAACCCAAAATACCAGAATCAACAACTGGGTCTTGATCATCATATGGGTCCTGACCCCCCATGTCAGTGTCATCAAAGAAATCCAACTGATCAAAAACACTCTTTGGAGAACCCAAAATACCAGAATCAACAACTGGATCTTGATCATCATATGGGTCCTGACCCCCCATGTCAGTGTCATCAAAGAAATCCAACTGATCAAAAACACTCTTTGGAGAACCCAAAATACCAGAATCAACAACAGAGGGTGGTCTTTCCAAAGCCAAAGCCAAAGCCAAACCCGTCTCCTCCTTCTTCTTATTCTTTTTGTAAATTACACAGAGAACCAAGTCGGAGCCCTTTTCAGCAACACTAAACTCATGCATTAACCAATCAGTATTCTTCATCTCCTTACCCTCACCCTTCACCCTGAAATTCAACAATTTGTTGAACCCAATAATATTCTTCCCAGACCCAGAATCATAGATTTTCTTGGTGGAACTTTCATGCCAAGTCCCATAGGAACCAACAGAACGAAGCACACGATTCTTCCCCCTCTTTAACATGGTGAAGAAGTAATGTTTCTCATCATCCAACACTGCCGTTGAGTCCGTACAGAAATCCCATGGGGGCTTATCGTATATTTCATCAGAAAAGCCGATGACGTCCCAAGCCAAAACCTCCTTTCGAATCTTCGGAGAAAGGTAACTCGAAATCAACACTGCATCGGAGGGCTCAAACCTCGCCCCCAACGGCAGAGGCAGAGGAAGCCTCCGCCGGAGAAAACTCATCGCTTCTGGGTATCTCAGACAGAGAGAGAGAGAGAATTCAGAGAGAGAGAGAGTGAATTCAGAGAGAGAGAGTGAGAATGAGAATTTTGATTGAAAGAATGACGATGATGCCTTATATAATAGTCGGCGCAAGGGGGTGAGCCCAACGGCTATTTTTTTTTATAATTATTTTGAAAAAAAAAAATTGAGAATTAATTTTATATTAAATCAGCAAGGAAATTCAGGTCTACGTGGATAAGTATTCGAATCCTCTGCTGTCAGATCTTGTACTATGATAGTGATTTGAACAATTTTATTTAATAAATTATAATTATTAAAATATTATTAATTAAAAAAATAGCCGTTAGGCTCACAGCCTTGCACCGACTACCATATGCACCATCGTTGATCAAAATTCTCACTCTTTCTCTCTCTAAACTCACTCTCTCTAAGATGCCCATTAGGCAAATTAATTAAAGCATCCTGACGTCATTTCAAGAAGTTTAATAGCATTATGTTAGGCAACATAACATTATGCACTAAAAATGACTACAAAAAGATCTTATCCAAAAAAAAAAAAAAAAAAAGACTACAAAAGTTTTGAAAAGAAGGCTTCAATAATTTTTTGGAAATTGTTATTGCCTTAATCAATTTACAAATAAATTAAATTAACACTAAGCAAAGAGACAAATTTTCCAGTGGAGCACCTTCTTTAGATAAATCTTTGGAATACATTTTGAAAAGAGACTCACCATATTGTATTTGTATGCACTTGAATATTCTAAGATCTCAGAAAACATTTCTTGGTTTTTCTTCATGATAATCTCTGTCCTCTCTCCAAATGTTTCATTTTAGTTTCTTTTGTGCCTTCATCTTCATGTTGATATGAAATTCTGTGAGATTTCTTTTGGCTTTGGTTTAGTTCTTGTTTGCACATAAGATAATAACTAAAATGTATTGAATTTAAAAAATATAAAAAAAATTGTTCTAGAACGTTTTGGCATAGGAGGCTTAAATCTATATATATTAAAAGTCTAATGGTAGCATTTAATATTGTTACGCTTTTGTTAAGCCACATCTTACACTACATCACCATTTTTTTTATCGATTTGTTCCTCTACTTTTTTAATAACATTAAATATATTAACCGATTGACTTTATACATTAAATATGTTACTCATGCAAGTTGGGTGTTATTGGCACTTGAAAACATAAATTCCTCCTTTTTTTTATTAATTTTTTCTTGAGACTATTTAAAATTTGCTAAATAAAATCACCAAGAGCTTTGTAGCTTAATGATGTAGCATAATGTTTTTAGTAGAGATGTTTACGGTTTGAATCCCCTTTCCCCACTTAAACATGTATCAAAGAGAAAAATTTTGCTAATAAAACCTCTTGGCAATATTTTTGGGCAACATCCCATCTCATTGGTTAAAGATTTTGCAATATAGGGGCATTTGATTTTGG
This sequence comes from Castanea mollissima, assembly GCA_014183005.1. Taxonomy (NCBI): domain Eukaryota; kingdom Viridiplantae; phylum Streptophyta; class Magnoliopsida; order Fagales; family Fagaceae; genus Castanea; species Castanea mollissima. The sequence goes on along the minus strand of JACAVU010000009.1, from coordinate 39,106,020 downwards.
GGTAGGGACTATCAAAATATTTCTTGGAAACAATGATTTATCTCTTTATATAGTTTTCCTTCTTAACAATCATATTATTCTGGCTTGCTTGTTAGGCATGTCCTTTAACCATGTTTGTCTTCGTCTGTTTTGGTCCTCAAAGGTGTTAGGTTTTCTGTTTTAGACTAGTTTCTGATTTTATTTCCTTTAATATAAGTTTTCATTGTCTTACTTTATGAGTAGATATTTTGGGTAAGGAATACTTTGTTATGTACGAAAGTGATTCTTAAAAAATGTTATCTATCATTCAGGTTTCTCCCCATAAAAGAGGCATAAGAAATGAACCAAAGGCTTTAAAACCTATTCCTGTGGTAATACGATGCAAGTAAGTATCTTGCCATTATTGTTTTTTTATTGGCGTGTTTTGCCAATACTGTTATAGACATATGTTTCATGAGGAAGAGAGAAGAACTGTTTACCTGATAAAAAAAATTCATGATGAATTTTTTTTTTTTTTTTTGAAAAGAAGATTGATGATGAAATTAGGCTAATGTTTGCATCATTTTTTAATAAAGTATAGTTTGGCTTGCCTTGTCAGATAAACAAATGAATCTTCCTAGAAAATTGGGTTCCAGTTGTGATTCGAGGCTTTTAATGTTTTAAAAATATAGTTTGGCAGTTTGTCTTTTACTTAACTCTTGAATTTTTCTAAGGAACATTTTAGGTTGTTTTACTAATTTTTTAGTTTTATTTGGATCACTATCTTCAAACGTGAAGTCTCTGTGTGGTAGATGAATTATCCTTCATTGTCTTATTTTGTTTATTGTGTAAAAATATAATTGTATCTTAAAAAGTATGACATTTTAAAAAGTTGTACATTCTCTTTTAAGGTGAAAATAAGCTTATCCAAATGAAGCCTTAGAAAAATCATTTACTTAGGGAGGTTTTGCTTCACTTTAGAAGAGAAAGCAGGGCCTCAAGGGTTTGCAAAAGAAAGAGAAATTGTAAATAATAATGCCATGAACTAAGATTCAATCGTTTCTTGAAAACCTTAGATGAAGGAATGAATTTATTACAAAGAGAGCATAGTGCATCCTCTATGACTAAATTTACTAATACAATGGTTCAAACATAACAATAGTACATGCGTAGTAAAAAGCTAGAGTTTTGTGTCCTCCACCTCATGCATGTGTTAAACCAAACACTTACGAGTTACGAGTTTTTTCTTTTTATTGATGTATCGTTTGTACAATTTACAATGCTCCTTTCACAAGAGCTGTGGTCGGGTCAAGTTGCCACACTTAGGTACTTTGTTGCAATGGAAAGAGGTAAAGTGTCGATGAGCAAAATGACTCGACCCGATGATCAAATTCTTTGAAGTATCAAACCTTGGTGGACTCATAAAATTTTTCAGTCTTCAACCAATTTTCATGAAGTCGTTGAAGTTTATATTGCTTATTTCTTGTAGGAATGCAAGTTTTTTATCAGGCTTTTGCTCTTTTTCCCATCAGTATAATTTTCTACTAAATGTTTAATATAGTGAAAACATCATTCATTGAAGTTGGGAAATGTGGATAATTTAACTGTTTAAATAGGTTATAGGGTTCTCCGCAAACTAGGAGATATATGAGTAGGAATGCAGAATATTGAGATGTACACCTTTCCCCTGTTAGAAAAGGGTTTACTTTTCTAAGCTGAAAGTTTGGTAATTATCATAAAATTGCTCGAAATTCTTTTGGTTTTGTTTGAATTCAATGTAGCAATCCGAGTTAGGCTGTTAATGCAAAAGATCAATTAAAAAAATTGGAGGCTGTTCTTATCAAATGCTGAAAAGCTATATTTATCATCTAAAAAATATCAATGTCATTGTCAGATGTTTTCAAACCTAGGTATAAACAACCCGTTCGCTTTTCTTTTCTTGTTTTTTGGATGAAACAAAATAAAAATTCGGCAGACTTGAAGGGGATTACAAACACTTTTGTTTAGCCAAATTAATAATCATACTGTGTGATTAGATTTGTTCAAGTTTTCAGTTGAGGTCTGGTGAAGCAGGTGGTTTTACGGTTGACAAGGGCAATGAATGCCTGCATACTTGGAATCAGAAAGACATCGATGTGAGCATAGTACTCTACTAGATCACGCGCTATAGCCAAAATTGAAATGTTGAATCATGACAGTATTTTGAACAAAGGATGTACTAACTAGGAAGCAAGAGATGTAACAAAAAATGTTTGGAATATATTGTAGTAGGTTAACTTATTTGGTTGAGAACTGGTAACTTCAAAAGGTTCAATGAGAATGAACAACGTCAAGTAGATCAATTAATGCATTCCAACTACGCAAAATGCTTGCCAATGACCTTGAGTCTCAGTAACACACAAGTGCCCAAAAAAAGACAGAAAGAGGGATATTTAATAGGAACTAAATATTTTATTATATTACGTCAATGCAAAAACTCTCATTTATAATATCGTTTTTATACTCCAGAGACACAACATGGAAAAATATCTATAACTTTCCCACCAGAACCTATTCCCCAATTTAGACTTGGGTGGGGGAGTAAAATTAATCCTTGTTCACACATCATATTGTTTTCATTATCTTTTTTTGCACAAGGAATATAGAATAAATAAATAATAAAAAAGGACATATTTAGGCAAAGCAAGCAGCTGTGATATATTCTATATTTTGAATATTTTTCCTAAACAGTCTCTTTTTTGCCTGACACTTTTTTTTTTTTTTTTTGCCAAGTACCTTATATACTGTTTGTTTCCACTCTCCAGAGGCACTTGAACACTATTGTTATTCAATCAGTTATAAATCTTTTGCAGTTGCTTGGTTATGAAGTCATGATCAGTTGCAAAGAAGCAGTACATGTTGTCTATAAGTACAAAATTTGATTTATAAATTTTGAATTCAGAAACCAGTGCATACAAAAAAACCAAGCATTGATCCTAATTAAACCAGAAGGCTTCAATGAACACATAACGAACCTAGAAAGGAACCAATATACTTAAATCAACTCATTCCTACAACAATCCAAGAATTGAATCAGGATAGACAATCATGTGATGAATAGCCCGCAAAATTCTAAATGCAACTGATGAGCAGCATGAAATGGTTGCAGGGGAGAATATGTTAGTCAAAAATTGGAAGAATCATTGAATATGAAGACAGTCACGATCTGCAGCAGGCAAGAATTGAATCATAACAGAGATACCAATACTCTTTGTAGGGGATGAACATCCATGGCAATGGTGAAGGAAGAGCAGTACCCAATGTAGAAGCTACCCTGAACATATAAACATGTGATAGTTATAGATAGATAGATAGAGGAACTAAGTTTGAATTTCAGTAACTACAAAACGATAGAGCAGCAAGAAGAAAACTAAATAGGCAAAGAAAACACACCTTTTCCCAGTGAGGACACCATGAGTAAATTTAGCAAAAAAAGAACCAAAAACCCCAGAAAAGACTTTTCTATAGTGAGGCACAACTAGCTCTCCTGAAATATAATTTCTAGTTATGGTTAGAGGAAAAAAAAACTACATACATTGAAAGTCAAAGATAGATGTAACATGGTAAAATATAAACATAGATATGTGTGTATGAGAGAGAGAGAGAGAGAGAGTATTTCCTTAGCAAAGCCCAAGTCTTGAAATGAGAGGCTTTGTTAAGACTCATCCCTACAGAAACATCACTAAATAAAATCACAAATGATAATATAGCTAGAGGCCTCCCTCACCTATACTCAAGAAGTTGCTGTGTAGAAATGAAACCAGAATACCAGATTTCCCTCCATTTTGATTACAATGCAAATTCTCTGATGAAGAATCAAATTTATCAGGACTACAAATCGCAGTATCATCAATCAGATTACTCCGACAAGATACAATTTCAAACCATATCCCAGAAGGAAATCTTCTTCGTCTTGCCAACCAAAGGAATATTTTGATATAAGGTGTTGCATGAATAACAGAGATAGCGACTTCAATAAGTATACATATAAGGCTGATGGTTGAGTTCACAATGCTAAAGAAGGTATAAAAAATAGAAGTAGTCGGTAAGAGAAGTAAGAGTGGAGTAAACAGAAGAGATCCAACGACATGTTGCTTCACAGTGTAGTCATAGCTATCTAATCTCTGACGAAGAGGATTCCATTTTCGACCACTGCCAAAGAATCAGCAATTACATGAATAGTTTGAAACAGGGAAAGAAAAGATATGAACTTCGAAATAAGACATGATATTATCACTTATCAAAAATAAATAAATAAATAAGACATGATATTATCAATGAAGTAAGGACAAAGATATTTTACACCTTGAAGTTCTGTCTTGCAAAAAATATTGAATCTAGTAAAGTGCACAAGCTGATCTCTTTTAGAGAATAGAATTTCTCATCAACCAAATAAAGAGGAATTCTTCTTAAATGTCAACAAAAAACTAACCTATTTTGCATAGAAAGCCTCCCAAAATTTAAAATTAGTTCCTTCAAAAGTAACACTTTTAACTTTCTAAGATATAAGAATATTGTTCTTCCATTAAATGTTCACGGTAAAAGCATCTCTCTAGAAAATATGGCAAAGAAGGGCCCTAGCCACAAAAGCAACTAGAGCCACATATCTCTAAAGAGCACCTGGACATCCACAATCTGTCAACCGCTCAAGTGATATGGGGACCAAAAATTACATCATTTGGGAGGATACTACAATTCAAATTAGGACTCATGTTAAAATGTGATAAATCAAAGGTGTCCAAGGTATTTGAGAATATAAGAATGGGTAACAAGCATTATTGAATCATGGAAGAAAGACAGGCAAGTTTGGCCAATGTACAAGCTCACAAGTAAAATGGAAATCAGTTTCTTATCCCCATTTTTTCCTCTTCTTTAGCGTCCTTACGCATTTAACATGTCTTTTAGCTCAAGGATTGATACCCTTCAGAAGAAAAAAGCACTCAGAATAGCATCAACCATATAAGAACCAACATCAATTTTTTTTTTTTATCAGTAGAACCAACATCAATAAAGGCAATCAAATATCACCATGACCTCACATATCTTGATTGAAACAGATAAAGAACAACAAGGAGAGTACAAGTTTACAAAGTCCATAAGCAATGAATTTAAAGTTAAGAATTCTAAGTCTTACATTTAAGATTCATTTCAAAATTACCCTAGAAAGAAACTATGAATGAGAACTCAATTGAAACAGATAGATAACAATAGCAACAGATGTTCAAGAACGCATAAAAGATGAAGTTTCCAGTTGATCCAAAGACCATTATCTAGCAATCCAAAAGGCTACATAAAGAGTTAAACATACCAAGACAAATCATATCTACCAAAAAATCATATATAAACACACGGTGTTCTGTATAAACTGCTGCAATGGCAATAAATCAACATGCATGGCACATGCAATTCCCCCATCTCTTATTTTCTCCTCCTCTTTATTATGGTTTTCTTTTCTTTTTTTCTTTTTTTGATTGACAAGAATTCAATTTTATTGATAAAGAAACAAAACCTTGTGCTCAAGATATTGAACACAAAGGATCATAAGAATACAAATAAATCAAATTCTAGATCTAAGAGAATCTAAAAACTCATAAATATCAAAACATAGTGAAGAACCCCAAGCCCTGGACCAATCAAAAAGAGGGTTTAGCTCCCATCTCTCATTCTTCTTTGCATTGCTTCTTCTTTTTCTTTTCTTTTTATATGTTCTTTATTTTATTATCTTTTCCCCCACTCTGAGGAAGGTCCCATATACTGATTTTGTGTTTTCCTTGACCTCCTGGGATGCCTACAAAGTTACTTATCACAGTGATGAGAAAAAAGGCAATATAGAACTTATAGGATTTCAGACAAGTCAGCTCAGATATTTAAGAAACTGCAATGATTCTTACACTATCAGCAACACCAGGAAGAATCACTCAATGAACCAATATCTCTAATTGTTTCTTAATGATTTTTTTTTATTGATAAGTAATAAGAGTAGTTATATAGATTTTTTTTTTTTTTTTTTTTGATAAGTAAAAAGAATATATATTCAAGAACACTACCTTATGCAGAAAAACATAAGGCAGAGAGAAAATTACAGAGAGAAAAGATGAAGAAAGAAAAAGGAAAGAAAAGATACTAATTACAAAGGAGAATGCTAAGGAACATAGGGATAGATTAAATATATTAAAAACATTGAGTTCACAATGATGAACACAAAGGAACAAAGAAAGCAAAAGGACAAAAATCGAAAGGCTAGTCTAAAAGAAACAAGGATGTTTCTTAAGGAATTTTCAAAATTAATTATCTCTTTACTCACCTCAAAACTCATAAAGACCACAATTTCTCATAAGGTTCTGCCATTTTGCAATGAACTTTCACTCATCTAAATTTCTCATTAGGTTTTTCTCTTTCCTCTTTTTCTTTTGATTGATACATTGCCCTAATGTATGGAGCATGAAGACAGTTATATTTTAATTTAGTTTTATTTAATTTTAGAAGTCAATTTTATATATTTGGATAAGTAGAAGTCAATTATTATATTTGATTTCCTAGAGACAAGGTTCTTTTCATAATTCAATAATTGGGCTTTGGCCCCAAGTCAATTTGGATTAGAGTTTAAGCGCATTATTGTATTCCTACAAAGATAAGTTTAGAATTGATGAATAAATTTTCTATTGGAATTTTTCCAATGACTTGGTGCTAATTCCTAGGTTTTCTATCTCGTTTGGCGCAAACTCAAAGCAACCCTAGGTGCTGATTCCTAATTTTGTTTTAATTTTCTAATTGTTTCCCACAAAATCCTTCTAAAATTTATACATTCTAAGGGTCTTACCACATCTGGACCCAAGGGTCTTGATGTTATTTGTGCTACATCATACCCAGCACCCAATGATTTTGAATCCACAACATATGGATCCTCTCTATTCTTATAAGAGCAGCTTCCCTTATTTTTGTGGAGCTGAAAATGACAAGATTTTAATAATTCATTGCTCGTGTTAAGCTCCTTATATCAATCACTAGTGCATTGCATGAACTGCATGATATCTTGATTTAAATGGAAGAGTTTTTTTTTTTTTTTTAATGCTTATGATTGTTTTGATAAAAGTGACTACCATGACAGCCAGTTGGAATTTTGACCATTTTAAGAGTTGTAAAAATTAAACCAAGAAATGGAATCACAAAGTGTTACCTGAAAAGGCGCCACAAATCTGCTAATGCCTGTGTCTGTGTGGAATATACAAGTGAGACCAGCCAATGAAGAGTTGAGATATGCAAAGTTGCTAGTAAAAAAAAGTCTATGATCAAAGCAGCTGGTACTGTCATCCCAAATAGAATCCCTGATATTGCAAGTCCTTTAATAATATAAATAGAAAGGAAACCCAGAAAGACTGAAAGGGTAGACCATATTTGGATTGCATTAAGAGAAACCATGCCAAGAACGCCTGCCAATTCTGTGTTTAACTTGAAACCTGCAGGGGCTCCCATCAACCAAGCACAACTTGACCGCATTGATTTGTATGTAATTTCACCAGTAAAGTTCATAACCCACCAGCAAGCAGATTCTGCATTATATAACAGTGCCCAACCAATCAAGTTTCCCAAGAGAACATCAAGAGCCAAGCTTGACCACATGGAATGCCTACGTAATGCAGCTTTCTCCGCATATTCAACGCATGATAGAGACCTTAAAAAAAGAATAAAAAATGCAGTTGATGAGTTGAGAAAAATAGGAACCTACTGCAAACGATGAATTCAGCCAATAAATAATAAAAACATTAGCTAATTTAAGAAGATATTCCTTCAAGGTTTTGTAGGCCTACAATAACACCCTGATTATATGATTGGGCCATCATCCCCCCCCCCCCCCCCCCCAACCCAACTTTTTTTGTTCTTCCCTTCCCCACAGATAGACTACAGATGCTTATTTATTGAGTTTATACTCAAATTGAATATCAACTTCAACCCTAGAATTACATGAAATGAGCTTCTTCTTCTTCTTCTTTTTTTGGTAAGGGGGGATTCAGTAGGATAGAAAACTTAATTAAATGCTCAAATCTAAAAAAAGGAAAAGGCAGAAACCGATTGAAAATCATAGTGGCTTTAAACCTAACTTTAGGCACAAATCTGATGTAAAACCTGATGTATTAATTAAAGACTGAAGCCTCATATTAATTAGCATTTAAAACCTGATATATAAATAAAAAGTATTCTTCAGAAACTTCATCTTACCTCAGGCCATTATCTTGAAGGAAGATTGGCCAATACAAGATCTGACAGCAGCGGATTCGAATACTTATCCATGTAGACCTGAATATCCTTGCTGATTTAATATATATCCACGATTGTGATCCAAAACTCAAAAGAATATGGAGAAGCTGAAGAATGAAGTAGAATAAAGTTGATAATGAAGCCACAGACATTGCAAATAGCTGCCAAATGAAGGTAAGAAACCTGAAAGCCAAAACATAGGCCATCAAATATTGCAGACCAAAGTGTGAGGGAAGAAGGAAGGTGGGATACAAGACTAGAGTCTTCAAGAGAGATACCTGCAAACAATAAAAAACCGAACAAAGGGCCTCCTGGGAGCCACATGTCTCTCGAAAAATATTTTAGCAGAAGCAGCACTGTTAATTGCCAAAATTACTGTATTCTGTACTTTAAAAAAAAATTGAAAAGGCATTTTAATAAGCAGCCAAAATGCCTAAATGCACCAAAAAAATAAAATAGACAACAAAGCAAAAAACTTGCAAACTCTGGTACCAAGTCAACTAGTGGCTGCTTTTGGTGAAGTTCATCAACCCACTTGGGTTTCTTGAAATCAGCTTTCACTTGCTCAGATGAATTCCACAGGTGCAACGAGAAATGGTGACCACCATATGAGGGGGTATCATAAAGTACTACCTTCATTGTTCAAATAAACAAGAGGAGATTAATCACAACTAACAAATATAGCTTCAAGGAGCCACAAGCATGGAGTAGAAGCCATCATGACTTACGATTATCAAAAAAGAAAAAAAGTAGCCATCATGTCTTACATACGTGGACATCACACTGAAACACTATTTGCCCATTCCAATGAAAGTGATGCAATTTAGGAATCCGATAAATTTCTCCACCACACTGTTCAGGAAAATCATTTAGCAGCAGGATCCAATTACTGCTTCCAATAGAAGCTTGTGTACATTGTCCTAATAATCCATCATATTTGTGGCACCCGCAAGTCCAGTGTCCATGGTTTTCTCTAAATGTACCTCTATTGTTCTGCATGCAAGCATTGCCACAAATTGAGGAATTTCTTTGATCTTCATTTGTTCCGGAGCTTAACAACAGGCCATTACTGTTAAGATCTACATCATGCTGTCCCAGTATAGAGAGCTTTGATTTATCCTGAAGAAATTTGGGCATGTTCCCATTTGCATCATGAAGTGTCCCCTGATAAAAAGCAGTAGTTCAGACTGTAATTTACTTACCATATCAAAACACCTTCACGTAGCCAACCAAGAAAAAAAATATTCTAAAGGTCATTACAGTTCCCATAACAAGAGCAAACTTCATTCTGGAGTTGTTGCATAGATTAACATTTACCCAGCCAAATATTTTCCTAATTACCCACCCAGGTGCTCCTGAGGAAATCTCAGTATAAAATTCTCTCTTAACTTCTTGTAGAGACGTCAAAAATTAAAAATCACCAAGTTAAGGGCTACCATAATAAAATAAAAGTGACCACTAGCATACTGCCCCTATACAACAAATTCTTAATTGGTAAGTTACAGGTGCACCCAATGGGTCTTGATCCCATGACCTCACCCTCCATCTAGAACTTAAGTGCTAGAGCTCCTATACAACAAAATCATAACAGATAATTGGATAGAAGAACAATAGAGGTACATTTAGAGAAATGTACATTAGCCAAGAATCAATAATTCGATACACTAATCCAACTTGAGCCTATATGACATGACCAATCAATCGATATGCTTCAACACTTGACTTTTGTCATGTATTCCATACATCACATTAGATATATATTACATAAAGAATTGCGCTTTAGTTAGACAGTGGGAAATGACAACAGAAAACCAAAAAAAAAAGTTCAGTTTTGATCCATTCAGGGTGGAAAGTGAAAACTACCAAGTGGTCATTGATGAAAAAAATAAATAAATAAATAAATAAATAAATAAAAACATTGTTGTGGACCATACAGTGTGAATGTAATTGGAGGAAATATGACAAAATAAAGCTTCCTCTAATAGGCTTACCTTAAGCATAGGTATCAGGGGATGTCTACTCTGAAGGCAGTTAGTTATCACTTTTTCGGTCTACTTGTATACTTTTTATGTGCATTTGTAATTCTTGGGATTCCATAGTAAACTACTTGTGTTGTGTACTTGAGTTTCCTCTTTTCTAGTAATTTTTTTTTTTTTGTGACTTATCAAAAAACAAAAATTCCAATGTATACCTGTTAAGTTATGAATTAAAAGAGGGAACATGAATTCTACATTTAAGACAAACCCCAAATACCAAAGCAAGCATTAACGTGTATTAGAATAAAAACAACAAGCATGACACTGAGAGCACCTCTCTACCTCACCCAGATAGTGGAAAGATGAGAAATCACTCTTAACATAATCTGGTATTTTACGACCAACATTTAACATATTAGTGTTTCTTTAAGTCATACTTTTACAATATTAGAACTTAAAAAAGGAGGATGCAACCAATTACTAATGCTAAGAGTATTTGGCCCCATTTTCCATAAGTGTATACAGGCATTCTTCAAAAATTACAGGTGCTATACCTCAAGGCCAGACTGATTATGCAAAAGAGAGCCTTCACTACACGCAAAAGCTACCACTATGTCAAGAGAAACTGAGGAAGACACAAACCACCCAAATAAGAAATTGGAGGATAATGGTTCACTCAATGCCAGCTCCTTCGGCCACCAGATCCTACACTTTCTTCTCATTTTCACCTCATGATTGTGCCTCTTTATCCGTTTAATGGTCCCCTAAATCCTGTAATGGAGTAAAGCAGCCATTTATATAATCTTATACATTGAGCATAGTAACTCAAAAAATTGTGAATATTATTGAATTTGCATAGAACACTTAAAATAATTTCCATACAATGAACTGTAACTCAATCGGCCCTACCTCCTTCCGCAAAAATGGTTCAGGAGTGAGGTTGTGGATTCAAAACCTACTTAGCGCGCATGTGTGTTACTTCCTAATAAAAATAAAATAAGAAACAACAACAGCAGCAGCCAAGCTTAATCCCAATTTTTTTTAGGGTCGGCTATGAATTATTAACATATTAGTTTGATTCGGCCAAATGTATTCTTTTGTGCCATTCTCTATGTTATTTCCTTAATCGACATGTCATTTTTTATTACTTCTGCTAATGTTATTTTTGGTCTTCATCTACCTTTTTTGTTCCATCAATTCGAATCAACTCACTTTTTCTCTCCCTGGGGCATTTTAATCACTCTGCGCTAAACATGACCAAACCATTTCAAACAAAAACAACAACTCTCTCTCTCTCTCTCTCTCTCCTCTTTTCATTTTCCACTTAACCATCCTTAACAATTATGAAAATTTTACACATTATTTATAAATAAAAAAAAAATTTAAAAATCAAACTTTATCATAACACTCATAAAATAAAATAAAAATGGACAAAAATTAAACCAAATACAAAATGAAAATCTTAAACAGAATATAACACTGAAAAAAAATTAGGAAAATTAAAAACTCAATAATATCACTAAATTAACATAAATGAAATCAAATGCATTCAGACTTGATGTCATGTATAAACAAAAACCTCGATTTTAGTGGAGTTTGAGTCTGTCCGTGGTTTCTTTTCCTGCAAATTCTCGGCATCCAAACAGTGATTTAGCTGAGAAATCTATGGCCTTGAAGCAACTCTGATTGTAACAGTGAAGTTTCTTGGCGCTGCTGCGAAGGGGAAGCAAATTTTGAGAGAGAGAGAAAAGCAATTGGGAAGAGAAGGCTGCAATTACAAGAAATCTGGGAAATTACTACTTTTGGAGTTTGGAGCAGTGAACAAAAAAAAGCAGCGAAAGTGTAGGGTAAATTGTACTTATAGTGACATTATAATAATAATTCTTGTAAACTAGCAGCAAATGGCCTATTAGCTCAGCTGGTTAGAGCGTCGTGCTAATAACGCGAAGGTCGCAGGTTCGAGACCTGCATGGGCCATTAACGAAAAACTTTTTAACAAACCAATAACTACTAATATTTTTTCGTTTTTTCCGATTTTTTAACAAACTTATTTTAAAAAATAATTTTTTTTCATTTTTTAACTAACATTTTTTCAATCATTTTTAATAGTTTTTCCCATTTTTTACCTAACATTTTTTTATTACTTATTTTATATACTCGCTTTCAATTATTTTGTAACGATTTTCCCATTTTTTAAAAAACCAATAACTACTCATTTTTTTTACCATTTTTTAACAAACGTTTTTTTTATCCTTTTTAATAGTTTTTCCCATTTTTTAACAAACATTTTTTTTTTGATTACTTATTTTATATACTCGCATTCAATTAAGAGAGCATGTTAGTGTCAATAGTCTTATAACTCAACCAAAACCTTATGGTATTTCTAATAGAGACATATAAAAAAATTCACAATTTTTATTGAGGAGGATAGTTCAAAGATAAAGATGAACAGATTTCACTAGTGGTTTTTGGCGTGAAGTGATGGAAGGCGTGCCACGTGAGGCGGTGTATAGTGGTCAGGATCCTCTCTCCTCCAATAGAGTAAATGAACTAAACTGGCCTTTTATTGTTGAGTACAAACAGTGTTAAAATGAATAATTTGGCTAGAGCCCAGGGGTTTAATTGTTATTTTAAAAAGTTTAGGGTTTAGCTCGTTTACTTGGAATTTCAGGTTTAATAGAATTTATAATGATAAATAAGACATGAAATTTGTTGTAGCACATTAGCACTTCTATTATCCAATATGATTGAATATTGAATCTGAGTTCAAATCCCAGCAACAGAAAATTCTTTTTGGCTGTTTTCTATTGGCTCTGTGCATGAGAATTGAGATATTCTCATTGGACATCACTTCTTACAAAACCCAATATGAATGGCCCACTTAATTTTACATTTTTATTCTTTTAAAAACACATGTTCATAAATAAAATAACCTTTGCCAATCAGAGTTATCAAACACACCCAATATGCTTACTCTCAGTGTTCATTTGATTGTTTGATTTTTTTTTTTAATTATTGATTTCATATACTCGCTTTCAATTAAGAGAACATTTTAGTGTCAATAGCCATATAACTCAACCAATACATCTTGGTATTTCTAATGGGGACATATAAAAAACTCTCAATTTTTATTGAGGAGAATGGTTCAAACACAAAGATGAACAAATTTTACCGATGGTTTCCAGTGTGAAGCGATAGAAGGCGTGCCACGTGAGGCAGCGTGTGATGAACAAATTTTAACAAACATTTTAAAAAAAAATAATTTTCCCTTTTTTTAACAAACCAATAACTACTACTTTTTTACCTTTTTTTGGTTTTTTTTCCATTTTTTAACAAACCTTTTTAAAAAATAATGTGCCCATTTTTTAACAAACATTTTTTATTTTTAGTTTTTCCCTTTTTTAAGCAATTTTTTTTTTTTATCAATTTTCAAAATATGCAGTATAGATTGACAAATAAGATTGCATGACGTGGCTTGAGAGGAAAAAAAAAATTTGAACAAGGAGAACCAGGGGCTAACGAACGACAACTATCGTTTTTATAGTTTTTTACTTGATCTTTTGATCACCCATTTTTTAACAAATTTCTAAAATATGCAGTAGAGATAGTTTTTCTAATAACATTTTTTACTTTTTTAACAAATTCACATAGTGATTCGATCTTTTGATCGCCCAATTTTGAAAAACCATTTGTGGGGCAATTTTTTTAACAAATTTCTAAAATATGCAATTGGAATAGTTTTTCTAATAACTTTTTTTTAATACTTTTTTTAACTAATTTTACTACAGTCCAATGCAGTTGCATAAAGTTTAGCTTTTTGGAAATTTTATGTTCCCATGCTTTGAAAGTCTATGACAAGAAAAATGTTAAGAGAATTCTAGCCCATTATGTATTGAAAAGATGGACACAAGATGCAAAGGTTGGTTCTATAAAGGACTATTGTGGTAATGATATTAAAGGTAGTGCTTAATAGTCAATAGGAAAGCGTCTCTCTCATTTGAGTCACAAATGTCTTCAAATTAACACACTTGCAGTAGAGAGAGAGATGATGTATGAACATGTTGATAAATGTTTTGACAAAATATTGAAGGATTTGCAAGAAATGAGAAACAAATGTTGTTTGTCCTCTATGGAGGGTGAGGTCCATGGTGAAGTTGTTCTCGAGAATGTTGGATTTGAGTCACATGTGGACATTTCTCAAGGCATATGTGGGATCAAAACAAAATCTATTGTAGGTCATCCAAGAGGAAGGTTGAAAAGTCCATTAGAAAGGAAAAAAAAAATCTCAAAGTAAGAAGGCTCAACCCAAAAAGACTGGTGGAGCAAGACAAGTTCAATCACTTGGTGGCCTAAATAGAGTAAGTTCATTTACATTCCATTATAGAACATGAATTTGTAGATTCATAAATTTGTTTTATGTGACAATTGTTTTTTTTTTTTTTCCACATAAGTCAATTCCTCAGTTAATATTAACTCTTACAAAGAGCATAGTAATGTTGAACAACCATCACAATTAGTAGATAACATTACTCAAGTATGATGCTACTAATTACATATTTTTTTCTAAAATCCATCATCCTTCCATCATGATCCACCTGGAGTGACGACCAAGTGTGGGGACCCTTACATGTTGTGATCATCCACATCTTGTGCCTTTTGCTGCAGATAGCTCAATTGACCACGAACAAGCATCGTGTACACGTTATAACCAGTCTCTCGAGGTCTGACTTCATCTACTTAAATTTCTTATTAAGCCCCACAAAGAACGTGGTTAATGTGTGCTAAACCGCAACTTTATTCTTGAATAGCATCCCCTTGCTCAATTCGCCCCCCAGTCACCAACTCATCAGACCTGTTTCCATGGAAGGTGATGGGTCATGAACATTATCCCATGTGTTTGACGTGAACCATTCAGGGTTAGGGTTTGGATTGGGGCAAGCATCCGCATTATTTTCAACTTGTAGTTCATTTAAAAATTTTAGATTGTCCTCCGGACCATCATTATTAATGAACTCCTCGTACACATCTCGAGTGTTATCCATTTTGATTGCCTTGTCCAATTAGGTTTGGATATCTTCATTTCCGTGAGTATACCATCGACCCTAACGAGTATGGATAGACCCTAAAACTTCGGCCCTTTCAATATTGTCCATAGCAACCGCATTACGTGGTTGAACGCTGTAGGGCAAAGACGTCTTGGCTGTAACTAAAGGTTACATGTTGGTTATAGGAACTGATTCTTGCTCTCCAGCTCTACTAGCATACTGCGAACCCCCATCGACATTAAACCCAATAGTGTCAACAGTTACATACAAGTCAGAACCTATGAATTGCGGTGCCCACTCTATCACTCCCCATAATATGTCCACATCATTGTTGCATTGTAAATGAATTAAATTGTAGAAAACTTGGGTACCCATCAGTTGCCGAGGAGCTCGAAATACAATGGAGATGTCATAGGAATCCTTGTCTAACCCCAGAGTTGACATTATCTTCCGTTTTAGTTTTCTCATGTGTATCCCACGTTTCACTTCAATAAGCGTCTACTTTTGGTTTGGACCTTGGTATGATAGCCCATGCAAATCATTAATATATGCCTCCCATTTGTAGTAAACGTAGAAGTAATGCGGACTCATAACGGACCTGAACCTAAATAATAATAATTGTATCACGCTGTGTAATATTGTGAAACCATAGGCTAACTATATATGTCCTATGTTTGGGAGTTTATCCAACTAAACAAACCTAAGTAAATTGAGTGAAAAAAAAAAAAACCCCCGTCTTTTTTTTCATAGATTTTAGGCCAGTCATTAAGTCTTGATGCAAAAAAATAGTATTGAATAATTGTATCATCTAGTCCATCAGACTAAGATTTCGAAAAACAAAAATGTTCACACAATGTGTTTGGGTTTCATGTAGGATATTGTTAAACAAATGAGAATTTAGAAGTATTGCAAATAAGGGAGATAATTCCTAGCATGCAACATGTACCATATTATTATGTTCAAATACCCCCCATTTCTATCACAACATTCAAAGAATTTGTGTTATCATAAATTGTACTACAAGTGTCATCAGTTATTATCTATCAAGTGAGATGTTGACAGAACAGAGAAGACGTGGACAACAAACAATTACTACACTTGGTGAAGCTGGTCAATTGAACTTGAAATTGGCAATAGAAGTTATGACAAAATCACATAGAACTCTCAGACTCAGGGTACACGTTCAGAAGGGAACCCTACAGTTCATGCATGACAAATGGTTAGTGGTCCCAAAGGGTGGGGGAGAGATGACATAATTTAACAGTACTCAAATTTATGTAAATCGAGTTATAAGCAACTTGATTATACAGGAACCGAGTATTATTAAAACCCAGTATGGATTTGCAGTATAACTCAGTTATACTGAAATCGAGTTTAATGTTACATATAACTCGGCCCTGAAGACATCGATTATTATTTACTTCACCTAACAACGGTTGGACAGCAATTATACATACTTGTCTCTTTGACAGGCAAGTTATATAGGAATCAAGGAGGAATCGAATATGAGTCGAATCAGGCAATGGGGAGGCGTTGGAATGGATTGTCTTCGATGGGTTGAAGAGTTTCCAGATGGGTCGAGCCTCCACGTAACTCGATTTGTGAATAATCGAGTACTGTACTCGACCCTACAGAAGTCAAGTATTGTACCCTTGTTATATTAAAAGCCAGCTTCCTCTCATTCTGGTTGGGGGGGGGGGTATGAGCAGAAGAAAACATTCAAACATGGAGAAGAGAAGCCTCCTTTGCTTCTAGAGGTAAGATGCCCACATGTTTTATAGTTGTGATTAAACAATTTACTATTGTACAATTATAGATTATGCAACTGTTTGTCAGAATTTTGAACAAACAACGTAAAAGTTGCTGTAGTCCACCAGCACCTGTTGGTAGAGCGACATAGTACACATTTATCTAATAGCTCAGATGTGAACACAGCTTATGCGGTTTTAACATACAATCTTGTTGTATGTTCCTTTTTAGGGTGGCAAATACTATGTTATTTTCATTGATCGTGCTATTGTTATATATGACAATTGGGCAGAAGCAAGTAGACAAGTTCATAAATTCACAAACGCCAAACATAGGTTATACAAAGATCAACGAGAAGCAGAATCTGCATGCATGGAGTTCTTGCAACGTAATGGTAGGAACGTGCAGTATGGTGCTTCCCCATCGTGGACATCTCCTACCATATTGACATCAAGTCTAGGGGGGACATCTCAAAGCGAAGGAACCAGCTATTGCAATGAACAGGTTAGGAACAAATTGTTGAGGTATCAATTAGACGTTGCCATGAGGAGCGTGACCACGCAAGGAGGATTGCAACCTTGAGTACTAATATGCTTAATGAAGTGGTAGCCCATGTTATGGTGGATGATGAAGTTCATGATTTGACACGACAAGGAAGCGCAAAATGAAGGCAAAACTATGGCTCCTGCTTGTGGTATCTATGAATCTAGTATTATTACCATATGTGTTTGTGGGAGATATTGCCTCAAGTTTGCACTAGAGATTGGCTGAAATGTTGTTGAATAGCCTTTTGGTTTCCTTTTAGAAGTTTATTTTGGAATCTGTCTTGGCTTGTAATTGCTTGTATTATTGTTAACATTGGCTAGGTTATTTTGGTAATTGTGCTTGGCTTTGGATAGCCTGTAAGTACTTTCTCTATATCTTTGTGCTTAGCTTAATAAAATACACTTGTTTTGAAGAAGTTGCGAATATAATGGGCAATCTGGAAAGTCATAACGCTTATGTAATATACCCCCTACCTGTTAAAATTTTGCAGCATGAAATGAAGTCATCTTTAAACAAAAAATCCAGAAATGAACACCACCTAGCAACAAAACAAAAAAGGCATTTGCCAAACTTTTTCATTACTAATATACAATTATGCACATATGGATCTTAACATATAGAACTATCCATTTCCATTGCATTTAAAGATATTTGTCATTTTACATATATCATAGCGCCTTACTAGAAGCTCTTCAAACATGCAAATATAGAACCTAACATGTTTGCCGAGCTTCATTAGTAACAAAAATTGGTAGAAATTATATCGAACAAGTTATCCAATATGTTGTTGTCCACTACCTACCATTTGTATGTGCAATATTTTGTCCATTGGCTGTGCAAAAAATTATCCAAAAATATTTAGCTTGGCAAGTAAGACATGCTCTTCAAAAATATAATTCAAAAGGTCTCCAACATGGTGGTCTTCAAGAATTGAAAACTATCATCAGCAGCTACAAAAACTGCTAATATGCCACCAAATATAAATACATGTATGACAAAAAGAAAAAAACATAGGAAACATACAACACTATATCATAGGGAGCTAATAATTTTCAAAATAAAGATGGTAAAAATAAAATAAACTACACATGGTATGTCTTTGTAAAATAAGAAAGTAAAGTGAATTGGCTTTCATGTAGCAGTAGCCAACAAGTTCGACCTTTGTGCCACACCAAACAAAAGAAATAGGTTTTAGGTTTTAGGTTAAGACTAAGCAAAATAGTTGTTGATTTGACTTCAAACAGAGGATATCAAGAAGCTGTGAAGAGTTTTAAGCATTTTAGGTTTTATTTTGTTTATCCAGGTTAGCCTTTTATTAGGTTTTTAGTTCACTGATCAAACTAAGGAGTCCTAAATCCTAATGCTAGTACAAGAGAGAGTCCTTATATACAAGAAAGCCTACTTCCATGGCTAATTGGTTACTTTACATCAAAGCCCACTTGTGGGTTGCTACCAATTATACTCTTATGAACATTTCTAATCCAACTCAGCCACATCTTACGTACTTGGAAATAGTTGGTTCGCTCAGCCCAGCCCAGCCCAAACAAATTATCACTCAACATAGTAAAATCTCTTAAGCCCAAACGACGGATCAAGTCGAATTTTTCCTTCTAATGCATCTCTATCTAATTCAAAACGTAAACTGACATATTGGACAACATCTTAATAAGCTCAACCTCAAAACATAAAGCGGGTCTTTCAGAAGAAAAAAAAAAAAAAAAAAAGCCCAAAGCAAAGGACCAAAGGTTCACCAAATCCAATCGCAAATTCGCACACACTGCGTAACGTAACGATCAAGCTAGCCACTGTGAGCGAAAGAGAGAGAGAGAGAGAGAGAGAGCGAGCACCGAGTCCTTTCCACAGAAAAAAGAAAAGAAGAAATCAGCAGAAGAGCATTGAGAGATTCAGAAATCAAAATCACATTTGCTAGCAGCAGATCAGATCGGATCGGATCGGATTCGGATCGGAATGTCAAGCACGGGAGCATATCCGGGCACGTGGGCCCACGCGCTCGTAAAGGTGTCCCCCTACACCTTCTCCGCCATCGGTATCGCCATCGCCATCGGCGTCTCCGTCCTCGGCGCCGCCTGGTCTCTCTCTCAATTCTCTACTCTCTAAATATCTTTCCTATCATTTTTTTTTTAATTTATGAAAATTTGTGAAAATCCTAATGTTGTAATTATGTGGTTGTTGATAGGGGTATTTACATAACCGGAAGCAGTTTGATCGGCGCTGCGATCAAAGCTCCCCGTATTACTTCCAAAAATCTTATTAGGTATTCTATCATTTCTTCATATTTTAGTCGAAACAAAATTAGTCTTATTTGTTGATATGAATTTTAAATCTAATTAGCCATTGATTGAACTTGAGCTTCGGTTAAATTTGAATTGAACTTGATAACAAACTCACACTTGCTTGGTGTTTTCTATAATATGATATGATTATCACATAGAAAATATGATATGATTTTCCTCAAGTCTTTTAAAAGTTCAGTATGCAATATGACATGAATACTTTAATTAATTTATATATAAATCAATATCTTTAAGTGCATATTTTGTAAGTTTTATTTTTAATAGATAACTAAGAAATGTTAGGAAGCCGAAAATGCGTGCGTGTTTGAGAGAGAGGGAGAGAGAAATAAAATTAAAGAAGTATGCCACTGTATCCCATGAGTATCCGGATTGGATACAGATACGGCTTCTACTGTGTAGTATACATGTATCCTAGACTACAATGGTGGAATTGAAATCTGTAAGTAAATGTGCATTGCATTTGTGTATTATGCAGAACATGAACTCACTCCTTAAGCCTAGTATTCAGTGGTTTGGTGACGTAGGACAAATTGTGGAAACCTATCTAGCGTGCTTGTGGTGGGTTTAGAGTTATGAAAAATTGTGGACTTGGGATTTGTGGTTTAAGAGGACGGGGTTAGGGCGATAAGATGGGAAAAAAGGACAATATACTATTTCTTGAAACAAACAAGTTGTCAGAAAATAATGGTTACAGTTTTGTTTAGGAATCAAAGGTTGGTTTGATGATTAGAGTTCTAATAGGTAACAGGAAGGCTTGATTGGAAGTTTTAACGAATAGGGAAAACAGAGAAATTAATGGTTTCAGGTGCTGTTTGAGCTAGATATCATTGTTGTATTTAGGGGAATCATATTTTGTGGAGATAGGTGTTTGTTTCACTAAATTCCTTATTCTGTGAATTTACTTTCCCAATTCAGCATCCTCATTAATAGGATTAACTTAAAAATCGATGAAACCTCATGGGAAACAGGAGGAAAGGTTAAAGATGATATAGAAGATCAATTAGGAAAGAGGAACATGTGTTGTTAACAGATGCAGCATGTGTTAGAATAGTTAGGAGTCAGTGGATCACCTGCTCCTGCACTGTTCTTATGCATATAATTTATGGACATTTGTGTTTAGCCTGTTTGGTGTTTCATGGGTGATGTCTAAGCAAGTGGTGAACTTGGCAGCTTGTTGGAATAGGGCTGTTCGTCGGTGTCAAATAGCAGTTGTTTGGGGGGTTATTCTGTTGTGTCTCATGGGGACTATTTGGAGAGAACAGAACCATCCTTGAGTTGAAACAGTTCTTTTTGCTTTCTTTGTTTGACTGGATTATTCTTTCACTTTTGGATTTTTTAGATTTGTGTACTTTTGCTTAGTTTTTTGTATTCCCTTAGTCCACAGCTTGTGTACCCATGGGAGCATTTTGTACTTTTTCTATTTTCTTTTAATAAAGTTCTCTTTACCTATAAACAACAAACAAAGCCTTAGTCCCAAAATTTTGGGGTCGGCTATGGATTCTCAATAGGATAGTTTCCTCCATTCTACTCTATCTATAGTCATACTCTCTGTTACTCCCTTAATTGTCATATCATTTTTTTTTTTTTTTTTTACTTCTACTAGTGTGATTTTTGGTCTTCCTGTCCTTTTTTCCATTCCTTCAACTTTGATCAACTTGTTCTTTCTCACTGTTGCCTAAGTCAACTCTCCCTCATCTTTTCATCAATAGGGGCTACCCTTATCTTTAAGAAAATTTCTTCATTTCGAACTCTATCTTTCTATGTATTTTCACTTATCTATTTTAACATTCTCATTTCAGCCATACTCATTTTATGAATATGCTGCTTCTTAAATACCCAACATTTGATATCATAGAGCATAGCTGGTCATATAGCAGTCTTATAAAAAATTTCCTTTAACTTAATAGGTATTCTAGTATTCTTTGATTGCACAACACTCTTGATGCGCTTCTCCACATCATCCACCCTACTCTTATCCTATGATTCACTTCCTCTTCAATCTATCCATCTTTATGAATTATTGATCTAAGATATCGAAAGTTGTCACTTTAGTATCCTTGACCATCAAGTCTTACCACCCCTTCGTTTGTGTTTCTTTGTTTACTAAATCTACATTCCATGTACTTTGTTCTGGTCCTACTTAATTGAAAGCATTTAGATTCTAGAACATTTAGTCAAGTTTTTCTAACTTGGCATTAAGCAAATCAATCAAGACGATTTGGTAAATATTATGATGAGAATGATGTTATCTCTCTCTTGTCCATGGGTCGTTTGAGGTGTATTTGGTTATAATTTTGGGTTTTGGGGGTGTTTTTTTTTGGGGGGGTGGGGGTGTTTCTTGCCGTGATGATTTTTAAGCCTAGGAGGTAGATTGTCTTATATCCTTCAATATAATCTTTATATATCTAGGTGTAGTAGTAGATCTGTTATTTGGATGGAGGAATTGGTTAGCGCTTGTTTGATATTTGGATTTTGACACCGTTGTGTTTGATGTGGAGCATTTTAAGAGAGTTATAATCACACATTTGAGGATGAGGAGGGTTTGGGGAATCAGCTTCTTGCCTCATTTATGGACTCTTTGTTTGATTGGTCTCGGGCTTGGGGACTCACATCTAGTGACTCCCTTCCAATAACATTTTTTTAGTTGTTTTGTTCTTCTTTGTACTTCTTGGCTGCCTTGTGATCTTTTCTCATGAAGTAGTCTTTTTTTAGTAAATCTTTTCTTACTTATCAAAAAAAAAAAAATTATTACCCAAAATAGAAGAAATAGCATTGGTTCGACATCAAACTTGAAATTATGAAAAAGTAGTTGGAGCACTAATATTTCTAGCGTTTTGTTTTAATTTAGAGATATAGCATTCTTTCAAACTATGATAGAAAACAATTCTCACTTACATTGTCTTCAAGCAAATACAATGTACAAGCTACTATATAGTATATAGACTTCTCTGGCTCATCATGAGTTGGATTTGATGAATGCCTTAAATACGTTTCTGTAAAAGCAAACTTGGAGATATATATATATATATATATATATATATATATATATTAATGGATGAAGTTGCTCAACCCAATTTGTGGTTTTATTTTATAAATGGGTAACTGGGTTTCTGCTTTCAAGTATTATATATTATGCTCCAATCATCCTCACAATGTTAAAATTTAAGGCAAGTTCAAGCTTTAGGGAATTTGATTTAGAAGCACACATTACATATGGTTCCAAATTATATAATGTCTGGATATGGAAATTGCAATTTTTTACCTTCAATGATACCTTGAATTGAATCTTTTTTTAGCCCATTCAATGAGCAGCAAAGCACTTCTTCTAGTTGAACTTCTCATGCACAACTACTTATTATTTTGTGGTATAAACCTATGATACCTCTTTATGTGATGATGGCTCCGGTTCTTTTGTTATTTCAGTGTTATCTTTTGTGAAGCTGTTGCAATTTATGGTGTCATTGTGGCAATTATTCTACAAACAAAGCTAGAGAGTGTTCCACAATCACAGATCTATGAACCCGAGTCTCTTAGAGCAGGATATGCAATCTTCGCGTCTGGATTATCGTGGGCTTTGCAAACCTTGTCTGCGGGTTCAAATCTCCTCTCTTACTTTTACATACTCCATTGGAATTCTCCTAATCAAAACCCAAAAATTATTTTATTTCTTTTACAATCCTTCTGATTCTTCTTTTGACAACAGGTTGTGTGTTGGAATCATTGGAAGCAGCTGTGCTTTATCTGATGCTCAAAACTCCACTCTTTTGTTAAGATTCTTGTGATCGAAATCTTTGGTAGTGCACTTGGGTTGTTCGGAGTGATTGTGGGAATTATCATGTCAGCTCAAGCCACATGGCCGGCAAAAGCGTAATTTGCTGTTCTCATTGGAACACTATGCAGCGGTTTGACAGAGTGCAGTGTATTATGTATCGTAAATGGACTTTGCATCTTGTACTTTCAGCCGTTATTAATAGGCATCATAAAAGTTGGTGTGGATGTAGAGATTATTCGATCTTAAAAATTAGGAAAATTAAAAGCACTATAATAACACTAACATAAATGAAATCAAATTCATTCATATTTGATGTCATCTATAAATAAAAACTCGATTTTAGTGGGGTTTGAGTCTGTCTGTGGTTTCTTTTCCTGCAAATTCTCGGCATCCAAAAAGTAATTTAGCTGAGAAATCTGTCCTTGAAGCAACTCTGATTGTAACAGTGAAGTTTCTTCACTTATCTCAAACCCGAATCAGATGCCGCTGCGAAGGGGAAGCGGATATTGAGAGAGAGAGAGAAGCAATTGGGAAGAGAAGGCTGCAATTACGAGAAATCTGGGAAATTACTACTTTTGGAGTTTGGAGCAGTGAAAAAACAAAGCAGCGAAGGCTTGAGGTTAAAACGGTGCGCTTTTGTACTTACAATAACGTTATAATTAGAGTTCTAGTAATTTAGCAGCAAATTACCTATTAGCTCAGTTGGTTAGAGCATTGTGCTAACAACGCGAAGGTTGAGGGTTTGAGACCTGCATGGGCTTAATAAACTTTTTTGTTTTTTTTAACAATTTTCCATTTTTAAAAAAACTATTTTCCCATTATTTTGTATTTTTATTTCTCTTTCTTCCTTTTTAATGGGAGCAAAAAGAAGATTTGAACAATAACCAAGAGATTCAAGGCTCTAAATGGGACTTCCAGTTTTATGATTTTTTTTTTTTGAGAAGACAATTTTATGTAGTTATTTATGGGCAAAACTTATGTACAATATTTAAGTGTTGTTTCTTAGGTTCCATTTTTAAGATTCTGCTATGTAAATTTTTTTTCATGGAATGGAAGTGTATTTTATAATTATGTAGCTACATGATTGAATCTTAAAAAGGGGACTTAAGAAACGGCACCCAAGGTAATGTACCTAAATTTTGTCTTTTATTTATTAATTTTGATTCATAGACAATATCTGCATCCAATTAGGTTGATACAAAAATGCCAACATTGAGTTTAATAAAAAATCATTTGTGTAAATTAATCATTTTCAACGTCCTCCTAATTTTACTATTGAATAGTTGAAGAGTACACCATTTTTTTTTTATCCTAGTACAACATTTATTTTAATCTATACAATATGATATATATATTATTTTTTTTGAGAGGAAGGTATAATATATGCATTAAAATAAAATAAAATTATTGAGTAAGTGTCGAGATAGTGCCACTTTCTTTCCCCCTTAACCAAAAAAAAGAAAAGAAAAGACAAATGGTGCCACTTGGATCCCACGATTTGGTTTTAAACTTATAATATATGATTATAATAACAAGTTATGATTAAGAATGTGTGTCTTTTGCTAGGCAGGATAAAGTGGAATCATTCTCATTACCAAAATTTTAATCTAAACGACCAACAAGCCATGTGAAAATACGCGCATAATCGGGTATTGATTACCTAAACTGGTCCCACCACCATACAAAGAGTTTCAAATCTATTTGGCAAAATCATATTGGCCTTTAATAAAATAAATCTTTTTTTTTTTTTGGTTCACATCAGTGGATTAGGACTCTCCAGTTTTCTCTTTGCAGAAAGTCAAATATTAGTGCACATGCGTGAGGCCCACACGATTTTAAGTTAATAACTAGTTAATCATGGACTTAGGTTTCCCCAAAAAAAAAAAAATTTCAAAGACAGACAACTATCAATTTAATCAGTGATTTTTAGTATTGAATATTTATAAATTGATGTAATAATAATTGTGATTGATGTCATTTTCATAATATAATAATATTTTTTATTATTAGTTATTGTATTTAAAATTTGATATATTATTTTGTAAGGTTTATATTATAAAATTGGTGGAACTCTTAACATTATTCTTTGTTTTATTACCTTACCACGTCAACTTTGACTGAAGGTTTTTTGATTTTTTAATTGATAAGTAAAAGAAAAATGATGTACGCTTACGTTTTAATTGGACGCATCCCTCAAACAATGCAATTTTGGATAATAATAAAATTTACAAGAGTAACACATTCTTTGTTCTCTCTTTAAAGAAAGATTAATTATTGTACAATTTTTTTACTAATATAATGACTTGATAATTTGTACTCAAATTCTATATGTATTAATATTATGAGTGGGTTAACAAACTTGTAGATCAGATCCACTCATTCGATCCGACTCAACCAACCAAAAACAAAGTGATGGGGAAGGAGGGTAGAGAAAGAATGGAGGATTCTGTAGTACATAAAAGGACAGTGGTCTAACATAAAAAGGGTAAAAAAAAAAAAAATTCCAACGTTAAAGAAAAGTTTAGCAACATGACCTTGTCTCAATGAGGACCTTGACAAAGACGATGACTCATGGCCATGAAAGACCAAATTGAGCTTTCATCTGCCTTGATGAGGACAATGCTTGGCTCCTTGGTTTAGACATGTATTTATGGCTATTTTTAAATATTAAAAGATATATTTTTATAAACAATTGATAGTTTTTGCTTTTTGATAAGAGTTAAAAATTGAATATTTAAAAGGAAGTTTCTATAAAATTGTATATATTTTTTTGTTGGGTGTTGATATTTATCATACCTAACGATCCGCTTAAAAATGGGGAGCAAATAGAAACCATTCAATTTTTTTGGATGGCAATGGTGGAATGTCTACCACCCAAATAGATAGTATTGGGTGACGAGTTGAATCCCAATCCAAACTTAACCAACCTATGATCACACCTAATAATCAACCCATGATCATGCATAATTGATACATGACCAAATAAATTTAATAGATACAATTTGCCTAATTTACACATTTAAGTTTGACAATACATCACGAGAAAAAAAAAAAAAAAAAACTATGTTCTAACTCTTGCAGTTCTAAAATAACACAACAGAAAATTAAACTTACCAAAATACTAGTATAGTAATATAAAATGAGAAGTTAAGCATTTTTTGGAATTTTGTTCAAATACAAATTTGGTATTTATAGGAAAAATAAATAAACCCCTTATGAAAAGGTAAAATTAGACATTTTTTCTTAAAAATAATGTCTAATTCAATCAATTCAAAATTATCTTGTTATAAGTTGTGATTTGTGCAACATTATTTTGATTTTTTTTTTTTTTTAGGGGGATACTACTGGTTTTAGTTGGTTTATTATTAACGTCACTTTGGTAGTATCACCAAGTAATTGACATCAAGGTAATTATGTGTAATAAGAATTTTTACCATGGAAAGAACTTGAATAAATTTCCTTAGGTGCTATATATTTGGTCTCCCAATTAAATTCAAACACAAGGTTGCATTGTCCAATAAAGCATATATAATATTATATTTTTTGAAGAATAATTAAATCTAAGGGCAAGTGAATACATTATTTTAGGTGCAATGCATTAGGTTATCCAATTCAATCAACATACATGGTTACATTGAATTCAATTGTCCTTAAAAAATAATAATATTGCTTATGTACGGACGAGTTTTTGGTTCTCAAGCTCAAGGGGTAGATGGATTAAGGTCTAAAAAGCCTAATACAATGAATTTGTAGAAAGTGGGCTTAAAAGCTAGGCTTCAATGGATCCAAGTACACACAGTGAATGAAAGATACCAAGCAAGTAGGGAGAACAAGCCTTTAAACAAATAAATCCTCCTCGGCAATGTCCAAGGAGAGTGATCTTGGCCTATATTCCTTTTGAACTCAAATCTGATTACAATCTTTGGCACTACAGTGTTTTTCTTAGCCCCTTTTTTTCCCCTCCTTCCCTGAGGGTCCCTTACATTATATAGCTCTCCCTAGATGATCCTAACCCTTCATTTGTTAATCGTCCAGGCCACTACTTGAGCGTCTGTCCCATCAAACACCTTTCCTAGCCCCTTCTAAGTCGCGAAAACCAAGACAACACTGTTTAAAGGTTTTCTCCATATAAATGCGACTAGGAGGTTTGGTGGGAGGCATTAAATGTGGTGGCAGTCTTCATCCCATCAGTCAGGGCTGGCACATTTCCCGAAGTTCCTTTCCCTCAATGTGACTTTCTCTGATATTGTGCCACTGAGGTGGCCTTATTGTCCTCGGACGTAATCTTCTCGGAGCTATAGAGGCCTTCTTGGCTTACGCTATGACCCGTGGCATGATCCCCTCAATGAATTTCTGCACCCTATAGCTTATATTTATTGGTCAATGCAACTAAATGTTTCAAAAACCTAATATAGTGACGTAAGATATTACTATATCTTACTTTTACCCTATTTTTTTTTAAAATGATGCAAATAAGTTATACCGCTTCATCATTATAAATCTCCTACGAGATGAAAGTCAATAAACAACAAACAATAAGTTAAGAGACACACATTTTCAAAAAGTATTTTACAATTGTCAAAGCGGTAAGTTTTGAATTGTAAATGATAAAGTGACATTAATATTTAATAGTGTACTAAAATGATAATCAATGAAATCTTACTAATTCTATTGTTATGAAAAATGTTGCAAAAAATGATAATGTTTTTTTTAAGAAAAAAATATTATTTTCTTTCTTAAAGTATAAAATATTATTGCGGATGTAAATGCTAAGAATTTGGAGCAGAAAAAATATTCCCTTTGTAGTTGGAAGTGTGTTTTGCAAGACAAAGGAAATTCAAATTCAAAAAGCTCTTCCAATCCTTCACACCTCCATTCCAAATGGTCTGCCATAGTTTTTGATTTGAATACCGAATTTGAACTTCATACCAAGCAGATGAAACTAGTTTCAGATTTCCCCATCACTGGTGTTGGTACTCAACCTCCCTGTCCTCCATAAAAATTCTCAACCTAAACTGCAGTGGGTTTGGGATTCCAGAGGCAATTCATGAACTCTGCTGTTCAGTTAGAGAAAATGGTCCCTTAGTTTTTGTTTCTTTGTGAAGCTCAACTTGATTTTCATTGTTTTTTGTAAACTTGAAGAATAATAAGGTTTGACATAAAGCATTGAAGTCCCACGTATTTTCACTTTTCTTGAAACTGAGTCTGGTCTTTGAACCCTCCTAAATTTAATCATGTAATCACTTGTTATGAGAATGTTCTTAGCACAAGCCATTTGGCTTAGGGCTTCATTTTGGAACACATTTGTTTTGACTATACATATTTGGTTTAAGGAAGTCATAAATTCTACCCCTCAAGATTTGTATTCCTAGGAAGATATTATGCGTTGCATAAAGAATGATATGGAATTGTTCTGACGCTAATGATCACAAGCTGCTACTTACATAATGGAGTATGTGGAGTGTGATTATTGCTGAATTAGTGGATCTTTTGAACTCTCACAATAGGATCTGTGTCATTGGAAGTGGCTTGGATTCATGAGGATATTAAGCTAATGTAGGAATATTTTGCTAGTATATCCTTTGCCATTGTTTCTTTATGATGTATTCATGTTGCTCTAGCTTTTGCTATTGTTGCAAAAGAGATTGAGGAGAATGCTTATTTTTTTCTTTCACATTATATAATGTGTTATTAAATTAATAAAGTCTACTATCGTTTTCTCTTAAAAAAAAAAAGTATAAAAAATTCTTTATTTTTTTCGATAAAGTATTGAAATTTTTTTCACTTCCTATCATTATACTTAAAAAATAGTATTTTTTTTGAAAAATGTTAACGGATTCCTTAAGGGCATTAGTTTAGAAAATATTTTTACAAATATTTTATGAAAAAAAATGATAGATCCATTAATTTTTTTGACAATTTTATATTTCCCATAAAAATGGTATTTAAAACTTTGTTAATATGATTTATTAATTACTCTAAAAATATCTGTTAACATAACCTCTATATATATATATATATATTTTTTTTTGTTTATCTTTAAATTATTAAATTATTTTAAAATTTTCCATCTCAATTATAGCCTCAATATAAAATAAATTATTTTAACTTTTTAAAATTTAAAGATGGAAGAAAAAATTTAAAAGTAAAAACTCTAGGGGGAAGATAGTAATATTATAAACTTTAAAAAAAATTGATTTTGTCTTTTTACCTTGTACTTTCTAGAGAGGTGAACAAGAAGGACACGCCCACCGTCCAGAAAATACCCGTAAGGGGTAGCGACGACTAAACGCTGACTAGGCAGTCCCGTACAGTACACTTTATTCATTCGTTCAAACCGTTCATACTATCAGTGGACAGCCTCGGTTTACCCGAACCTCAAACCGCGTACCCCGAACCACCTAGGCTCGGACTATTTGCCCTATAAATACCGATACCTCTCCCACTCATTTTCTCACGCGTTTCACGCTTATCTTCTCTCCGCTCAAACACTCCGAACCTAACGCTTCGTCGAAGATATTTTCGCTCAAAAAAGGTAAAATTATTTTTGAGATCTAGAAACGAATTTGCGATCTGTTTGTGTGATTTAAATTTGAAAGGAATTATCTTTTTTTTTTTTTTGAATTTTTGAATGTCTGTTTGGTTGCTGAGAAAGTGAAACGAATTAGGTTGATATGTTTTGTGAATTTTGACTTTTTTTTTTATAATTCAATTTTTTTGAAATTTTATTTTGATGATCATGAAGATCCTTTTCTTTGTTGTCATTGCTTTGTGAATTTTGACTTTTTTTGATCGTTGATCAATTTTTGAATTTTTTTTTTTGGATGATCGTGAAGCAACTTCTTTTTTTGATATCCTTGCTTTGTGATCTAAAAGTAAATAAAGTTTTTTTTTTAATTAATTGTATCCGATTTATGTAATATCTAAATAAAATTGAAAAAAAAAGAGAAAATGAAATCTGATCTACTTGTTGTTCTTGCTATACACTTTGAATGTGTAATTGATGTGTTTTATAATTTTGTGATTTGAATTGTACTGGAAACGATTAAGAATGCGATGAATTGTTGGTACCAAAAGAATGGGTGAAGACTGAGATCGAAGGGTCGGAATACATGTGACCTTGACTAGTTTGTTTAGAATATCTTGAAATTTTGAGATAAGGGTTTGTTATTGTTTTAGACATTCAAAATTTTGAGATAAGGGTTTGTTGTTGTTGTTGTTGTATCGTTGACCTTGAAGAGTCTCTTAGAATCTGTAGTTGAGTCTCAAAATTTTGGGAATAACAGGTGTTGAGAGTCTTGATTTGGGGTTTGAGATGTGCTATTTTATGTTAAGTTAATCTGAGTCTTGGTTGAATTTTGTAGAAACAACTGATTTAGTGCAAAAAGAATTCATCTTTGTATCGTTGGTTGGATCAAAGCCTGTTTTTTGTTTATCAGTGAAGTAGTTGCAAAATCTATGCAAATGGGTGGAGAGGGAAGTTGTGGATTTAAAAGTTAAAACCCCCATTGGGTGTGTGAATAGCTTGCCAATGAGAAAGATTGAAAATATTGTATGAGTTCTTAATTTACTGCATTTGTTTCGAGTCAAAGTCCTCATTTCTTATCGCGTTCTTTCTTCTGACTTGATCAACAGATAAAAAGTACAAAGTTAGATTTGATCGGGAAGGATGGCTCTGGTTTCAGGAGGAAGGTCGACTTTAAACCCCAATGCCCCGCTTTTCATTCCTGCTGCTTTCCGCCAAGTGGAGGATTTCTCTCCAGAATGGTGGCAACTGATCACCACCTCAACATGGTACCGTGACTACTGGCTAAGCCAGCATCAAGGCGAGGATGGTTTCTATGACAATGCTGAGGTTGACTTTAATAGTGTCAATGTAGCTGATTTACTGCCAGAGAGCTTTGATTTTGATGATGATGACGATTTTTCAAGTATGGAAGCTCAGTTTGAGGAGTTCATCCAATCTTCCGAAACTGAAGGTGGGCATAATAAATTGTAATGGCAGTGATTTGAATTTCTTGTCCTTGTATTATTCAAAAACCCCTTTAGACCATTGGACTTAATTGCTAATACCTTATCTTGATTTGGGATTATAGGCTTTGGAGTGAATGCCGCTGAGGCAGTGATGAAGAATCTGAAGTCTTTGGAGGAAAGAAGTCCCAAGGCTCCAGTGCAACCAGCAAAGTATGCAGAAAAGGCAACTAAGGGCTTGAGTGCAAAATGCAGCCCCCGACGCATCCAGCAGCCCCGTTAAACAAGAACAAGGGCTTGCCGTGACTTTAGTTTGTAGTTTATCCAGCAGTTGAACAAAGTAATGTGTAGCTTTTGCATTCTATTAACTCTTGTATCCACCCTTGTTCATTCCTAGTTTCTTTTGTTCAGTTTACAGTCAATGTACCAACAAAACCTTCATGAAAATGTAAAACTAAAAAAAATGTAAAATTTTAACAAAGAAAAAAAAAAGATTCTGTTTCCTACACTATTGTGTTCTGTTTAATTCTCAAGTTCTTTGTTCAAAATTGGTTGAGGACAAGCAAAATGTCCTTCCAATGTGTTACACATTTCCTCTCTCTTTTCATGGATTAAACTTGAAGACCTAAAAATCAAATAGCTACTGCTTCCATATTCAATTATTCGCCCATAGACTAGGGTGGTTGAAATGACCCGGATGGCTGATATTCAATGTTTGCAACTCTTCTGCTTGTAAAGACTTTGGAGCCTTATGCCCCAAAAGTCCAAAGTAAGCCTGCAAGTTACGGTCATATTCGTATGCTTGTCTTCATTCAAACGCGCATGGATTATACCATCATAGTCAAATTTGAATTTACTTGAGAGGAAGTTGTGAAGAAACCTCCAATTTGGCAAGCCTTGGATCCGGCAATGCAGCTCGTTTTAACGAGAATTAATGATCCTGTGCATGAAAAGGAGGAAAAGGGACTAAAGAGACTTCCAACCAAAGCATGTTATCCAGCGTTCAAGATTGGATCCCCTGTTGGAGATACTGAAGGCACTTGAAAGCAACCTGAGCTCTTAAATTTTTGATGGGTACAAGCGACTCTTTTAGATTTATTAATTCTGACAATTGACCAACCATACTGAATTTACACGCATCATAATACTGCTGCAGATACCATTGTTTGGCTGCTTCTCCAATTAGGATAACATCCTTTGCTTTGGGTGTATATTTTATGGGTGGGGATGGTATAACTTGCATGTCAAAATGCTTAGCTTGAAAAAGAAATTATTTCTTTTGTTACACTGTGAGTACTATGAAAGTATGGATTACGATTTGCCCAAACGGGGCCTCAAGATCAACTGACAAATCTTACTCATCTGTTTTATCGCAATACCTGTATATTTATTATTCTCTTTCGTAGGTTGATTGATCAGGACTAAAACAACATTTTCAAAAGATTAAAAAAAAAGGAGACTAATACAGCTGTTGTCTTTGTCTTGTAAGATGAAATTAAATTGGCACAAATCGTTCTTTAAAATTTAAGTACGTTTTGAGAAATAATACAACTGTTTCAACTGATGTTAGTGTTTCTAGTAGAGCCGGTTATAGTTTAAGTCACTCTTCCCTCACTGTTGTAAATATCAAATTATATATATACATTGAGTTGATTTAACAGATAAAAGATGAAAATTTGAAGTAGATTGGTGCTACTTTACCAAAGACTATAGTTATGCTTTCTTTAATTTTTGGTGACCTTTTGTTACATTAATTCACTGAGTTTGAATGTCTTAAAAAAGTGAAAGTTCAATTTTTTTTTTTTTTGACTAAGATGTTTGTGTACTGAGAAACACAGGAACCATGGGGAAAAACCTGAAAGAAAGAAAGAAAGAGGTATGAATTCTTTGTTAATACCAACAAATTCCAGTTCTATATGAGACCAAAGCCTAATCCAGCAGTTAGACTACACCTTGAAAATCCATCTCATTATAAATTCTATTTCATTCATTTAAAGTTCATCTTCTCCATGATTAATGATAGAATTGCTGCTTCTTAGAGTTTGTGAAACACTCAATTGGAATTAGTGCAGGGAAGAATGTGCTCAAAACGTCTCATCGGTCATTAACGGTTAGGAAGAACAAGTAATCCATATTCTCTAGAAGATTTTGAAAAACAAATGCTACTAGATTAAAACATTATCAGGAGTGGTGCAGAACTACCATTTAAACTTCAAACCAGAACGCCTAAAAGTTATGTTACCAACAATCTTACAGGAAGAACTCAAAAAATATTGTCTTACAATCTTCCAATTCAAAAGGTAAAAAATTATCGGTGGTAAAGGGAGAAGAAGATTGTATTTTAGAAATATTTGTAGTTTTGTACCTTAAATAATAGTCATTGTTGAAACAAACCAGTGTTGCTGACAAATTAATTTCAGATTACCTTTTGTAACCTCACAAATATGAATATTTTATTTACATAACATCTCCTGCCAATTCATTACGAGCAAATAAAAAACCCAAGTTACAGCAACACAATAAAAAAAGGCTTATGGTGGTTCATGTTACAGCTTAACAGATGATGTTGGTGGGTGATGTGAGTCTACAACTGCAGCAGTGGCTAATAAAGGTGGGACTGCCGACAATGGTGAAAATCATAACTTGGTTTTATGCAATGAATAAGAATGATAGTGTTTGAGTCCAGAATGTGATTGTGATCGAGTCCAATGGTTGTAGTGGTAGCTAAAGGAATGCAAATATAGTAACATTCGTGTCTCTGACACAATTCAATCTGAGCTAGATCATTTTTTGAAAAGTATTCCGCACCAAATTTTACAAAAGATAAGGTGAAATGAAACCATTGTCTCCTATTTTTTTTTTTTCTTAGTATTATCAATTTTCACTAATTGTAGTGGCTATGTTTTGTAGTTGCACATCCCACTTGGAAAATGAACTCATTTATGATAATGACTCACAGTAAATAAAATAACTGTTGGTGATAGTGTGTTTGATATTATTGGTCCACATACTTAAAGTATAAAATCCCCTTAAATTTAAGGATTTCATACATGGTATTAGGTACTTGATTCAATTCTCGTAGACCTCAAGTTGTAATAGAAGCGGGCCAACAATAAATATAAAGTATACGAGTACCTACCCCTATCTGCAAACCTGCCCAACTACCTTGAATGGAATGCAATCCTAGCACATGGAGAACAGAAAAATTAACTGAATCTAGGTGGTCACAAAGACGTGGCTCAGAGACATTCAGAACAAAGAGGCTGTTAACTTAGTTCCCTTTAATTCAAGTGGGTCATATTTCAGTCTCAAGAAAATAAAAGCACAAAGAGGTAGTTGGCCTGGATTTTCATAATTTGCAAAATCCATTAACTATCAAAATTTAGAAAATCATACATTTGGTTTCCCCAAAACTCAGGCAGGTTGGCAAGTTCTTAACCTTCTATATTCTATCCCATTAATTACGATGGTAAAATCTATCACCATAATACATGATTCCACAATATAATTAGCCAAATAGCCCCATCATGAAAGGTTAGGAACCAAATTCCAAGCCCTATAACCATAATCACTGGTAAATATATCCAATCAAAATTTGTGTGTACCAGCGCACAACAAAATGTCCCCAGAATAACCCATACAATAACTGTAAATTAACATATAGCTACTCAATAAGTAATAAATGGTACTTTTTAGTACAATTCGTGAATGTATGTTTCTTGATTGGTACCAAATACTATTTTAAATTCCATGGCAGCATAGCTAAGTCAGTTTCTCCTTTGAATATTGTAACATTTTCATACTAATATTTAAAAAAGGAATTCATTATTGATCTTAATTCTCGCAAGCATTAAAAAGACCATACCTCTAGATCTTTTAGATTTAACTACTTTCCTGCATGAGGCCATTCATGTTAGAAGGCTCCTTTTTTTGTCTCCAGATTGCATGTACTTCATCAGTACGGAACTGCTGGGTGAAAGTCGATTCCTCCAGTGGAGTTACCATACCATGAACATAAGCAAGGAGACCAGTGTATGCAATCATTGCTCCATTATCAATGCAATACCTGTCATCAGTAGCAAACAACTTTCCACCACGCTCTGAGCACATTGTTCTCATCATCTCCTGCAAACGCTCATTGCAACCAACACCACCAACAATAAGAACATCTTTCGTGTCACAGTGTGCCATTGCCCTTTCTGTAATCTCCACAAGCATTGCAAACACAGTTTCCTGCAACATATTACATATCAAAATATTACACATAATATATGTCAGAATAATATAAATTAAGATAATTTCGGGTGTATAAGTAAAATAAAAGAGAGAAAACTGTATGGCCTAGTATATGTAACTTTAGAAAAGTCCCTCCCACAGAGGGTGAGTTAGCTTTTGAGAGGAAGAGAATTAAGGCAAAGAACTAAAAAACATATGATGATACAACATCTAATGATTGAGATATGAAGAATAGCTTAGATCAAATACAAAATATTTTATGACTACAGTTTACCTGCAAGGAGTAACACAAGTCCGCAGGGGTGCACTCATTATTTTTTAGCTTCTCCACAGCAGTGGCTTCAATATAGCTCAATATGCCACTAAAAGATACATCCATCCCTTTTACAACATAAGGAAGGTCTATAAATTGTTCTCCTTTCTTTGCAAGCTGGTGAAGAAAAAAATAAAATAATATTAGGCATGTCAACATCATTTTTAAAAAGCTGAAAATAAACTGTAACAAATGAATGTGGTCAAGCATTTAGAATGAATCAACAACCAAATCAAAGAGGCTCTAAAAAAATAAGATGTGATAGAATAAAACATGAAACAGTATAGCAAACCCAACTGCAATCTAAACTTTCCTGAACTTTAAAGTTTAAATCTAAACTAAGCCACCCTAAAGCTTTAAAGAACCTGCTGTCAGAGTTTCTTTACATCTTGCTTTAAAAAATACAAAATAAAATCCCAATTTCCTTTAACTTTTAAGCTGTCAGGGATCAATCTTTTGTAACCTGATTTTAACCACAAATCCTCTAATTTCCTATCATATTTTTTAGAACATTAAAACTTTGTTCCCCAATTTCTAGGAAAATTCTACTTTGCTACTGCCCTATGTCTGCTCAGTTGCATATGTGGGAAGCAATTATTTGCACTGTATCAGACGATCTCCTAAACCATCAAACTTTGCACCAATGAAAGATCAAAAAACATTAGCACCAAGTATTCTTCCTCTCCTCAACCCCTTCATAGATGGTTTCTATCCTCCATAAAATAGAATGAGGAAAAACAAATCACAAGTGCAATTTCCAATAATAGAAAAATTCATTTCCAGAAAAGAACCCTCCTTGCATCACCTTATAAATAAATAATTAATATTCTAGTAAACTAGCCACCACTATCCAACGAACTCTTCCTGCACTAACCCTATTCAGACTAAGAATCACTTCTATACACTAAAAAACCTACCAAAAATCACACTTCACTCCCACCTCATCTTCAAAGTCAAAAGACATCCCTCTCATTTGGTCTTGATTGCATTCACATCAGGAAGCTGTTAGCAATGAAGTATCATTGCATGTAAAAGAGACCAGAATTTCATTGCAAGAGTCTCCAAATTATTAACAGGTAAACTTCTCAATACATAGCAAACACGGGACAAATTCTCATCTGCATTATTAATCTTTTGATAAGTCATGTGCCATTAATCTATACCTGATGCTGATACAGCTACACCAATCGGTTAAAACCGGAGTAATCAAACCCTGTCGATAATGCATAGCGACACATTGTGCTGGAAATCCACTGGAGTACTGGACACCTTGGAGAACACATAGATTATGGCTATTATAGAATGAAGGCACTAACTGTAAATCTTCAAAGAAGAAGAAGAGAAACTCCATAAATGTAATATTAATATATTGTCAATCTAGATACAGGATATCATGAATCATCAAAGTATTGACTACTCTTATTTAACATTAGATTGCACGAAGTAAGATTTCTCAATAAAAATCATTTTGTTCTTCTAGATAAACCAATTTGACCTTTTAAATTTTGGACCCAATAGAGAAGGCACTTGACTGTCCATACATATATCCTCCATAAATTGAAGTATTTAAACAGTATAGTATGCTGAGTTTAGTATACATTATGATTAGCCTATGCAGATGCCAAAATGATAAGCACATAGCATTTTATGTTGTATGATCATCTAAAGCAAATAAGGACATAAATATGTGTCTACACATTCAACAAGCAAACATTTTTTTTATTATTACGTGCAAGTTACATATGCACACGGTGGATCTTAAATCCATGGCCTAACCATTCACCTTGCTTTTATAAGGGAAGGAGGTGCCATTTGGGTAAGAGCTTATTGGCCACGTTCCACACACTTACATGTATATTAATCTTAATGGTCCTCATAGTGAAAACGATTTTGTCTTAGTTATATTTAACAAATAAATTAAATATCAATATATTCAATAAATAAATCAACAAAAACAAATCTCTATATAAATAAAAAATAAAATAAAAAAAGAAACCCAAAAAGGAACCAGATGAAGAAGCATTGAAAATATTTATATGCAGGGTCAGCTATATAAAGTGAAAACTCCACCCATGTTCAGATACATATCTGCTCAATGTTATATCCAGGGTTAGGATCATTGGAGAGTGTTAACACCCTAGCAAATAGATCCAAGAAATTTCCCACCACTAACGTACAATACAAAAGGATCATCTGCCCCAGTCACAATCCTCCCCATCTCAATATGTGCCACACAGTGGTTAACTGCAACAATGGGCTTCTTCCACAGCTGCGAAAGAATCTGAACAACAGCAGCAGCAACTTGCAGTGGTGCTCCCATGCCAGGACCCTTGGTGTAACATAGGCAATCTATTTCATCTGGGGTTATTTGGATTTGATCAATGGAAGAAAGTGTTGGAGATGGTGTTGAGCAGTTTCTCGGGGAAGGAATCCTTGGCCAGGAGTGGTAATGTAGGTATGGCGTGGATTTGATAGAATGGTGCCATTTAAAGTTACAATCCCAATACCTATCTTGTTGGCTGAACCCTCAAAGCCTAGGGCTATCATCTTCTTCATTTTTAAATTAATACCAAGAGTACCCTGTAATTCAAGTCCATAAAAAAAAAATTTAAGTATCTTCCACAAATTAAAATCTGGGAGAAAAGATGGATAAATTTTCACACGGACAAGGAAATATGAAGATAACAAAGATACATATATTTTTTGATAAGTAAAGATAACAAAGAACTCTCTCTAACAATAACATTGAATAAAACTTTACAAAGATCTTTGAAACATTATACTTAGCAAGTCTGTCTAGCTACAATTCAGTTTTAAAAGGGTTTTGAGATTGGGAAAATTAAAAGACAAGCCTAAGCCTAACAAGTCCAAAATAATATCATAATCACATTTAGTTAAAAGACGTAGCTCACATTAACATTTGGTACTTTATCATCAACATACTAACCATTAACTGCATCAGACCAAAACAATGACCCTAAACTGCTTCAATTATTTCAATGTAAAATGTAACACATTCCCTCTTTCAGTTCCTCAACCCGTGATTCAGTCAAATAGACAAGAAACTATAAAACCATCAAAAAAAATTTTCTTTCAAATCCTACTTAACTCTAAACAGTTGTATTACATCCTTTTATCACCCTTGGAGTCATCTTGCCCATGAGCTATCAACATACTAATAGATTTTATTGCAATGAAGCCACCTCAAGAACATTACATAGCAAAAGATAGCCTAAAGAGTATCTATAAAGAAAATTACACGCAAAAAGAAATAGAGTTAGCAAATTCTGTTAGGGTACACCACTGTCATTGAGACCTATGACTGTGGACCATCCACAGAGTAATCTAAGAAAAGAAAGCTTCAGTGAGCCAAAGCCATGCATTTCCTGTAATTAGAAACGCCCTATTTAAGATGTTTCCTATGAAGTCGCCTGATCATGACGGTTTTCCTGCTATTTTATTTTATTTTATAAGTAAGTAATATTATTTATTCAAATAGAACAGTACTTCATGTTCACAATGATGAACACAAAGTATCTAACAAAATACAAAATACAAAAAAGAAAAAAGAAAAAAAAGAATCATACATTCATACTGAAGAGGGTCTGATGTAATTTGAGCTGTGCTGTCAGCGCTGAGTTTGGGCATATGTTATAGAAAATCAATCATACATTCATATTGTTCTCATTCCTAACCCAGAGAATATGGCTTATTTCAGACCAATGTCCTTATGTAATGTTTTATATAAGGTGGTTGCGAA
Source organism: Castanea mollissima (assembly GCA_014183005.1). Taxonomy (NCBI): domain Eukaryota; kingdom Viridiplantae; phylum Streptophyta; class Magnoliopsida; order Fagales; family Fagaceae; genus Castanea; species Castanea mollissima. Next base: position 39,066,084 of record JACAVU010000009.1, on the reverse strand, counting down.
GGTATTGTCTAATAGATTGAAGAGGGTGTTGCCTTGGATTATTTCGGACTCACAGAGTGCTTTCGTTCTAGGATGGCTTATAACTGATAATGTTTGCATTTGAGATGCTTCATTTGTTGAGTATGAGGAAAAAAGGACAAAATGGGCAAATGGCTTTAAAGCTTGATATGAGAGGTGCATGACAAAGTTGAATGACCTTAAACTTTCAGCTATATTGATTTTTTTTTTCTTTCTGTCTATGCTTATCTGGTTTGGAATCAATGAAATAGTATTCTCTTTGAAGCTAAAATGATACTGTATCAAGTGGGTCATGGATTTTCAGTAGCAACAACAGTTGGGACATGTTCTTCTACTGCTAGATATTATAACCCAGCATATGTCACTGTGTCAAGAGCCTCAAATTATGTTTTTATTTTATTTTATATTATCAATCCTAGGATGTTGTTGAGTGTGTTCTGTGAAATCATATAATGGGTTTTTGATATTTTTAATGAAATTCTACTATTTCTACCCAAAAAAAGGGAAAATCATAAAGAAAGCTACTTTTATTACATATATTGGGTTAGGTTTCAAAAGAATAATAGATTTTACCGGTGGTTTCCGGCGTGCGGCGACGGAAGGCGTGCCGCGTGTAGCGGTGTGAGCGGTGGCGGGGCTCCTCGCTCTCTATCTCTGCTGAACTGTCCTTTGATTGTTAGGTACAAACAGTGTTAGAATAATTTGGGTAGGGGTTTACTTTAATTTATGGTTTAATATAATATTTTATGAACAGTAGGACAAGAAATCCGTTGTAGCACATTGACAATCATGTTTCAGGAAAGAGTAATTCTTAGATACTCCTGGAGTTAATGAATGTGAGAGGAGGGAGCACCATTTCACTATACTTCGGGACTACCTAAGAATTTTCCTTCAGGAAAAACCTGAGTAATTGATTCCGGGTTCAAATCCCAGCAGCAAAAATCTTTTTTGCTCTTTTTTATTGGGTCTGTACATGAGAATTGAGATCTTCTCATTAGGCCTGCACTTCCTACAAAACCCAATATGAGTGGCCCACTTTCTTTCCTTTTTTAATTTTATTTATTTTTTTAAAAAATTAGTTGATATCTTAAATTTTAGGGTGTAAAATTCAAACATTCCTAAACTTTTTGGAGTAAAATCCATTAGGCTTGCACTTCTTACAAAACCCAATATAAGTGGCCCACTTTCTTTCCTTTTTTTTTTTTTAAAGAAAAATTAGTTCATAAATAAAAGCAAAATTCTGAAACTTTAGGGTATAAAATTTAAACACTCTCAAACTTTAAAGAGTAAAATCCAAAAACTTCTAAAATTTAGGAGGTAAAATCCAAATTTTAAAAAGTTAAAGTGTAAAATCTATATACCTCCAAACTTTAGGAGTACAATTTGTAATGAAAAGGGTTTGATGTCATTTGAGCTATGTTGTGAGTGCTGAGTTTAGGGCATATGTTATAGAAAACCAATCATATATTCACATTGTTCTTGTTCCTAAAGTTCGTAACCTAGAGAATATGATTGAGTTCAGATGAATTTCCTTATGTAATGTTTTAAATTAAGGTAGGCAAAGATATTGACTAATAGATTGAAGAGATTGCTACCTTGGATTATTTTGGACATACATAGTGCTTTTGTTCCAGGATGGCTTATAATTGATCAAGTTCACATTTGAGATGCTTCATTTGATGAGTATAAGAAAAAAAACGATGAAATGGGAGAATGACTTTAAAAGCTTGATATGAACAAAGCCTATGACAAAGTTGAATCGCCTAAAACTTTCAACTATTTTGATTTTTTTTTTTTCATGTCACTACTTATCTGGTTTGGAATAAGAAATAGTCTTGTCTTTGAAGGTCTCAAGTGGGAAGTAGGTCATGGATTTTCAACAACAATAACAAGTGGGTCATTTTCTTCAACTGCCAGATAATATAATCCAGCATATGTCACTATGTCAAGAGCCTCAAATTGTGTGTGTGTGTGTGTGTGTGTGTTTTTTTTTTTTTTTTTTTTTTTTTAATTTATAAATTTTATTATCAATCCTAGGATGTTGTTATGTGTGTGTTCTGTGAAATCATTTGTTGGGTTTTTGATAATTTTAATGAAATTCTACTATTTCTATCCAAAAAAAAAAAGCCCACTTTTTTATATCTTAAAATGTGTCCTGCCATATGCCCATATTAAAAAAACCACAATTTTTATTGAGGAGAATGGTTTAAAGACAAAGATGAACAAATTTTACTAGTGGTTTCTAGTGTGAGGTGACAGAAGGCGTGCCACCTGAGGTGGTGTGTTGTGGCTGGGATCCTTAATCTCTCCTCTAGTAGAGTGAACTGAACTATCTTTTTATTGTTAAGTACAAACGGTGTTAGAATAATTTGGCTATGGGGCCTAGGGATTTAATTGTTATTTAAAAAATTTCAGGGTTTAGCTCCTTTACTTGGAATTTTGGGTTTAATAGAATTTATAATGACAAGTATGACATGAAATAAGTTGTAGCACATTGGTAGTTCATAACGAACATTGAATTTGGATTCAAATCCTAGCAGTGGAAAATTCTTTTTTGCTGTTTTTTTATTGGGTCTGTGCATGAGAATTGAGATCTTCTCTTTGGGCCCGCTTTTCTTACAAAACCCAATATGAATGGCCCACTTTTAATTTTATTTTAAAAAAATATGTTCATAAATAAAATAACTTATGCCAATCAGAGTTATCAAACACACCCAATATGCTCACTCTCATTGTTCGCTTTATTTTTATTTTATTTTGTTTTGTTTTTGACTACTTAGTTTATATACTCGCTTTCAAATTTCAATTAAGAGCACATGTTAGTGCCAATAGCCTTATAACTCAACCAAAACTTTTTGGTATTTTCAATGGAGACATATAAGGTTTAAATTTCCTCATTCCCATAACTGAAGAATAAGGCCTGTGTTAGTGGATTTAGGTGTGAGAGGTAGAGGTAGAGGGCTAATCAGGGTATGTGTAAAATGCAAACGGTTGTAAGATACAAAACATGATAAGTGAGTATTAAATTTGGGATTTGTGAAAACCTAAAAATAGATAGAATATTTAGATCCAACTCATTAGTCAGCTCCCGATCAAGTATATCTCCTGATATCCCTGATATTATCAATGAAGAAAATTATTTTGTTGAAGAAGAAAACTGCTTAGACTTTAATAAATGGACTATTCCTAAATTAATGTTAATGCAATTTATAAAACAAGCTGGCTCAATTCTACTTTTAAAATTGAATTTAATGTTAAGACCATCAAACGGGCTTATGCCATATCTAGAGTTCACGAGAAATGTTGTTTGTTTAACAAGAAATCTATGAAGGAAAAATTCTAGTTTTGCATCTCATACAAAACACATAACGGAAGCAACAAATAAGGATCTTTTTCATTCATGATTGATAATGTGCACTATGTAAATTTCAGAATTTAAGAACAAGATAGCGTACCTTGGTGTGGAGAAATTCAAAAACAAAGATTAGAAGTACTTGGGAACACTTTTAATCTTCACTCCAATTTCACTTTACGCCCAAGATGTGTGGTCTCTCAATTAGTTTTCAAGGGGAGAATGAAAGTGTGTTACACACTCACATATACATCGTTTCTTATTTCACACTAATAAAAATTCTGTATGTTTCTCCCTTTATAACTAACTGATTATCTAATTAGGCCGGCCTATTGGATCTTTCTAATTGAGCCTTAGTGTGTGGCTTGGAGTGGGACCAATAAGACACTAGCTCCAATGGGTCTTGGGCTTTTTAGTCAACTCTTGACAAGTCCAAAATTACCATTAATTATATTTAATACCACTATATAAATATAATTGCACTCTAGGCCTTATTAATAAATTATATCCCAAGATTTTATTATACATGCAACCCCTTCATAAAATATTCGTAGTAACATAAAGTCATAAATGTAGACTGACACTTTGTAAATTACTACATCTTATCCTTGAGTACCCGGTTTAATCCTTTAAAGTTATTCATTATATATTTATGAAATCCAATTTCATAAATATATACTTTAGTAATTTCTTACTAAAGTGATTAGGCCTAACTCTCTAAATAACTGAACCCATTAAACTTATCTCAAGGGAATATTTTATATCTCCAGGGAATATTTTATATCTCCATCAAGAGACTATGAATTCTATCTTGAGAATATATGTTCCATCAACACTAAATGTGACTGCCCAACATACTGAGGTTTCGACCGTCACTTTAGATCTCACTTCTGATATATCAAAGTAATCTACACCTCATGATCAGGTCCATTGTTCTCTCAGGATTAAGAGTTTATGAAAATAGAAGTCGTAAGATTTATTATTCATTTGACAGTCGTTAGGAGAATAATAAATCTCACAGCGGTCCTATTCAATATGTCTTAACTCTAAAAATATATCAACATATCAACTAAAAGTCTCCACTTCCATGATCGAGACAAATCATCTTAGTTGATACGTTATAGTCTTCGCAGATGAAATGCCCAATTTAATTACTGACTATGAACTATAAATTCTGAGTTTACAAAGAACTTGTGGTTTACATCTTCTGTGACTTTTCACATAAATCACATACAATGCATCTCATGGACTATATGATAATGTCCCATATTCATGTTACCATTATTTTAAATAATAATAAAATAACTTTATCAGTCACAATATTAAGTCATACATCATGTCATACATAATATCATACATAGCATCATATAATAGTATTTAAGGACATTAATCCTAACAATCTATTCATTATTTTCTTACTAAAGGATATAGATTCTTGCATATTGGATCTGTTCAAGTTGCTGTTAAGCCACTAACTCGTCATAGTGTTAATGATTTAGTTAACACTAATAGTGTTAATGATTCAATATTGGATACGTTTACGTGATGCTAGATTTAGAAAATTCAAAACTAGCATACTTGGTATGATTCAGTCATCTTCGTTTAATGGCCCTTTTTATTTTGATTGGGGTATGTGCTAAAAAATGCAAATGGTTGTAAGATACAAAACATGATAAGTGAGTATTAAATTTGGGATTTTTGTAAACCTAAAAATAGATAGAATATTTAAATCCAACTCATTAGTTAGCTCCCGATCAAGTATACCTCCTGATATCCCTGATATTATCAATGAAGGAAATTAATCTGTTGAAGAAGAAAGCTACTTAGACTTTAATAAATGGACTATTCCTAAAATTAATGTTAATGCAATTTATAAAACAAGCTGGCTCAATTCTACTTTTAAAACTGAATTTAATGTTAAGACCATCAAACGGGCTTATGCCATATCTAGAGTTCACGAGAAATGTTGTTTGTTTAACAAGAAATCTATTCATGATTTTCTTACTAAAGGATATAGATTCTTGCATATTGGATCTGTTCAAGTTGCTGTTAAGCCACTAACTCGTAATAGTGTTAATGATTCAGTTAACACTAATAGTGTTAATGATTCAATATTGGATACGTTTACGAATATTTTGAGGTTAATTGATATTTAAAAAGTTTCAGGGGTAGCTCCTTTATTTGGAAGTTAAGGTTTAAAGAATATTAATGATATATAGGACATGAAATCTGCTGTAGCACATTGGTAATTCCATTGATTCTATTGATTGAGTTCAGGTTCAAATCCCAGCAGTTGAAAAACCATTTGGTTTTTTTTACTTATTTGGTCAATGCATGAGAATTGAAATCTTCTCATTGGGCCTGCATTTATTAGAAAACCTAATATGAGTTAAAACCTTTTGGTACCATATTGATGCAAGCTTTTTTTAGTTGCTTGCATTTCCTATTTCTTGTTTGTAACATGTGGGGGATTGTTGGTGTGGGTGTGTGTTCTAATAAGTTTTTATTATTATTTATTTTTTGGCAATTGGGTATTTATGAGTAAAATAGCCGTTAGGCAATAATGGACAATATAGTTGTTGAGCTTTTATGAGTTACTATTTACCAATAACTATATAATACCCATCGTCACACCCTTTCCTATAATATATATTTTACTACACTATATTTAGATATACACAATTCTATTCTCTTTCTATTCCGCATATTTTTCAACAATTTATTTTGTTCTAAGGAAAAGCAATAGATGGTTGTTCTTGAACCTTCGTGAGTGGAAGTGCGTCCATCACAAAGATTGATGCTATAGTCTAATCTTGAGGGATTTTGGCCAAGACAACCAGTCGCTCGCATAAAAAAAAAAAAGAAAAGAAAAGAAAAGACAACCAGTTGCACCGAGTTTTACCTCGGTGGCATGAATCACATTTAAAGACAATACTTTTGCAGTGTGATTCCTTAACACTGTAAGATTGTTCATATAATATTATATATATATATATATCAATCTGTGTGTGTGTATATATATACTCGTGATATTATTTGTTGTATCAAAACTTGTTTATTCACTAAAATATTTCCAACATAACACACAAATGACATGGGTATTGGTATGATACATAAACAGAATATGCATAGATGCAAGTCTTTCTTCCATAAGTAGAGACACAAGTTTTCTTCATTCATGTCAGTAAGTTACATATTTTGAAACTAATGAGTACTCGAGTTTATAAAACTTGAGTTATATGCGGCATTTTATATTTTTTAATTCCAAGTCAGTGGGTGCTACTATGGAAGATTTTTATGGAACTCGATTTTCATAAACTCGAGTTACAAGTCAAACTTGAGTTTCCTAAACTTGAGTTTCAAAAAGGTGGTAGATTGCAAAATATTTTTCAAATAGTGGTAGTTTGTTAAATATTTTGCTAAATAATAGTATTTGACCATTTTTGCCTCGAAATCAATGAAATAGTATTGTCTTTGAAGGTACAATGATATTGTATCATGTGGATTTTGCCGAATAATGGTATTTGGCCATTTTGGCCTCAGAATCAATAAAATAGTATTGTTTTTAAAGGTACAATGATACTGCATACAGTGGAAAGTGGGTCGTGGATTTTTAGCAGCAACAACAGTTGGGACATGTATTTCTTCTACAAGATATAATACCCAACATATGTCACTGTGCCAAGAGCCTCAAATTGTGCTTTTTTATTATCAATCCTAGGATGTTGTTGCGTGTGTTCTATGAAATCATCTGTTGGTTTTTTGATAAATTTAATGCAATTCTACTATTTCTTTCAAAAAAAAAAAAAAACCATAAAAGCCCACTTTTATATCTTAAAATGTGTCCCGCCAATATGCCTTATATTTCACTCCACAATTTTATTGAAGAGGTTACCGTACCATGAGCATAAGCAAGGAGACGGTGTATGCAATCATTGCTCCGTTATCAATGCAATACTTGTCATCAAGGGGGCATATTGTACCATCAAGGGGCCTCCGTCAAGGGGATCCTTTATAACCTTATCTCTTTCTTTTATGTGCAGAGGGCTTGTCAGCATTGATAGGAAACTCAATGCATGAAGGAAATATGGGAGGAATTGCTTTATGTCGTGGAGGACCAAAGCTCTCACATCTTTTTTTTGTTGATGATAGCCTAATATTTTGCAAGGCCTCTGTATCAGAATGCAACTCCTACAAAGAGTTTTACATGTATATGAGTAGGCTTCTGGAAACAACTGAATAGGGGCAAAAACTGCATATTTTTTCAGTAAGAATACACTAAGAGAGGTCCAAGAAGAGATAAAAAACAGATTTGGGGCACAAGTCATAAAACAACATGAGAAGTATCTTGACCTACCTTCTCTTATGGGAAGAGACAAGAGGAATACTTTCACTTGTATTAAAGAGAAGATTGGAAAGAAATTGGTAGGATGAAAGGAAAAGACGCTATCAAAAGCTGGAAAAGAAGTGCTAATTAAAGCTGTTGCTCAAGCAATCTCAACATATTGGAGACCGGTCTACCTTTTGCCAAGGATATTGGTGTTCGTGATATCATATTGGAAGGCGTCTCCATGATCATGTATCAAGCTCTAACTGGACTTTCCAATCCACCATTATCTGTGGAATCACTCATAGCAAGAATGTTCACTCTGCAAAGAATTTCGTCAAGTCCAATTCTCACATGTACGACGGCAAGGGAATAAACCAGCCCATCTATTAGCCAAACATGGTCAAAGCGTTGTTGATTTCACCGCTTGGATTGAAGAGAACCCCTGCTTCATTGAGAAGGCTCTTATTCATGATGTATTTTCTTTTTCGCATTTTCAATAAAGTAAGAGGATTTCACATAAAAAAAAAAACTTTCCACCACGCTCTGAGCACATTGTTCTCATCATCTCTTGCAACGCTCATTGCAACCAACACCACCAACAATAAGACATCTTTCGTGTCACAGTGTGCCATTGCCCTTTTGGTAATCTCCAAGCATTGCAAACACAGTTTCCTGCAACTTATTACATATCAAAATATTACACACAATATATGTTAGAATAATATAAATAAAGATATTTTTCAGGTGTATAAGTAAAATAAAAGAGAGAAAATTGTATGGCCTAGTATATGTAACTTTAGAAAAGTCCCTCCCACAGAGGGTGAGTTAGCTTTTGAGAGAAAGAGAATTAAGGCAAAGAACTAACAAACATATGATGATACAACATCTAATGATTGAGATATGAAGAATAGCTTAGTTCAAATACAAAATAATTTATGACTACAGTTTACCTGCAATGAGTAACACAAGTTCGCAGTGGTGCACTCATTATTTTTTAGCTTCTCCACAGCAGTGGCTTCAATATAGCTCAATATTCCACTAAAAGATACATCCATCCCTTTTACAACATAAGGAAGGTATATAAACTGTCTCCTTTCTTTGCAAGCTGGTGAAGAAAAAATAAATAATATCAGGCATGTCAACACCATTTTCAGAAAACTGAAATAAAAATTGTAAGAAATGACGCAGTCAAGCATTTAGAATGAATCAACAACCAAAGCACAAAGGCTCTAAAAAAATTGGATGTGATAGAATATAACATGAAACAACATAGCAAACCTGATTGCAATCTAAACTTTTCTGAACTTTAAAGTCTAAATCTAAACTAAGCCACCCTAATGCTTTAAAGAACCTGCTGTCAGAGTTTCTTTACATCTAGTTTTAGAAAATATAAATTAAAAATCCCAATTTCCTGTAACTTTTAAGCTCTCAGGGATCAATCTTTTGTAACCTGATTTCAATCACAAATCCTCTAATTTCCTATCATATTTTTTAGAACATTAAAACTTCGTTCCCCTATTTCTAGGAAAATTCTACATTGCTACTGCCCTACGTCTGCTTAGTTGCATATGCGGGAAGCAATTATTTGCACTGTATCACACGATCTCCTAAACCATCAGAATTTGCACCAATGAAAGATCAAAGAAAATTAGCACCAAGTATTCTTCCTCCCTTCATCATAGACGGTTTCTATCCTCCATAAAATAGAATGAGGAAAAGCAAATCACAAGTGCAATTTTCAATAATAGAAAAATTCATTTCCAGAAAAGAACCCACCTTGCATCACCTTATAAATAAATAATTAATATTCTAGTAAACTAGCCACCTTTATCCAATGAACTCTTCCTGCACTAACCCTTTTCAGACTAAGAATCACTTCTATACACTAAAAAACCTACCAAAAATCACACTTCACTCCCACCTCATCTTCAAAGTCAAAAGACATCCCTCTCCTTTGGTTTTGATTGCATTCACATCAGGAAGCTGTTAGCAATGAAGTATCATTGCGTGTAAAAGAGACTAGAATTTCATTGCAAGTCTCCTAATTATTAACAGGTAAACTTCTCAATACATAGCAAACACAGACAAATTCTCATCCGCACCATTAATCTTTACCAGATGCTAATATAGCTACACCAATCAGTTAAAGCCAGAGTAATCAAACCTGTCGATAATGCATAGCAACACATTGTGCTAGAAATACACTGGACACCCTGGAGAACACATAGGTTATGCTATTATAGAATGAAGGCACTAATTGTAAATCTTCAAAGAACAAGAAGAGAAACTCCATAAATGTAATATTAATATATTGTTAATCGAGATACAGGATATCAAGAATCATCAAAGTATTGACTACTCTCATTTAACATTAGATTGCACGAAGTAAGATTTCTCAATAAAAATCACATTGTTATTCTAGATAAACCAATTTGACCGTTTAAATTTTGGACACAATAAAGAAGGCACTTAAGTGTCCATACATATATCCTCCATAAATTAAAGTATTTTACTTGATGCCAAAATGATAAGCACATTGCATTTTACGTTGTATGATCATCTAAAACAAATAAGGATATAAATATAAGTCTACACATTCAAGAAGCATACATTTTTTTATCACCAAGTTACATATGCACACGGTGGATCTTAAATCCATGGCCTAACCATTCACCTTGCTTTTATAAGGGAAGGAGGTGCTTTGGGCTTGAGCTTATTGGCCACATTCCACACACTTACCTGTATATCAATCTTAATAGTCCTCATAGTGAAAACGATTTTGTCTTAGTTATATTTAAAAAATAAATTAATTATCAATATATTCAATAAATAAATCAATGAAAGCAAATCTCTATATAAATAAAAAATAAAATAAAAAAAGAAACCCAAAAAGGAAACAGATGAAGAAGCATTGAAAATATTTAAATGCAGGGTCAGCTATATAAAGTGAAAACTCCACCCATGTTCAGATACATACCTGCTCAATGTTATATCCAGGGTTTGGATCATTGTAGAGTGTTAACACTCTAGCAAATCGATCCAAGCAATTTCCAACTGCAATATCAATGGTCTCCCCAAAGATCTGGTACCGCCCTTCACTATATGCTATTACCTGTGTAATTCCACCATTAACATACAATACAACAGGATCATCTGCCCCAGTCACAATCCTTCCCATCTCGATAACAATGGGATTCTTCCACAGCTGCGAAAGAATCCGAACAACAACAGCAGCAACTTGTAGTGGTGCTCCCATGCCAGGACCCTTGGTGTAACATAGGCAATCTATTTCATCTGGGGTTATTTGGATTTGATCAATGGAAGAATGTGTTGGAGATGGTGTTGAGCAGTTTCTCGGGGATGGAATCCTTGGCCAGGAGGGCTAATGTAGGTATGGCGTGGATTTGATAGAATGGTGCCATCTAAAGCTACAATCCCAATACCAATCTTGTTGGCTGAACCCTCAAAGCCTAGGGCTATCATCTTCTTCATTTTTAAATTAATACCAAGAGTACCCTGTAATTCAAGTCCATAAAAAAAATTTAAGTATCTTCCACTAATTAAAATCTGTGAGAAAAGATGGATAAATTTACACACAGACAAGGAAATATGAAGATAACAAAGATTTGTTTTTTTGATAAGTAAAGATAACAAAGAACTATCTCTAACAATAACATTGAATAAAACCGTACAAAGATCTTTGAAACATTATACTTAGCAAGTCTGTCTAGCTACAATTCAGTTTTAAAAAGGGTTTTGAGATTGGGAAATTAAAAGACAAGCCTAAGCCTAACTAGTCCAAAATAATATCATAATCACATCTAGTTAAAAGAGACGTAGCTCACATTAACATTTGGTGCTTTATCATCAACATGCTAACCATTAACTACATCAGACCAAACAATGACCCTGAACTCTACAATCCCAATACCAATCTTGTTGGCTGAACCCTCAAAGCCTAGGGCTATCATCTTCTTCATTTTTAAATTAATACCAAGGTACCCTGTAATTCAAGTCCATAAAAAAAATTTAAGTATCTTCAACTAATTTAAATCTGTGAGAAAAGATGGATAAATTTACACACAGACAAGGAAAATATGAGATAAACAAAGATTTGTTTTTTTGATAAGTAAAGATAACAAAGAACTATCTCTAACAAACATTGAATAAAACCGTACAAAGATCTTTGAAACATATACTAGCAAGTCTGTCTAGCTACAATTCAGTTTTAAAAAAGGGTTTTGAGATTGGGAAATTAAAAGACAAGCCTAAGCCTAACTATTCCAAAATAATATCATAATCACATCTAGTTAAAGAGACGTAGCTCACATTAACATTTGGTGCTTTATCATCAACATGCTAACCATTAACTACATCAGACCAAACAATGACCCTGAACTGCTTCAATATTTCAATGTAAAATGTAACACATTCCCTCTATTAGTTCCTCAACCTGTGATTCAGTCAAATAGACAAGAAACTATAAAACCATAAAAAAAAAATTTCTTTCAAATCCTTCTTAACTCTTAACAGTTGTATTACATCCTTTTATCACCCTTGGAGTCATCTTTCCCATGAGCTATCAACATACTAATAGATTTTATTGCAATGAAGCCACCTCAAGAACATTACATAGCAAAAGATTGCCTAAAGAGTATCTATAAAGAAAATTACACGCAAGAAAAAATAAAATTAGCAAATTCTGTTAGGGTACCACTGTCATTGAGACCTATGACTGTGGGCCATCCACAGAGTAATCTAAGAAAAGAAAGCTTCAGTGAGCCAAAGCCATGCATTTCTTGTAATTAGAAACGCCTTATTTAAGATGTTTCCTATGAAGTCTCCTGATCATGATGGTTTTCCTGCTTTTTTTATTTTATAAGTAAGTAATATTATTTATTCAAATAGAATAGTACTTCATGTTCATGATGATGAACACAAAGTATCTAACAAAATACAAAACAAAAAGAAAAAAAGAATCATACATTCATATTGAAGAGGGTCTGATGTAATTTGAGCTATGCTGTCAGCGCTGAGTTTGGGGCATATGTTATAGAAAATCAATCATACATTCATATTTCCTAACCCAGAGAATATGGCTTATTTCAGACCAATGTCCTCATGTAATGTTTTATATAAGGCAGTTGAGAAGGTATTGTCTAATAGATTGAAGAAGGTGTTACCTTGGATTATTTCGGACTCACAGAGTGCTTTCGTTCTAGGATGGCTTATAATGGATAATGTTTGCATTTGAGATGCTTCATTTGTTGAGTACGAGGAAAAAAGGACGAAATGGGCAAATGGCTTTAAAGCTTGATATGACAAAGTTGAATGACCTTAAACTTTCAGCTATATTGATTTTTATTTTTTCTTTCTGTCTCTGCTTATCTGGTTTGGAATCAACGAGATAATATTGTCTTAGAAGGTACAATGATACTGTATCAAGTGGGTCATGGATTTTCAGTAGCAACAACAGCTGGGACATGTTCTTCTACTGCCAAATATTATAACCCAACACATGTCAGTGTGTCAAGAGCCTCAAATTATGTTTTTATTTTATTTTATTATTATTATCAATCCTAGGATGTTGTGTGTGTGTTTTGTGAAATAAACTGTGGGGTTTTTGAAAATTAATGTAATTCTCCTATTTCTATCCAAAAAAGGAAAATCATAAAGAAAGCTACTTTTATATCTTAAAACGTGTCTTGCCCATATTAAAATCCACAATTTTATTGAGGAGGGGGTTCTCGGCGTACGGCGACGAAAGGCGTGCCGCGTGTAGCAGTGTGGGTGGTGAGCGGTGGCCGGGCTCCTCTCTCTCTCTCTCTCTCTCTCTCTACTGAACTGTCCTTTGATTGTTAAGTACAAACGCTGTTAACTGATTGTCCTTTGAACTATCCCAATACTGTTGTGACTCGTGTCTTTTTTTTTTTATTTTTTATTTTTATCATGGCTTCATCGTCTTCCTCTGCCTCTTCTACTGTCAAGTCAACACCACTGCTTCTCCTTCTCCCACCATACTTACCACCATTCATCATTTGATCACTATCAAATTGACTCGTGGCAACTACTTACAAATTGTTCCTTATCTCAAGGGGTAGCATCTCTATGGCTATCTCTAGCATATGCCACTGTGTCAAGAGCCTCCAATTGTGTGCGTGTTGTGAATTCATCTGTTGAGTTTTGATAATTTTAAAAAGGTCAGGCTTTAGCTCCTTTACTTGGACTTTAAGGGTTTAATATCATATTTAATGACAAACATGACATGAAATCCGCTGTAGCACTTTGGCAAATTCAACCCGCATAGATTCTTGAAATCGGTTCGAATCCTGGCTGCGGAAAAATTCTTTTTTGCTGTTTTTTTTTATTGGGTCTATGCATGAGAAATGAAATCTTCTTTTTTCTGTTTTTTTTGTTTTTTGTTTATTTATTATTGGGTCTAGAATTGAAATCCTCTCATTGGGGCCGCAATTCTTACAAACCCAATATGAATGGCCCATTTGATTTTTTATTTTTATTTTAAAAAATATATGTTCATAAATAAAATAATCTATGCCAATCAGAGTTATCAAACACACCCAATATGCTCACTCTTAGTGTTTGTTTGTTTGATTTTTTTAATTATTTATTTTATATACTCGCTTTCAATTAAGAGAACATGTTAGCAGGGCCAACCCAACCTAATTGCCTCAGGCGAAAGATTTATGTGAGACCTTATATATAAATATTAATTAAATAAAATTATTAAATATTAATCAAATTGAGGCTAATTTGATGTGTTAAGTACATAATTTAATGAATAATGGTATAATACTAACTAAAGCTAAGGCTAATTTCATATAGAGAATTGAATATTATAGTTGAAAAATAAAATTATCAAAAAAAAAATTTTAAAAAAGAAAATTAATTGATGTGTGGCTTTGTAGTAGATTAGTTTACAAATGTTAAAGTTTCAAACTATTAGGGGAGATTAATCATCATTGATGATCTAACACATTTGCAATTTTTTTTAAAGCCTTGTTAGAAATAAAAAAGGAAAATACTAAAGGTATTACAAAATGTTTACAATATAATGTGACAATAATAGTGATTGGTGAGCTTCAATAATGTAATTAATGAATATTTAAAATACTTTTTTGTGATTGATAACATGTCAATTTGTAAATCTATAGTTAAATTGTTAAAATATCCCTAATATCACTAATAATAAAAAGTGCACAACCATTTGAAAATTTCATATTTTTTATAATTTATTTTGGCTTTTTACCATCGGATGGTGGCCTTTTTTGTAAAGGGTAAATATTTTTTGTGGTGGGGGCCTTAGGTGTAGTACTAAGTTGCCAAGGCCTCGGGCTGGCCTGCATGTTAATGCTAATAAGAAAACAAACTTTTTACCTTGGAACTAACTAAAAAGAGGCTTTTAATTTGTAAAAAATGTGCTTAAGTGCTGTGTGTGAGTTTTAGAAAAGAAAATTAGGGTTTTAAAAAAGATGGGGGCCAAAAAATAACTTTCTCTAGTTAGCTTATTGATTTGAAATATAAGATGAGTATTTATAAGTTCAAATTAGGATTTTGGGGGCATTTTAATGGTCTTTGGACGTTACCAAGGATCTAGGTGCCAGCCCACATCAAAGAATGATGTTTTGGACCCTTATAATGAAATTTTAAAATCCAAAAAATTGGCTTGTGTACGCATGGTTAGGGCATGCATATGCATACCCTAATTCCTGATAGCTTTGATGGCTCGACTTCAAATGGTCATAACTCACTCAATTTAAATTCAAATTAGGCAAAATTTGTGTTCAAATTGACATCAAGGATGTCTAATTTCCAATGAAACAAACATCACTCAAAATTTATTTGTGAATCAAAAGTTATGGTCAAAACAATGAGCAAATGTCATTTTTCAGAATTGTTTTCAATGCGATTTTGTGCACTTTTGAGTTGTGATTGCTTCCAAACTATTGTGAACTTTTTAAATTCCCTTGGTTGACATATGTCAAGCTCATCATTAAAATTTATTGCTAGAACCTAATTAATTTGAGAAAATATATATTATGATTAAGGTATAGCCACAAACCTTATATTATTTCCTTGAATACTTTCTTTCTCTTTCCTAATTAATTTAAAGTTAGGGAAATGAAAGGCATAAAAGTTGATACATGAAAATAAGTGGTAAAAGTTAGGTTTTAATTTTTACAAAACTTAGTTTTTAGATATTCTTTTCCCTTATTTTTTTAGTTTTCTATGTTTTAAGAGGAGAGAGATATAAAAAGGTAACAAAAATACAAATTTACTCCTGTTTTTAGTCGATGTGGGTAACGGGAGATAAGCAAAGCTAACCTCAGGTGGGTAAAGTGCTAATATTTAAACTATAAGTAGTCAAAGTGTTTTTGGGCAAACCACATGCTAGTAAAGTGTAATTTCCCCTAATATTTTTTAGATCAATCATTGATATCACTTTTTTACTTATCGTTTTTTATTATTTCTATCCATTTTAAAAATTCTCAGTTTATAACATGATTTTATATCCCGTTGTTTGAGCACGTGCGCGAGCATGTGCTCAGAGGCTTTTCTATTTTTTGGATAAGGATTAATAATTTGCATTTATTATAATTTAAAATTTCTACTTTTTTCAATCACAAAAAGGAAAAAAAAAAAAATCTAAGGATGTGATGAAAACATGGGGTGAGTTTTGTAGATTGGAGGAGTTTTAAAACTAATAAAAGAGCGTTATTATTTTGTAGGGGGTTAGTGAGTAGATATAGGAATTTAAATCAATGTAAAAATAGGAGTTTATTAGAATCAGGAAGACAAATTTTTTTTGTTGTTGAGAACACACACACACACACACACACACACACACACACACATATATATATATATAGGGGAAGGGAAGCAGGAAATGATTTTAACGTAGATATAGAAATTTATTATTTTTGTCAATTTACTATTTTAGCCCCATTATAAGTTTTTGGTAGGAGTATTTTTGACAATAAAAAAGCAATAACTAACTTTCTTTTGCCAATTTACTATTTTAACCTCATTTTTAAATTGTTGGTTAATTAATTTCGGGGTATTTTTGATAGGAAAAAAAATTAATAAATAACTTTCTGAATCCTCTTAATATATACAGATAATGTGATTTTTCATTTTAAAATGCCAAATTTTATTTAAAATTCAGTTGTGTTTTTCATAATTTTTATTAACAATAAATTTCTAAGTTAATACCCTTAATATATCCATTAAGAAGCAACTATAACAAATCCCCCATTTTTAGGTGATTTTTTGTTTCTTTTGGTTATTTATATTTACCCTTTACCCTATTTTAGCCAGGGGTGTTAATTCAGGTTAGCGTGTCGAGTTTTTGTCGTGTCGAGGTAGGGGTATTCGACTAAATGACTCAATCCTAACCCGACCTATTTAATAATCGTGTCATGATCTTTCAACCTTAACCCGACCTGTTAATAAGGCAGGTTGACCTGACCCAACCCATTTGACACGCTTAATAAACGAGTCGTATTGGATCGACACAAATGTAACACAACCCATTTCAACCTGTATAATATTAAATATAACATCCATCTAGAATTTTTTTTTATCCCAAAAAGCGGTGCATACACTTCAAGTCTTTAACCCATATTCAAAATAATATAGTTCAACAAAAATATATCATTCATTTAGAAATAAGTTCTTTACACTCCAAAAGAAGTGTATGCACTTCAACCCAAATTCAAAATAACAAAAATAAAATAACATAGTTCAACAAAAATATAATATCATTGGAACTCGTCAAATTCTAAGTATTAATATTGAAATAATTTGAGCAAACATTAGACTAATCCTGACTATGACTACAATTATCATCCATAGATTCTTTGTTGATGTCTAAATTCATAACATCTTCCACAAGTTCATCCAATTTTATTTGTGCAAGTTCTATGCCGAAAAAGAAAAAAGTATTAGTACTTTTAGGGTCTGTAAAGTTTCAATTTCCAGTTATATCCCTTGTAAATTTTTGTAATTACTTTTTTCTTTTTAAATTTAAAATATATGTTCGATATAAAAGGTATTTGACAAATCTAAAATAAAATAAATATTTATTTGCTATACGAGTTAAGCGGGTTCTGTTAAGTGGGTTATTTTGGGTTGATAAAAATAAATTGGTGTGTCAAACGTGTTTATTGCGTGTTACGGGGGTTGATTCGCTTATGACACGTTTCTTATCATGTCACTTTCGGGTCAACTCGTTTATGATCCAAACCCATTAAGGTTCAACCCTAATCCGAAAAAGTCTGTGTCGGGTTTATATCATGTTTGCGGGTTGGGTTGAAAATAATATTTAATTTTTCTTTGTAGCTCTAAATTTTTCCTTAGTAATTTGCTGCTTTGGTGAGATGTGACCAAATTATTGATTTGATAATGATTATAGTGAAATCATTCTCCAATAGCCTTAATTAGTTTTTTTTTTTTCAATTATTTCTGTTGAGAATAATGCTTTTAATTTCCTTGTATCGGGGTATCAAGGCGTGAATCACAGAGACATGTGATAACATGTCAATAGAAAGAAGAAGAGTTTGAATCCTTACGAGAACAATGCAATGGCTTTTTGTTCTTCTCTATCTGATAGAAAACAATTCAAATCATAAAGATAGTAGATATATCCAGGCTGCAATATTCTTCAAGTGCATAACTGCATATCAATACTCATATAAAACACAGCTAACAACAAACACGATATAAAAACGTACACAACATGAACATATAGCTCAGTACTAGTAGTAGTTGTTCCACGAATAGTACAGTGAATGACAAGAAAGATAACATAAGTTGTAGCTCTTATTTCTAAATATTTAGCTATGCATTCAGTTGGCAGTTGGGGGTTTGTGGGGTGGCTTGTGAGAAGGACTTGGTGGCTTCTTTTCAGCAGTTGGAGGCTTCAAGTTCTTTCGGGTTGCCCTTTGCGAGTCTTTATGATCTTCTGGGTGATGATCATGTGGTGGCTTGTGCTCCGGTGGTGGCTTCTCTCCTTTACCCTTTGGTGGCTTGTGTTCTGGGAATGGTTTCTTCTCTCCCTCTTCAACTGAGGTTGGTGGTTTGTGTTTTGGTGGTGGCTTTACTCCCTTGGGAGGAACTTTACCATCAATGGAAGATGACTCCAATAGAAGGTGTCCAGGGTGATGACCATGTGGTGGCTTGTGCTCTGGTGGTGGCTTCTCTCCTTTACCCTTTGGTGGCTTGTGCTTTGGTGGTGGCTTCTCTCCTTTAGCCTTTGGTGGCTTGTGCTCTGGTGGCGGCTTCTCTCCTTTGCCTTTGGTGGCTTGTGTTCTGGGAATGGTTTCTTCTCTCCCTCTTCAACTGAGGTTGGTGGTTTGTGTTTTAGTGGTGGCTTTGCTCCCTTGGGAGGAACTTTACCATCAATGGAAGATGACTCCAATAGAAGGTGTCCAGGGTGATGATCATGTGGTGGCTTGTGCTCTGGTGGTGGCTTCTCTCCTTTACCCTTTGGTGGCTTGTGTTCTGGGAATGGTTTCTCTTCCTTGTCAAGTGGGGTTGGTGGCTTGTGTTTTGGTGGTGGCTTTTCTCCCTTTGGAGGAGGTTTGCCATCAATGGAAGTAGACTCCAATAGAAGGCGTCCGGGGTGATGATCATGTGGTGGTGGCTTCTCTCCCTTACCTAGGGTTGGTGGTTTGTGTTCTGGCAATGGCTTCTCTTCCTTATTGAGTGAGGTTGGTGGCTTGTGTTTTGGGGGTGGCTTTTCTCCCTTAGGAGGTTTGTGCTTATGTTTGGGAGACTCATGGTGGTCAGCCAGTGAGGCAGTGCTTAGAAGCACCAGTCCAAGGAGCATCACAAGGCAGTATTTGGTAGCAGTCATCTTTGGTCTTTGATGGTTCAAAGCAAGAAGACTCTTGGCCTTTTATAAGGGACTAGAGAGCCTATATTGCATCAGACATTACGTAATTCAGCACTTAAAAATTAAAATAGGGTTATGTTAATAGGCACCTTATCGTGCTCGTTAACAACACACTTTTGGATAATATTTTGGTAACTTTTTCAGTTTTTTGGTAATTTTTTTTTTGAAAATTTTTTTGACAACTTTTTTTTCCTTTTTTTTTTTAGTGAAATATAAAAAAAGAAACGTTAACAACCACTGCACAATACTTGTTAACGTTTTCCATTAAAGGGTTGTGTTAAGAACGCACTTTTGGGTAATTTTTTGGCAACTTTTTCAGCTTTTTGGCACTTTTTCATTTTTTGGCAATTTTTTTATTATCTCTTTTGAAATTTTTTTTGACAACCTTTTTTTTTCTTTTTTTGAGTGAAACACAAAAAAGAAAACGTTAACAACCACCGCACGATGCTTGTTAACATTTCCCATTAAAGGATTGTGTTAACGAGCACCGTAAGGTGTTACGGTGCGTGTTAACAACACACTTTTACGTAATTTTTTGGTAACTTTTTTAGCTTTTTGGCAGTTTTTCATTTTTTGGCAATTTTTTTTTTATCTCTTTTGGAAGTTTTCTTGATAACTTTTTTTTTTTTGGAGTGAAACACAAAAAAAGAAACGTTAACAACCACCGCACGATGCTTGTCAACATTTCCCATTAAAGGGTTGTGTTAATGGGCACCGTAAGGTGCCCGTTAACAACACACTTTTGGGTCATTTTTTGGTAACTTTTTAAAATTTTTTGGAAGTTTTTGGCAATTTTTTTTTTATCTCTTTTGGAAATTTTTTTAACAATTTTTTTCCTTTTTTGAGTGAAACACCAAAAAAAAAAAAAAAAACGTTAAAAACCACCGCACGATAATTGTTAACATTTCCCATTAAAATATACCCTACCAGAGAAACAGTTGCAAATAGATATCTTTTCTTCTTTAATGTTAAAATCTAAATATTAATTTATGGGGTCCAATCGGGTTCTACTGAGTTCAAAAGTTGACAATGTACCAAAGCTGTTCTTTGCTATCCATGCGCAGATCTCATTTGCATGCAATATTAGAATATTTTATGCTAAAGCTTAGTTCCTCATCAATTATCTTACTTTGAATTTTTACATCCTAAACATAGATATCATTCCCACAAGGAGGAAGTAAATCCACATACTGGTCACGTAATAATGTAATATGTACATGGTTCAACATCAACACTATACTGCAAACAGCGTGTAGGGAAAAAAGCACCTAACTTTAGAAGGCTTTTCAATTATAAAATACATATATTCACTTTTTGTGTATCATTTTATATTCCATCAATCATAATTTTTTATATATTAATTGCTTTTATTAAATAAATAAATTCAAAAAAAAAAAAAAATCAAATATATGCCTATCATGATTGATAGAATATAAAGTATGCATAAGGAGTAGAATATAAAGTATGCATAAGGAGTATATGTCAATGAGCTACAAGCACATTGAGGCTTTTATGAATTTTTTACTTCTATTATATATTATCATCATTTTTAATAACATGGCGTTGAAGCCCCACATCGTGAGTAGATTATATGCATACACGGTGGCATGATAAATGTACAGTTTTAGCTATTTTTAAAAAACACTAAAAAAGTGCACAATGGTGTTTCTCGAATTCCCACTTAGGATGGCGACTTTACTAGCTACTAGACACTGCACCAGTAGTTAGAGGAAAGATGCAAACAAGTCATGTGATGGGGGCAGAAATCAAACTTATACAAAATATAATGTAGTAATCAAGCATCTTAATGGATAGCAAATGGATAACCATACACAATTTAGTGTGAACTGTTGAGATTAGAGGCACATTGATCTTGTATGGCTCGTTACAAATACTATTTTAGTCATATCGTATGATTCATACGGTTTAAAAGAACTTAAGTGAGACATGCAAGTGTCACATGAGCTTTGTATCACTTTATTCAATTTTTTTTTTAAAGAATACTAAGTATTTTAATACACATGTGGAGCAAAAAAGAAAGTCTCAAAAAAATTGATAATGGTGTATATTCAAAAGGAACTCATTACTTCAGTAACTAAGCGTACACATGTTTGTAAATAATTAATTGATTTGTTGGTAGGCATTGGAGTCCGTTTTAAGTTTGTAAGAGATGGATTAGCCTGTTATGCTCTGTTTTAATAGATAAATAACAGAGATGATTATAATTATAATAATATATAAGTAAGACACTCGACCAATGAACTATGTTGTTGATGTGGTTGTCAAGTGATATGTGAGATAACCAATGAATTATCTTAATTCCTATGTTTCTTCTTTTCCCACTTAGGAGTGTGACCTTTGATCAGTGATTCAGTGGTAGAGCCAGGTCAGGTCATGGCCCCTAAAAATTTTCAAATAATTCTTAATTAATTTTGGGAGTAAACTTGTTTGTTGTGGTTGTTGTATTTATATGTGAATATTATATTAAATATTCTATATTGGAAATGAAATATTAATGACATTACTCATGAATTGATGTGCAATTCTTAAAAATCGGTATTTCTTGTGTCAGCCCTACTGCTAAAATTGAGTAGTTTTTCCATTTATTTATTCATAATAAATTTTTTTGTCTTAATTTTTTTATTTTTCTTTACCTATTATCTATGAAGCAAGCGTCGGTGCCGTGTCTGAGTTTTTTTTTTTTTTTTTTTTTTTCACAAATTTGCGCCAACTCGGCTTGATTTGCGTTGAACCAAGCCAATATCGGCCAGAATATGGCCGAATCGAGTTGTATCAGCCGGTGACCGAAATGGACTGAAATGACCGAAACAGGCCAAAATTTGCCTTGAGACATGCCAGAACAGCTAAAATTGGCTTTGAATGAGACCCAAACGTTCTAAATCTATCCTTCCTCAATTTTATTATGAATATTTGTTGCTTCTTTTGTGTTTTCTTTTTTCTTTTGTGTTTCTTGCCTTCTTCTTTCTTTGTTTTGTGAATCAAGGCATAGTAATGTGTTTTTTTAAGGATATTTTAATAGTAAAAATATATAGAAAATATAAGTATAAATAAAATTTTTTTTAATCATCGCACCCGCATCCTACTTTTTCAAAAATTTCCGAGTCCCACACCTGCACCCGTACTCGCACCCGAATACAGAAATGCACCCGTGCTTCATAGCCTATTATGTTATATTTTTTGCTTAAATAACTATATATATATATATATATATATATATATATATATATATATATTTCTTTTTAATTGATTTTACTTTATTTTTATATATGAGTAGCATATTTGCCTTTTTGTGAAGTTTTTGGATTAGTGGATTCTTAAATCAATTAGCAAGCTACAAACTTAAGAATTTGTTAATTATTATATAAGTTTTAAACATTTTAAAAAAATTAGTAGCATTATTATATATGAGTGGCCCACTTTCTTTCCTTATTTTATTTTATTTTAAAAAAAATTAGTTGATATCTGAAATTTTAGGGTGTAAAATTCAAACACTCCTAAACTTTTCGGAGTAAAATCCATTAGGCTTGCACTTCTTACAAAACCCAATATGAGTGGCCCACTTTCTTTCCTTTTTATATAAAAAAAAAATTAGTTCATAAATAAAAGCAAAATTCTGAAACTTTAGGGTATAAAATTCAAACATTCCCAAACTTTAGGGAGTAAAATCTAAAAGCCTCTATAGTTTAAGAGGTAAAATCCAAATTCTAAAAAGTCAGAGTTTAAAATCTAAATACCTCCAAACTTTAGGAGTATAATTTGTAATGAAGAGGGTTTGATGTCATGTGAGCTATGTTGTGAGTGTTGAGTTTAGGGCATATGTTATAGAAAACCAACCATATATTCACATTGTTCTTGTTCCTAAAGTTCGTAACCTAGAGAATATGATTGAGTTCAGACGAATTTCCTTATGTAATGTTTTAAATTAAGGTAGGCAAAGATATTGACTAATAGATTGAAGAGATTGCTACCTTGGATTATTTTGGACTTACATAGTGCTTTTGTTCCAGGATGGCTTATAATTGATCAAGTTCGCATTTGAGATGCTTTATTTGATGAGTAGAAGAAAAAAAAGATGAAATGGGAGAATGACTTTAAAGCTTGATATGAACAAAGCCTATGACAAAGTTGAATCGCCTAAAACTTTCAACTATGTTGATTTTTTTTCATGTCACTGCTTATCTGGTTTGGAATAAGAAATAGTCTTGTCTTTGAAGGTCTCAAGTGGGAAGTAGGTCATGGATTTTCAACAGCAATAACAAGTGGGCCATTTTCTTCAACTGCCAGATAATATAATCCAGCATATGTCACTATGTCAAGAGCCTCAAATTGTGTGTGTGTGTGTGTGTGTGTGTTTTTTTTTTTTTTTTAATTTTTTATTATCAATCCTAGGATGTTGTTATGTGTGTGTTTTGTGAAATCATTTGTTGGGTTTTTGATAATTTTAATGAAATTCTACTATTTCTATCCAAAAAAAAAAAAATAAAAAGCCCACTTTTTTATATCTTGAAATGTGTCCTGCCATATGCCCATATTAAAAAATCCACAATTTTTATTGAGGAGAATGGTTTAAAGACAAAGATGAACATATTTTACTGGTGGTTTTCGGTGTGAGGTGACAGAAAGCGTGCCACGTGAGGTGGTGTGTTGTGGCTGGGATCCTTAATCTCTCCTCTAGTAGAGTGAACTGAACTATCTTTTTATTGTTAAGTACAAACGGTGTTAGAATAATTTGGCTATGGGGCCTTGGGATTTAATTGTTATTTCAAAAAGTTTAGGGTTTAGCTCCTTTACTTGGAATTTTGGGTTTAATAGAATTTATAATGGCAAGTATGACATGAAATCAGTTGTAGCACATTGGTAGTTCATAACGAACATTGAATTTGGATTCAAATCCCAGCAGTGGAAAATTCTTTTTTGTTGTTTTTTTATTGGGTCTGTGCATGAGAATTGAGATCGTCTCTTTGGGCATGCTTTTCTTACAAAACCTAATATGAATGGCCCACTTTTAATTTTATGTTAAAAAAATATGTTCATAAATAAAATAACTTACGCCAATCAGAGTTATCAAACACACCCAATATGCTCACTTTCATTGTTCGCTTTATTTTTATTTTATTTTGTTTTGTTTTTGACTACTTAGTTTATATACCCGCTTTCAAATTTCAATTAAGAGCACATGTTAGTGCCAATAGCCTTATAACTCAACCAAAACTTTTTGGTATTTTCAATGGAGACATATAAGGTTTAAATTTCCTCATTCCCATAACTGAAGAATAAGGCTTGTGTTAGTGGATTTAGGTGTGAGAGGTAGAGGTAGAGGGCTACGATTGTAAGATACAAAACATGATAAGTGAGTATTAAATTTGGGATTTTTGTAAACCTAAAAATAGATAGAATATTTAGATCGAACTCATTAGTCAACTCCCGATCAAGTATACCTCCTGATATCCCTGATATTATCAATGAAGAAAATTATTTTGTTGAAGAAGAAAGCTGCTTAGACTTTAATAAATGGACTATTCCTAAAATTAATGTTAATGCAATTTATAAAACAAGCTGGCTCAATTCTACTTTTAAAACTGAATTTAATGTTAAGACCATCAAACGGGCTTATGCCATATCTAGAGTTCACGAGAAATGTTGTTTGTTTAACAAGAAATCTATTCATGATTTTCTTACTAAAGGATATAGATTCTTGCATATTGGATCTGTTCAAGTTGCTGTTAAGCCACTAACTCGTAATAGTGTTAATGATTCAATATTGGATATGTTTACGTGATGCTAGATTTAGAAAATTTGAAACTAGCATACTTGGTATGATTCAGTCATCTTCGTTTAATGGCCCTTTTTATTTTGATTGTTTCTAATTTAAATCTTGCTTTTGATGATCGTCATAGTGCTAAAGCTTTAACTTTAAATATCCTAACTTATGGTTATGATATGGATGAAGGTTTGAAGGTGCTAAACCTCTTGCTATTGTTTATTATGTTTATTATAAATTGTTAAAACCCAATTTAAATCCTCATGCTAGAATTCAACATTTCGGTTATAAAAACTTACTAATTATGAGTTCTACCCCGAATGCTAAAATTTTACCGGTGGTTTTCAGCATGCCGTGGCGAAAGGCATGCCACGTGTGGGCGGCAAGCGTTGGCCGGGCTCCTCTTTCTCTCTTTCTTTCTATCTCTATTGTAGTAGCGTGAATTGAACTGTCCTTTTATTGCTAAGTACAAATGTTGTTAGAACTTCGAACAATTTGAGGGTTAATTGATATTTTATAAAGTTCAAGGGTAGCTCCTTTATTTCGAAGTTAAGGTTTAATAGAATATTTAATGATATATAAGACATGAAATCTGCTGTAGCACATTGGTAATTCCATTGATTCTATTGATTGAATTCAGGTTCAAATCCCGGCAGTGGAAAAAGCATTTGGTTTTTTTACTTATTTGGTCAATGCATGAGAATTGAAATCTTCTCATTGGGCTTGCATTTATTAGAAAACCTAATATGAGTTAAAACCTTTTGGTACCATATTGATGCATGCTTTCTTTAGTTGCTTGCATTTCCTATTTCTTGTTTGTAACATGTGGGGGATTGTTGGTGTGGGTGTGTGTTCTAAACACTTTTTATTATTATTTATTTTTTGGCAGTTGGGCATTTATGAGTAAAATAGCCGTTTGGCAATAATGGACAATATAGTTGTTGAGCTTTTATGAGTTATTAGTAACCAATAACTACATAATACCCATCGTCACACCCTTTCTTATAATATATATTTTACTACACTATATTTAGATATACACAATTCTATTCTCTTTCTATTCCGCATATTTTTCAACAATTTATATTTGTTCTAAGGAAAAGCAATAGATGGTTGTTCTTGAACCTTTGTGAGTGGAAGTGCGTCCATCACAAAGATTGATGCTATAGTCTAATCTTGAGGGGATGTTTGGCCAAGACAACCAGTCGCTCACATAAAAAAAGAAAAAAAAAGAAAAAAGCACCTAACAGATCTCATTTGCATGCAATCTTAGAATATTTTATGCTAAAGCTTAGTTCCTCATCAATTACCTTACTTTGAATTTTTATATCCTAAACATAGATATCATTTCCACAAGGAGGAAGTAAATCAACTACTGGTCACGTAATAATGTAATATGTACATGGTTCAACATCAACACTATACCGCAAGAAGCGTGTAAGCTAGGGAAAAAAGCACCTAACTTTAGAAGGCTTTTCAATTATAAAATATATATATTCACTTTTTGTGTATCATTTTATCCTCCATCAATCATAATTTGTTATATATTAGTTGCTTTTATAAAATAATTAAAGTTCAAAAAAAATAATCAAATATATGCCTATCATGATTGATAGAATATAAAGTATGCATAAGGAGTAGAATATAAAGTATGCATAAGAAGTAGGATATAAAGTATGCATAAGGAGTATATGTCAATGAGCTACAAGCACATTGAGGCTTTTATGAATTTTTTACTTCTATTATATATTATCATCATTTTTCATAAATGGCGTTGAAGCCCTGCATTGTGAGTAGATTATATGCATACACGTTGGCATGATAAATATACAGTTTTAGCTATTTTTAAAAAACACTAAAAAAGTGCACAACGGTGTTTCTCGAATTCCCACTTAGGATGGCGACTTTACTAGCTACTAGACACTACACCAGTGGTTAGAGGAAAGATGCAAACAAGTCATGTGATGGGGGCAGAAATCAAACTTATACAAAATATAATGTAGTAATCAAGCATCTTAATGGATAGCAAATGGATAACCATACACAATTTAGTGTGAACTGTTGAGATTAGAGGCACATTGATCTTGTATGGCTCGTTACAAATACTATTTTAGTCATATCGTATGATTCATACAGTTTAAAAGAACTTAAGTGAGACACGCAAGTGTCACATGAGCTTTGTATCACTTTATTAATTTTTTTTTTTTTTTTTTAAAAAATACTAAGTATTTTAATACACATGTGGAGAAAAAAAGAAAGTCTTAAAAAAATTGATAATGGGGTATATTTAAAAGGAACTCATTACTTCAGTAACTAAGTGTACCCATGTTTGTAAATAATTAATTTATTTGTTGGTAGGCATTAGAGTTTGTTTTAAGTTTGTAAGAGATGGATTAGCCTGTTATGCTCTGTTTTAATAGATAAATAACAGAGATGATTATAATTATAATAATATATAAGTAAGACACTCGACCAATGAACTATGTTGTTGATGTGGTTGTCAAGTGATATGTGAGAAAACCAATGAATTATGTTAATTCCTATGTTTCTTCTTTTCCCATTTAGGAGTGTGACCTTTGATCAATGATTCAGTGGTAGAGCCAGGTCAGGTCATGGCCCCTAAAAATTTTCAAATAATTCTTAATTAATTTTGGGAGTAAACTTGTTTGTTGTGGTTGTTGTATTTATATGTGAATATTATATTAAATATTCTATATTGAAAATGAAATATTAATGACATTACTCATGAATTGATATGCAATTCTCAAATATCGTTATTTCTTGTGTCAGCCCTACTGCTAAAATTGAGTAGTTTTTCTATTTATTTATTCATTATAATTTTTTTTGTCTTAATTTTTATTATTTTTCTTTACCTATTATCTATGAAGCGCGCGTCGGTGCCGCATCTGAGTTTTTTTTTTTTTCACGAATTCGCGCCAACTCGGCTTGATTTGCGCTGAATCGGGCCAATATTGGCCAGAATATGGCCGAATCGAGTCGTATCAGTCGGTGACCGAAATGGATTGAAATGACCGAAATTTGCCTTGAAACATTCCGGAATAGCTGAAATTGGCTTTCAATGAGGCTCAAACATTCTAAATCTATCATTTCTCAATTTTATTATGAATATTTGTTGCTTCTTTTGTGTTTCTTTTTTTGTTTTGTTTTGTGTTTCTTGCCTTCTTCTTTCTTTGTTTTGTGAATCAAGGCATAGTAATGTGTTTTTTAAGGATATTTTAATAGTAAAAATATATAGAAAATATAAATATATAAAAAAATATTTTAAATAATTTTTTAATCATCGCACCCGCACCCTACTTTTTCAAAAATTGTCGAGTCCCACACCCGCATCCGTACTCGCACCGAATCCAGAAACGCACCCGTGCTTCATAACTATATATATATATATATATATATATATATATATATATATATATTATCTTTTTAATTGATTTTACTTTATTTTTATATATGAGTAGTGTATTTGCCTTTTTGTGAAGTTATTGGATTAGTGGATTCTTAAATCAACTAGCAAGCTACAAACTGAAGAATTTGTTAATTATTATATAAGTTTTAAACCTTTTAAAAAAGTTAGTAGCATTATTATATATGAGTGGTCCACTTTCTTTCCTTTTTTATTTTATTTTATATTTAAAAAAAAATTAGTTGATATCTGAAATTTTAGGATGTAAAATTCAAATACTCCTAAACTTTTCGGAGTAAAATCCATTAGGCTTGCACTTCTTACAAAACCCAATATGAGTGGCCCACTTTCTTTCCTTTTTTTTTTTTTAAAAAAAAAAATAGTTCATAAATAAAAGCAAATTCTGAAACTTTAGGGTATAAAATTCAAACACTCCCAAACTTTAGGGAGTAAAATCCAAAAACCTCTAAAGTTTAAGAGGTAAAATCCAAATTCTAAAAAGTTAGAGTATAAAATCTAAATACCTCCAAACTTTAGGAGTATAATTTGTAATGAAGAGGGTTTGATGTCATTTGAGCTATGTTGTGAATGTTAAGTTTAGGGCATATGTTATAGAAAACCAATCATATATTCACATTGTTCTTGTTCCTAAAGTTTGTAACCTAGAGAATATGATTGAGTTCAGACGAATTTCCTTATGTAATGTTTTAAATTAAGGTAGGTAAAGATATTGACTAATAGATTGAAGAGATTGCTACCTTGGATTATATTGGACTTACATAGTGCTTTTGTTCTAGGATGGCTTATAATTGACCAGGTTTGCATTTGAGATGTTCATTTGATGAGTATAAGAAAAAAATGATGAAATGGGAGAATGACTTTAAAAGCTTGATATGAACAAAGCCGATGACAAAGTTGAATCGCCTAAAACTTTCAGCTATGTTGATTTTTTTTCATGTCACTGCTTATCTGGTTTGGAATAAGAAATAGTCTTGTCTTTAAAGGTCTCAAGTGGGAAGTAGGTCATGGATTTTCAACAGCAATAACAAGTGGGCCATTTTCTTCAACTACCAGATAATATAATCCAGCATATGTCACTATGTCAAGAGCCTCAAATTGTGTGTGTGTGTGTGTGTGTTTTTTTTTTTTTTAATTTTTATTATCAATCCTAGGATGTTGTTATGTGTGTGTTCTGAGAAATCATTTGTTGGGTTTTTGATAATTTTAATGAAATTCTACTATTTCTATCCAAAAAAATAAAAAAGCCCACTTTTTTATATCTTAAAATGTGTCCTGCCATATGCCCTTAGTAAAAAATCCACAATTTTTATTGAGGAGAATGGTTTAAAGACAAAGATGAACAAATTTTACTGGTGGTTTCCGGTGTGATGTGACAGAAGGTGTGCCACGGGAGGTGGTGTGTTGTGGCTGCGATCCTTAATCTCTCCTCTAGTAGAGTGAACTGAACTATCTTTTTATTGTTAAGCATAAACGGGGTTAGAATAATTTGGCTATGGGGCCTAGGGATTTAATTGTTATTTCAAAAAGTTCAGGGTTTAGCTCCTTTACTTGGAATTTTGGGTTTAATAGAATTTATAATGACAAGTATGACATGAAATCAGTTGTAGCACATTGGTAGTTCATAACTAAAATTGAATATGGATTCAAATCCCGATGGTGGAAAATTCTTTTTTGCTGTTTTTTATTGGGTCTGCGCATGAGAATTGAGATCTTCTCTTTGGGCCCGCTTTTCTTACAAAACCCACTATGAATGGCCCACTTTTAATTTTATTTTTAAAAAATATGTTTATAAATAAAATGACTTATGCCAATCAGACACACCCAATATGCTCACTCTCATTGTTTGTTTTATTTTTATTTTATTTTGTTTTGTTTTTGACTACTTAGTTTATATACTCGCTTTCAAATTTCAATTAAGAGCACATGTTAGTGCCAATAGCCTTATAACTCAAACAAAACTTTTTGGTATTTTCAATGGAGGCATATAAGGTTTAAATTTCCTCATTCCCATAACTGAAGAATAAGGCCTGTGTTAGTGGATTTAGGTGTGAGAGGTAGAGGTAGAGGGCTAATTAGTATGTGCTAAAAAATGCAAACGGTTGTAAGATACAAAACATGATAAGTGAGTATTAAATTTGGGATTTTTGTAAACTTAAAAATAGATAGAATATTTAGATCCAACTCATTAGTCAGCTCCTAATCAAGTATACCTCTTGATATCCTTGATATTATCAATGAAGAAAATTATTCTGTTGAAGAAGAAAGCTGCTTAGACTTTAATAAATGGACTATTCCTAAAATTGATGTTAATGCAATTTATAAAACAAGCTGGCTCAATTCTACTATCAAACGGGCTTATGCCATATCTAGAGTTCACGAGAAATGTTGTTTGTTTAACAAGAAATCTATTCATGATTTTCTTACTAAAGGATATAGATTCTTGCATATTGGATCTGTTCAAGTTGCTGTTAAGCCACTAATAGTGTTAATGATTCAATATTGGATACGTTTACGTGATGCTAGATTTAGAAAATTCGAAGCTAGCAGTCATCTTCGTTTAATGGCCCTTTTTATTTTGATTGTTTCTAATTTAAATCTTGCTTTAGATGATCGTCATAGTGCTAAAACATTAACTTTAAATATCCTAACTTTTGGTTATGATATGGATGAAGGTTAGAAGGTGCTATACCTCTTGCTTTTGTTTATTATGTTTATTATAAATTGTTAAAAATCAATTTAAATCCTCATGCTAGAATTCAACATTTCGGTTATAAAACCTTACTAATTATGAGTTCTACCCCAAATTTTAAATTTTACCGGAAGTTTTCAGCATGCTGTGGCGAAAGGCATGCCACGTGTGGGTTGTAAGCGTTGGCCGGGCTCCTCTTTCTCTCTTTCTTTCTATCTCTATTGTAGTAGCGTGAATTGAACTGTCCTTTTATTGTTAAGTACAAATGTTGTTAGAACTTCGAATAATTTGAGGGTTAATTGATATTTTAAAAAGTTCAGGGGTAGCTCCTTTATTTGGAAGTTAAGGTATAATAGAATATTTAATGATATATAAGACATGAAATCTGCTGTAGCGCATTGGTAATTCCATTGATTCTATTGATTGAATTCAGGTTCAAATCCCAGCAGCGGAAAAATCATTTTGTTTTTTTACTTATTTGGTCAATGCATGAGAATTGAAATCTTCTCATTGGGCCTGCATTTATTAGAAAACCTAATATGAGTTAAAACCTTTTGGTACCATATTGATGCATGCTTTCTTTAGTTGCTTGCATTTCCTATTTATTGTTTGTAATATGTGGGGGATTGTTGGTGTGAGTGTGTGTTCTAAACACCTTTTATTATTATTTATTTTTTGGCAGTTGGGCATTTATGAGTAAAATAGCCGTTAGGCAATAATGAAAAATATAGCTGTTGGGCTTTTATGAGTTATTAGTAACCAATAACTATATAATACCCATCGTCACACCCTTTCCTATAATATATATTTTACTACGCTATATTTAGACATACACAATTCTATTCTCTTTCTATTCGCATATTTTTCTACAATTTATATTTCTTCTAAGGAAAAGCAATAGATGGTTGTTCTTGAACCTTCGTGAGTGGAAGTGCATCCATCACAAAGATTGATGCTATAGTCTAATCTTGAGGGGATGTTTGGCCAAGACAACCAGTCGCTCGCATAAAAAAAGAAAAAAAGAAAAGAAAAGACAACCAGTTGCACCAACGTTTTACCTCGGGTGGCATGAATCAACATTTAAAGACAACACTTTTGCAGTGTGATTCCTTAATACTATGAGATTGTTCATATATATATATGTGTGTGTGTGTGTGTGTGTGTGTGTGTGTGTGTATACTTGTGATATTATTTGTTGTATCAAAACTTGTTTATTCACTAAAATATTTTCAACATAACACACAAATGACATGGGTATCTGTATGATACCTAAACAGAATATGCATAGATGCAAGTCTTTCTTCCATAAGTAGAGACACAAGTTTTCCTTATTCATGTCAGTAAGTTACTTATTTTGAAACTAATGAGTACTCGAGTTTATAAAACTTGAGTTATACGCGACATCTTATATTTTTTAATTCCAAGTCAGTGGGTGCTACTATGGCAGATTTTTATGGAACTCGATTTTCATAAACTCGAGTTTCAAAAAGGTGGTAGATTACAAATATTTTCCAAACAGTGGTAGTTTGTTAAATATTTTGCTAAATAATGGTATTTGACCATTTTTGCCTCAATATCAAAGGTACAATGATATTGTATCAAGTGGTTTTTGCCAAATAATGGTATTTGGCCATTTTGGCCTCAGAATCAATAAAATAGTATTGTTTTTAAAGGTACAATGATACTATATACAGTGGGAAGTGGGTTAGGGGTTTTTTGCAGCAACAACAGTTGGGACATGTACTTCTTCTACAAGATATAATAACCCAACATATGTCACTGTGCCAAGAGCCTCAAATTGTGCTTTTTTATTATCAATCCTAGGATGTGTTGTGTGTGTTCAATGAAATCATCTGTTGGTTTTTTGATAAGTTTAATGCAATTCTACTATTTCTTTCAAAAAAAAAAAAAAAACCATAAAAGCCCACTTTTATATCTTAAAATGTGTCCCGCCGATATGCCCAATATTACACACAATATATGTTAGTATAATATGCATAAAGATATTTTTTGGGTGTATAAGTAAAATAAAAGAGAGAAAACTGTATGGCCTAGTATATGTAACTTTAGAAAAGTCCCTCCCACAAAGGGTGAGTTAGCTTTTGAGAGAAAGAGAATTAAGGCAAAGAACTAACAAACATACGATGATACAACATCTAATGATTGAGATATGAAGAATAGCTTAGTTCAAATACAAAATAATTTATGACTACAGTTTACCTGCAATGAGTAACACAAGTCCGCAGCGGTGCACTCATTATTTTTTAGCTTCTCCATAGCAGTGGCTTCAATATAGCTCAATATTCCACTAAAAGATACATCCATCCCTTTTACAACATAAGGAAGGTCAATAAATTGTTCTCCTTTCTTTGCCAGCTAGTTAAGAAAAAAATAAAATAATATCAGGCATGTCAACACCATTTTCAGAAAACAGGAAATAAACTGTAACAAATGAACGCGATCAAGCATTTAGAATGAATCAACAACCAAAGCACAAAGGCTCTAAAAAAATTGGATGTGATAGAATATGACCTGAAACAACATAGCAAACCTGATTGCAATCTAAACTTTTCTGAACTTTAAAGTCTAAATCTAAACTAAGCCACCCTAAAGCTTTAAAGAACCTGCTGTCAGAGTTTCTTTACATCTAGTTGTAGAAAATATAAAATAAAAATCCCAATTTCTTGTAACTTTTAAGCTGTCAGAGATCAATCTTTTGTAACCTGATTTCAACCACAAATCCTCTAATTTCCTATCATATTTTTTAGAACATTACAACTTCGTTCCCCTATTTCTAGGAAAATTCTACTTTGCTACTGCCCTACGTCTGCTCAGTTGCATATGCGGGAAGCAATTATTTGCATTGTATCACACGATCTCCTAAACCATCAGAATTTGCACCAATGAAAGATCAAAGAACATTAGCTCCAAGTATTCTTCCTCCCTTCAACCCCTTCATAGACGGTTTCTATCCTCCATAACATAGAATGAGGAAAAGCAAATCACAAGTGCAATTTCCAATAATAGGAAAATTCATTTCCAGAAAAGAACCCACCTTGCATCACCTTATAAATAAATAATTAATATTCTAGAAAACTAGCCACCACTATCCAATGAACTCTTCCTGCACTAACCCTATTCAGACTAAGAATCACTTCTATACACTAAAAAACCTACCAAAAATCACACTTCACTCCCACCTCATCTTCAAAGTCAAAAGACATCCCTCTCATTTGGTCTTGATTGCATTCACATCAGGAAGCTGTACGCAATGAAGTATCATTGCGTGTAAAAAAGACCAGAATTTCATTGCAAGTCTCCTAATTATTAACAGGTAAACTTCTCAATACATAGCAAACACAGGACAAATTCTCATCTGCACCATTAATCTTTACCTGATGCTGATATAGCTACACCAATCGGTTAAAACCAGAGTAATCAAACCCTGTCGATAATGCATAGCAACACATTGTGCTGGAAATACACTGGACACCCTGGAGAACACATAGGTTATGCTATTATAGAATGAAGGCACTAATTGTAAATCTTCAAAGAAGAAGAAGAGAAACTCCATAAATGTAATATTAATATATTGTCAATCGAGATGCAGGATATCAAGAATCATCAAAGTATTGACTACTCTCATTTAACATTAGACTGCACGAAGTAAGATTTCTCAATAAAAATCACATTGTTATTCTAGAGATCTCTTTCGTGTCTCCTACTGCTTCTGATTTTGCTACCCCCATCATTCATAGCCAATTAACTGTCATAAGCACAACATTTAATCTCAATTTAGTTGCCTTACATGATAGAATATAAATTTGCAAAAAATAAAGAGAAAAGAAAATGGTACCATGCTGCTTTTGATGGAAACGAAAGGTCTTGTATAAAAAGAAAGTGGAAAGAAATGATGCATAATTTACAAAAACACATTTTATTTTTTGACTTTGTGTTGAAAACCACTATATTTCAAAAAACAGTCTGAATATGGTAAAAAAAATCCAATTTTCATAAAGAAGACAAAACTATTGTTAGAGCTAGCCACCCACCTCAAGAACATTACATAGCAGAAGATAGCCTAAAGAGTATCTATAAAAAAAAATTACACGCAAAAAGAAATAAAATTAGCAAATTCTGTATAGGGTACCACTGTCACATTGAGACCTATAATTGAGGGCCATCCAAAGTGTAATCCAAGAATGAAGAAAAGAAAGCTTCAATGATCCAAAACCATGTATTTCTTGTGATTAGAAACGCCCTATTTGAGATGTTTCCTACGAAAGTCTTAGTATTTATTCAAAATAGAATAGTACTTCAT
Source organism: Castanea mollissima (assembly GCA_014183005.1). NCBI lineage: Eukaryota > Viridiplantae > Streptophyta > Magnoliopsida > Fagales > Fagaceae > Castanea > Castanea mollissima. The sequence continues at coordinate 39,030,233 of JACAVU010000009.1, read as the reverse complement.
TTTCACAGTGATGAACACAAAGTATCTAAAAAAAGACCCAAAAAAAAGGACACATAGAGGAAGATTGAAGAGGATCTGATGTCATTTGAGCTGTGCTGTCTGTGCTGAGTTTGGGGCATATGTCATAGAAAATCAATCATATATTCATATTGTTCTCATTCCTAACTCAGAGAATATGGCTGAGTTCTGACCAATTTCCTTATGTAATGTTTTATATTAAGGTAGTTGTAAAGGTATTGACAAATAGATTGAAGAGGGTGCTATACCTTGGATTATTTCTTTTGTTACACTGTGAGTGCTATGAAAGTATGGATTACGATTTGCCCAAATGGGGGCTCAAGCTCTACTAACAAATCTTACTCATCTCTTTTATCGCAATACCTATATATTTATTATTCTCTTTCGTAGGTTGATTGACAAGGACTAAATCAACATTTTCAAAAGATTAAAAAAAATAGTGACTAATACAGCTGCTGTCTTTGTCATGTAAGATGAAATTAAATCGGCACAAATCGTTCCTTAAAATTTAAGTATGTTTAAAGAAATAATACAATTGTTATCTTTGCTTAAAAACCTTGTAGTTCAACTGATCTTAGTGTTTCTAAAAGAGCCGGTCATGGTTTAAATCACTCTTCCCTCCCTGTTGTAAATATCAAATCATATTATATTATATATATATAGAGAGAGAGAGAGAGAGAGAGAGAGAGTTGATTTAACAGATAAAAGACAAAAATTTAAAGTATATTGGTGCTACTTTACCAAAGACTATAGTCATACTTTCTTTAATTTTTGGTGACCTTTTGTTACGTCAACTCACTGAGTTTGAATGTCTTCAAAAAGTAAAAGTAAAAAAAGAAAAAGAAAAAGTTTTTGGCTAAGATGTTTGTGTACTGAGAAACACAGGAACCACGGGAAAACCCTGCAAGAATGAAAGTGGTATGAATTGCTTGTTAATGCCAACAAATTCCAGTTCTATATGAGAGCCTAATCCAACAGTTAGACTACACTTCGAAAATCCATCTCATTATATATTCTCTTTCATTCATTTAAAGTTCATTTTCTCCATTCTTAATTATAGAATTGCTGATTCGTAGAGTTTGTTAAACACTCACTTGGAATTAGTGCAGGGAAGAATGTGCTCAAAACGTCTCATTGGTCATTAAGATTCTTTTAGGAAGAAAAAGTTACCCACATTCTCTAGAAGAAATTGAAAAACAAATGCTACTAGATTAAAACACTCAGAATTCAGGAGGGGTGCAGAACTACCATTTAAACTTCAAACCAGAATGCCTAAAAGATAATGTTACCAACAATCTTACAGGAATAACTCAACAAATAATGTTTTACAATCTTTCTGTTGGTGCAAACACAATGATAATGGAAATAACACAAAGAGAAACTGAATAATATTTCTCAATTTTTATTAGTTTAAAGAAAGAGATTACACAATTATATTCATCTTTTGTATACTTATCTATTTTTTCTTGATGAAGAATATATTCTTCGTCACTCATCTCATCGGTAGGAATCTTGGATGGATTCTTCTCAGTGAGGATGTAGGCAACTTTGAGAAGGCTCAAGTAGAAGATGACCTTTCCTTTCCACCTCTTGAAGTGGGCTCCCTTAAAGCGAAATGGCTTGTTAAGATCTCCAACAGGCTCATTTGGTTTCTCTTGTGTAGACTCCATGTGTTTGAATCTCCTTAAAATTGTTGGTGCAAACACAATGATAATAGAAATAACACAAAGAGAAACTGAATAATACTTCTCAATTTTTATTAGTTTAAAGAAAGAGATTACACAACACTATTTGAACTGAGGCGCGACACTCGCTCTCTTTAAGGAGATTCAAGCCCTTGGTTGGCTAAACTTTGTAACCGGTGCAGACCGTCTCTGATTTGTCTCCCCCAGGATACAACAACCCAACAAGTGTCGTATGGCTAGAAAAACCTCTGCACAAAGTGTCCAAACCCAAAGCTCTACCAGAAAGAACACCCTTCCTTGCCAAGAATCTCTCTATGTTTTTTTTAGTGTATATTGTAGTAACTTGGATTGTGTCTGAATGGGTCTATTTATAGGCTCAATGGGCCTCACGAAATTATTACCCAAATTAATCTGATTAATTAGGTCCATTATTCTGATATAGTGGGTGTTACAAGATTAATTGTTGGATATTATTCTGATGGGCTAGAGTTATACAATTAATGGTGAGATAAGGAGTTTTCTGAATAATGAAAAGGCCCAAACGGATAGTCCATTAAGTGGGTTAATGGCTCATTATTTTCCATAATAAAAATGGAATATTAATCACCACAATTAAAAAGAACAAAATATTCTCTCTCCTTTTCAATGTGGGATTAAACATTTTCACTAACTCCTCATCTTCCACATTCACTCCTACATATTTACATTTATGTTATAAAATTTATTCATTTTAATTATTTAATATTAAAATGCTTCAACACTTTCCATTTCAAAAGGAAAATAATTATCGGTTGAAGAGGGAGAAGAAGATTGTATTTTAGAAATATTTGTACCTTGAATAATAGTCGTTGTTGAAACAAAACAGTGTTGTTGACAAACTAATTTCAGATTACCTTTGTAACCTCACAAATATGAATATTTTATTTACATAACATCTCTTGCCAATTCATTGCAAGAGCAAATAAAAAAACAAGTTACAGCAACACTAAAGAAAGGCTTATGGTGGTTTATGTTGCAGCTTAACAGATGATGTTGGTGGGTGATGTGAGTCTACAACTGCAGCAGTGGCAAATAAAGGTTGGCTGCCGACAATGGTGAAAATCATAACTTGGTTTTATGCAATGAATAAGAATGATAGTGTTTGAGTCGAGAATGAGGTTGTAATCAAGTCCAATGGTTGTAGTGGAAGCTAAAGGAATGCAAATATAGTAACATTTGTGTCTCCGACTCAATTCAATCTAAGCCAGGAGAAATTATAAGGTCCTCATGGTGGACAAGTGATGTGGTCTACCATTCCAGTAAAAGACTTCCATCTATTTAAAATTGCTGAGTTAGTATTTAGTTTTTATTTAAAACTCTACAATTTTAAACAGGTGGGAGTCTTTTATTAGAATGGTGGACCACATCACTTGTCCACCATGAAGATCTTATAATTTCTCCAGATCATTTTTTGAAAAGTATTCTGCACCAAATTTTATAAAAGATAAGGTGAAACGAAACCATTTTCTCCTATTTTTCTTCCTTTGTATTATCAAATTTCACTAATTGTAAGTGGCTATGTTTTGTTGTTGCACATCCCACTCATAATGACTCACAGTAAATAAAAAAACTGTTGGTGATAGTGTGTTTGATATGAATATTATTGGTCCACATTCTTAAAGTATATAAGCCCCTTAAATATATGGATTTCATACATGGTATTAGGTACTTGATTCAATTCTTGTAGACCCCAAGTTGTACTAGAAGTGGGCCAACAATAAATATCAAGTATACGAGTACCTACCCCTATATGCAAACCTACCCAACTACCTTGAATGGAATGCAATCCTAACACATGGAGAACAGAATAATTAACTGAATCTAGGTGGTCACAAAGACTTGGATCAGAGACATTAAGAACAAAGGGGCTGTTAACTTAGTTCCCTTTAATTCAAGTGGGTCATTTTTTAGTCTCAAGAAAATAAAAGCACAAAGAGGTAGTTGGCCTGGATTTTCATAATTTGCAAAATCCATTAACTATCAGAATTTAGAGAATCATACATTGTGTTTCCCCAAAACTCAGGCAGGTTGGCAAGTTCTTCACGTACTATATTCTCTCCAATTAATTACCATGGTAAAATCTATCACCATAATTCCAATATAATTAGTCAAATAGCCCCATCCTGAAAGGTTAGGAACCAAACTCCAAGCTCTATAACCATAATCACTGGTAAAATATATCCAATCAAAATTTGTGTGTACTAGCCCACAACAAAATGTCCTCAGAATAACCCATACAATAACTGTAAACTAACATATAGCTACTCAATAAGAAATACATTTAGTACAATTCATGAATGTATGTTTCTTGATTGGTACCAAATACTATTTTAGATTCCAAGGCAGCATAGCTAAGTCAGTTTATCCTTTAAATATTGTAACTTTTTCATACTAATTTTCAAATAAGGAATTCATTATTGATCTTAATTCTAGCAAGCATTAGAAGGCTCCTTTTTCTGTCTCCAGATTACATGTACTTCATCAGTACAGAACCGTTGGGTGAAAGTCGATTCCTCCAGTGGAGTTACCGTACCATGAGCATAAGCAAGGAGACCAGTGTATGCAATCATTGCTTCGTTATCAATGCAATACCTGTCATCAGTAGCAAACAACTTTCCACCACGCTCTGAGCACATTGTTCTCATCATCTCCTGCAAACGCTCATTGCAACCAACACCACCAACAATAAGAACATCTGTCGTGTCACAGTGTGCCATTGCCCTTTTGGTAATCTCCACAAGCATTGTAAACATAGTTTCCTGCAACATATTACATATCAAAATATTACACACAATATATGCCAGAATAATATAAATAAAGATATTTTTCGGGTGTATAAGTAAAATAAAAGAGAGAAAACTGTATGGCCTAGTATATGTAACTTTAGAAAAGTCCCTCTCACAGAGGGTGAGTTAGCTTTTGAGAGAAAGAGAATTAAGGCAAATAACTAACAAACATATGATGATACAACATCTAATGATTGAGATATGAAGAATAGCTTAGTTCAATTAATTATTGAAGGGATAGTGCTACTGGGGCAATGCCCCTAAAGATCTAATAGATAGGAAAAAAAAAAAAAAACTATAACACAAATCATCATTAAAATTTGTTGCTAGAACCTTAATTAATTTGAGAAAATATATATTATGATTAATGTATAGCCACAAACCTTATATTATTTCCTTGAATACTTTCTTTCTCTTTCCTAATTAATTTAAAGTTAGGGAAATGAAAGACATAAAAGTTGATACATGAAAAGAAGTGGTAAAAGTTAGGTTTTAATTTTTACAAAACTTAGTTTTTAGATCTTCTTTTCCCTTAATTTTTTAGTTTTCTATGTTTTAAGAGGAGAGAGACATAAAAAGGTAACAAAAATACAAATTTACCCTTGTTTTTAGTAGATGTGGGTAACGAGAGATAAACAGAGCTAATCTCAGGTGGGTAAAGTGCTAATATTTAAACCATAAGTAGTCAAAGTGTTTTCGGGTAAACCACATGCAGGTAAAGTGTAATTTCCCCTAATATTTTGTAGATCAATCATTGATATCACTTTTTTCCTTTTCGTTTTTTATTATTTCTATCCATTTTAAAAATTGGCAGTTTATAACATGATTTTAAGTCCCGTTGTATATACTAGCCTTTGAGCACGTGCGCGAGCGTGTGCTCAGAGGCTTTTCTATTTTTTGGATAAAGATTAATAATTTGCATTTATTATAATTTGGAATTTCTAATTTTTTCAATCACAAAAAAAAAAAGAAAAAAAAAATCTAAGGGTGTGATGAAAATGTGGGGGTGAGTTTTGTAGATTGGAGGAGTTTTAAAACTAATAAAAGAGCGATCTTATTTTGTAGGGAGTTAGTGAGTAGATGTAGGAATTTAAATTAACGTAAAAGTAGGAGTTTATTAGAAGCAGGAAGACATTTTTTTTTTTTGAAAACACACACACACACACACACACACACACACACACACACACATATATATATAGGAATTTATTATTTTTGTCAATTTCCTATTTTAGTCCCATTATAAGTTTTAGGTAGGGGTATTTTTGACAATAAAAAAAGCAATAACTAACTTTCTTTTGCCAATTTAATATTTTAACCTCATTTTTAAATTGTTGGTTAATTAATTTAAGGGTATTTTTGATAGGAAAAAAAGTAATAAATAATTTTCTGAATCCTCTTAATTTATACAGATAACGTGATTTTTCATTTTAAAATGCCAAATTTTATTTAAATTTCAGTTGTTTTTTCATAATTTTTATTAAAAAAAAAAAAAAATCTAAGTTAATACCCTTAATATATCCATTAAGAAGCAACTATAACAAATTCCCCATTTTTAGGTGATTTTTTTTTTTCTTTTGGTTATTTATATTTACCCTTTACCCTAATTTCGCCAGGGGTGTTAATTTGGGTTAGCGTGTCGAGTTTGTGTCGTATCGAGGTAGAGGTATTCGACTAAATGGCTCAACCCTAACTCAACTCATTTAATAATCATGTCATAGTCCTTCAACCCTAACCCGACCTGTTAATAAGGCATGTTGACCTGACACAACCCATTTGATGCGCTTAATAAACGAGTCATACTGGGTTGACACAAATGTAACACAACCCATTTCAACCTGTATAATATTAAATATAACATCCATCTAGAAATTTTTTTTTATCCCAAAAAGCGGTGCATACACTTCAAGTCTTTAAACTACATTCAAAATAATATAGTTCAACAAAATTATAACATTCATTTAGAAATAAGTTCTTTACACTCCAAAAGAAGTGTATACACTTCAACCCAAATTCAAAATAACAAAAATAAAATAACATAGTTCTACAAAAATATAATATCCTTGGAACTCGTCAAATGCTAAGTATTAATATTGAAAGAATTTGAGCAAACAGTAGACTAATCCTGACTATGACCACAATTATCATCCATAGATTCTTTGTTGATGTCCAAATTCATAACATCTTCCACAAGCTCATCCAATTTCATTGTGCAAGTTCTATGCCAAAAAAGAAAAAAGTATTAGTATTTCTAGGGTCTGTAAAGTTTCAATTTCCAGTTATATCCCTTGCAAATTTTTGTAATTACTTTTTTCTTTTTAAATTTAAAATATATGTTGGATATAAAAGGTATTTGACAAATCTAAAATAAAATAAATATTTATTTGTTATACGAGTTAAACGGGTTCTGTTAAGTGGGTCATTTTAGGTTGATAAAAATAAATTGGTGTGTCAAACGTGTCTATTGCGGGTTACGGGGGTTGATTCGCTTATGACACGTTTCTTATCATGTCGCTTTTGGGTCAACCCGTTTATGATCCAAACCCATTAAGGTCCAACCCTAATCCGAAAAAGTCCGTGTTGGGTTCATATCGTGTTCGCTGGTTGGGTTGAAAATAATATTTAATTTTTCTTTGTAGCTCTAAATTTTTCCTTAGTAATTTGCTGCTTTGGTGAGATGTGACCAAATTATTGATTTGATAATGATTATAGTGAAATCATTCTCCAATAGCCTTAATTAGTTTTTTTTTTTCAATTATTTCTGTTGAGAATAATGCTTTTAATTTCCTTGTATCGGGGTATCAAGGCGTGAATCACAGAGACATGTGATAACATGTCAATAGAAAGAAGAAGAGTTTGAATCCTTACGAGAACAATGCCATGGCTTTTTGTTCTTCTCTATCTGATAGAAAAAAATTCTAATCATAAAGATAGTAGATATATCCAGGCTGCAATATTCTTCAAGTGCATAACTGCATATCAATACTCATATAAAACACAGCTAACAACAAACACGATATAAACACGTACACAACATGAACATATAGCTCAGTACTAGTAGTAGCTGTTCCACGAATAGTACAGTGAATGACAAGAAAGATAACATAAGTTGTAGCTCTTATTTCTAAATATTTAGCTATGCATTCAGTTGGCAGTTGGGGGTTTATGGGGTGGCTTGTGAGAAGGACTTGGTGGCTTATTTTCAGTAGTTGGAGGCTTCAAGTTCTTTCGGGGTGGCCTTTGCGAGTCTTTATGATCTTCTGGGTGATGATCATGTGGTGGCTTGTGCTCCGGTGGTGGCTTCTCTCCTTTACCCTTTGGTGGCTTGTGTTCTGGGAATGGTTTCTTCTCTCCCTCTTCAACTGAGGTTGGTGGTTTGTGTTTTGGTGGTGGCTTTGCTCCCTTGGGAGGAACTTTACCATCAATGGAAGATGACTCCAATAGAAGGTGTCCAGGGTGATGACCATGTGGTGGCTTGTGCTCTGGTGGTGGCTTCTCTCCTTTACCCTTTGATGGCTTGTGCTCTGGTGGTGGCTTCTCTCCTTTACCCTTTGGTGGCTTGTGCTCTGTTGGTGGCTTTTCTCCTTTACCCTTTGGTGGCTTATGTTCTGGGAATGGTTTCTTCTCTCCCTCTTCAACTGAGGTTGGTGGTTTGTGTTTTGGTGGTGGCTTTGCTCCCGTGGGAGGAACTTTACCATCAATGGAAGATGACTCCAATAGAACGTGTCCAGGGTGATGACCATGTGGTGGCTTGTGCTCTGGTGGTGGCTTCTCTCCTTTACCCTTTGGTGGCTTGTGCTCTGGTGGTGGCTTCTCTCCTTTACCCTTTGGTGGCTTGTGCTCCGGTGGTGGCTTCTCTCCTTTACCCTTTGGTGGCTTGTGTTCTGGGAATGGTTTCTTCTCTCCCTCTTCAACTGAGGTTGGTGGTTTGTGTTTTGGTGGTGGCTTTGCTCCCTTGGGAGGAACTTTACCATCAATGGAAGATGACTCCAATAGAAGGTGTCCAGGGTGATGATCATGTGGTGGCTTGTGCTCTGGTGGTGGCTTCTCTCCTTTACCCTTTGGTGGCTTGTGCTCCGGTGGTGGCTTCTCTCCTTTACCCTTTGGTGGCTTGTGTTCTGGGAATGGTTTCTTCTCTCCCTCTTCAACTGAGGTTGGTGGTTTGTGTTTTGGTGGTGGCTTTGCTCCCTTGGGAGGAACTTTACCATCAATGGAAGATGACTCCAATAGAAGGTGTCCAGGGTGATGACCATGTGGTGGCTTGTGCTCTGGTGGTGGCTTCTCTCCTTTACCCTTTGGTGGCTTGTGCTCTGGTGGTGGCTTCTCTCCTTTACCCTTTGGTGGCTTGTGCTCTGTTGGTGGCTTTTCTTCTTTACCCTTTGGTGGCTTGTGTTCTGGGAATGGTTTCTTCTCTCCCTCTTCAACTGAGGTTGGTGGTTTGTGTTTTGGTGGTGGCTTTGCTCCCTTGGGAGGAACTTTACCATCAATGGAAGATGACTCCAATAGAAGGTGTCCAGGGTGATGATCATGTGGTGGCTTGTGCTCTGGTGGTGGCTTCTCTCCTTTACCCTTTGGTGGCTTGTGCTCTGGTGGTGGCTTTTCTCCTTTACCCTTTGGTGGCTTGTGTTCTGGGAATGGTTTCTCTTCCTTGTCAAGTGGGGTTGGTGGCTTGTGTTTTGGTGGTGGCTTTTCTCCCTTTGGAGGAGGTTTGCCATCAATGGAAGTAGACTCCAATAGAAGGCGTCCGGGGTGATGATCATGTGGTGGTGGCTTCTCTCCCTTACCTGGGGTTGGTGGTTTGTGTTCTGGCAATGGCTTCTCTTCCTTATTGAGTGAGGTTGGTGGCTTGTGTTTTGGGGGTGGCTTTTCTCCCTTAGGAGGTTTGTGCTCATGTTTGGGAGACTCATGGTGGTCAGCCAGTGAGGCAGTGCTTAGAAGCACCACTCCAAGGAGCAACACAAGGCAGTATTTGGTAGTAGTCATCTTCGGTCTTTGGATGTTTCAAAGCAGGAAGACTCTTGGCCTTTTATAAGGGACTAGAGAGCCTATATTGCGTCAGATCATACGTCATTCAGCACTTAAAAATTAAAATAGGATTGTGTTAACAGTAAGGTGGCCTATTAACAACACACTTTTGGATAATTTTTTCATTTTTTTGGTAACTTTTCTTTATCTTGTTTGGAAATTTTTTTGACAACTTTTTTTCCTTTTTTTTTGAGTGAAACATAAAAAAAGAAACGTTAACAACTACCGCACGATGCATGTTAATATTTTCCATTAAAGAATTATGTTAATGGGCACCGTAAGGTACCCATTAACAACACACTTTTGGGTAAATTTTTTCATAACTTTTTCAGCGTTTTGGCAGTTTTTTTATTTATTTTTTAGTTATTTTTATCTCTTTCGGAAATTTTTTTAACAACTTTTTTTTCTTTTATTGAATGAAACACAAAAAAGAAAATGTTAACAACCACCGCACGATACTTGTTAACATTTCCCATTAAAATATTGTGTTAACGGGCACCGTAAGGTGCCCGTTAACAACACACTTTTACGTAATTTTTTGGTAACTTTTTCAGCTTTTTGGTAGTTTTTCATTTTTTGGCAATTTTTTTTTATCTCTTTTGGAAATTTTTTTGACAACTTTTTTTTTTTGAGTGAAACACAAAAAAAGAAACATTAACAACCACCGCACGATGTTTCTTAACATTTCCCTTAAAGGGTTGTGTTAACAGGCACCGTAAGAAGGAAGTAAATATTTTATGCTAAAGCTTAGTTCCTCATCAATTATCTTACTTTGAATTTTTATATCCTAAACATAGATATCATTCCCACAAGAAGGAAGTAAATCCACATACTGGTCACTTAATAATGTAATATGTACATGGTTCAACATCAACACTATACCGCAAGAAGCGTGTAGGGAAAAAAGCACCTAACTTTAGAAGGCTTTTCAATTATAAAATATATATATTCACTTTTTGTGTATCATTTTATACTCCATCAATTATAATTTTTTATATATTAATTGCTTTTATAAAATAATTAAAGTTCAAAAAAAAAAAAATCAAATATATGCCTATCATGATTGAGAATATAAAGTATGCATAAGGAGTATATGTCAATGAGCTACAAGCACATTGAGGCTTTTATGAATTTTTTACTTCTATTATATATTATATATTATATTAAATATTCAATATTAGAAATGAAATATGAATGAGATGACTCATGAATTGATGTGCAATTCTCAAAAATCGGTATTTCTTGTGTCAGCCCTACTACTTAAATTGAGCAGTTTTTCCATTTATTTATTCATAATAAATTTTTTTGTCTTAATTTTTATTATTTTTCTTTACCTATTATCTATGAAGCGCGCGTCGGTGCCGTGTCTGAGTTTTTTTTTTTTTTTTTTCACGAATTTGCGTAAACTCGGCTTGTTTTGCGCTGAACCGGGCCAATATCGGCCAGAATAGGGCCGAATCGGGTCGTATCGGCCGATGATCGAAATAGACTGAAATGGCCGAAACAGGCCAAAATTTTCCTTGAAACATGCCTGAACAACTAAAATCGGCTTTGAATGAGACCCAAACATTCTAAATCTATCCTTCCTCAATTTTATTATGAATATTTGTTGCTTCTTTTGTGTTTTCTTTTTTGTTTTGTGTTTCTTGCATTCTTCTTTCTTTGTTTTGTGAATCAAGGCATAGTAATGTATTTTTTAAGGATATTTTAATAGTAAAAATATATAGAAAATATAAGTATAAATAAAAATATTTTTAATAATTTTTTAATCATTGCACCCGCACCCTACTTTTTCAAAAATTTTCAAGTCCCACACCTGCACCCATACTCGCACCCGTGCTTCATAGCCTATTATGTTATATTTTTTGCTTAAATAACCATATATATATATATATATATATATATATCTTTTTAATTGATTTTACTTTATTTTTATATATGAGTAGCGTATTTGCCCTTTTGTGAAGTTATTAGATTAGTGGATTCTTAAATCAATTAGCAAGCTACAAACTTAAGAATTTGTTAATTATTATATAAGTTTTAAAACTTTAAAAAAAATTAGTAGCATTATTATATATGAGTGGCCCACTTTCTTTCCTTATTTTATTTTATTTTAAAAAGAAATTAGTTGATATCTGAAATTTTAGAGTGTAAAATTCAAACACTCCTAAACTTTTCGGAGTAAAATCCATTAGGCTTGCACTTCTTACAAAACCCAATATGAGTGGCCCACTTTCTTTCCTTTATATATATATATATATATATAAAATAGTTCATAAATAAAAGTAAAATTCTGAAACTTTAGAGTATAAAATTCAAACACTCCCAAACTTTAGGGAGTAAAATCTAAAAGCCTCTATAGTTTAAGAGGTAAAATCCAAATTCTAAAAAGTTAGAGTTTAAAATCTAAATACCTTCAAACTTTAGGAGTATAATTTGTAATGAAGAGGGTTTGATGTCATTTGAGCTATGTTGTGAGTGTTGAGTTTAGGGCATATGTTATAGAAAACCAATCATATATTCACATTGTTCTTGTTCCCAAAGTTCATAACCTAGAGAATATGATTGAGTTCAGACGAATTTCCTTATGTAATGTTTTAAATTAAGGTAGGCAAAGCTATTGACTAATAGATTGAAGAGATTGCTACCTTGGATTATTTTGGACTTACATAGTGCTTTTGTTCCAGGATGGCTTATAATTGATCAAGTTCGCATTTGAGATGCTTCATTTGATGAGTATAAGAAAAAAACGATGAAATAGGAGAATGACTTTAAAAGCTTGATATGAAAAAAGCCTATGACAAAGTTGAATCGCCTAAAAATTTCAGCTATGTTGATTTTTTTTTTTAATGTCACTGCTTATTTGGTTTGGAATAAGAAATAGTCTTGTCTTTGAAGGTCTCAAGTGGGAAGTAGGTCATGGATTTTCAACAGCAATAACAAGTGGGCCATTTTCTTCAACTGCCAGATAATATAATCCAGCATATGTCACTATGTCAAGAGCCTCAAATTGTGTGTGTGTGTGTGTTTTTTAATTTTTATTATCAATCCTAGGATGTTTTGTGTGTGTTCTGTGAAATCATTTGTTGGGTTTTTGATAATTTTAATGAAATTCTACTATTTCTATTCAAAACAAAATAAAAAGCCCACTTTTTTATATCTTAAAATGTGTCCTGCCATATGCCCATATTAAAAAATCCACAAATTTTATTGAGGAGAAAGGTTTAAAGACAAAGATGAACAAATTTTACTAGTGGTTTTTGGTGTGAGGTGACAGAAAGCGTGCCACGTGAGGTGGTGTGTTGTGGCTGGGATCCTTAATCTCTCCTCTAGTGGAGTGAACTGAACTATCTTTTTATTGTTAAGTACAAACGGTGTTAGAATAATTTGGCTATGGGGCCTAGGGATTTAATTGTTATTTCAAAAAGTTCAGGGTTTAGCTCCTTTACTTGGAATTTTGGGTTTAATAGAATTTATAATGACAAGTATGACATGAAATCAGTTGTAGCACGTTGGTAGTTCATAACGAACATTGAATTTGGATTCAAATCCCAGCAGTGGAAAATTCTTTTTGGCTGTTTTTTTATTGGGTCTGTGCGTGAGAATTGAGATCTTCTCTTTGGGCATGCTTTTCTTACAAAACCCAATATGAATGGCCCACTTTTAATTTTATTTTTAAAAAATATGTTCATAAATAAAATAACTTATGCCAATCAGAGTTATCAAACACACCCAATATTCTCACTCTCATTGTCCACTTTATTTTTATTTTATTTTGTTTTGTTTTTGACTACTTAGTTTATATACTCGCTTTCAAATTTCAATTAAGAGCACATGTTAGTGCCAATAGCCTTATAACTCAACCAAAACTTTTTGGTATTTTCAATGGAGACATATAAGGTTTAAATTTCCTCATTCCCATAATTGAAGAATAAGGCCTGTGTTAGTGGATTTAGGTGTGAGAGGTAGAGGTAGAGGGCTAATTAGGGTATGTGCTAAAAAATGCAAACGGTTGTAAGATACAAAACATGATAAGTGAGTATTAAATTTGGGATTTTTGTAAACCTAAAAATAGATAGAATATTTTCACACATGTACGTTGGCAAGGGAATAAACCAACCCATCTATTAGCCAAACATGGTCAAAGCGTTGTTGATTTCACCGCTTGGATTGAAGAGAACCCCTGCTTCATTGAGAAGGCTCTTATTCATGATGTATTTTCTTTTTCGCATTTTCGATAAAGTAAGAGTATTTCACATTAAAAAAAAAAATTTCCACCACACTCTGAACACATTGTTCTCATCATCTCTTGCAAACGCTCATTGTAACCAACACCACCAACAATAAGAACATCTTTCGTGTCACAGTGTGCCATTGCCCTTTTGGTAATCTCCACAAGCATTGCAAACACAGTTTCCTGCAACATATTACATATCAAAACATCACACACAATATATGTTAGAATAATATAAATAAAGATATTTTTCGGGTGTATAAGTAAAATAAAAGAGAGAAAATTGTATGGTCTAGTATATGTAACTTTAGAAAAGTCCCTCCCATAGAGGGTGAGTTAGCTTTTGAGAGAGAGAGAATTAAGGCGAAGAACTAACAAACATATGATGATACAACATCTAATGATTGAGATATGAAGAATAGCTTAGTTCAAATACAAAATAATTTATGACTACAGTTTACCTGCAATGAGTAACACAAGTCCGCAGCGGTGCACTCATTATTTTTTAGCTTTGTCCACAGCAGTGGCTTCAATATAGCTCAATATTCCAATAAAAGATACATCCATCCCTTTTACAACATAAGGAAGGTCTATAAATTGTTCTCCTTTCTTTGCAAGCTGGTGAAGAAAAAAATAAAATAATATCAGGCATGTCAACACTATTTTCAGAAAACTGAAAATAAACCGTAACAAATGAACGCGGTCAAGCATTTAGAATGAATCAATAACCAAGGCACAGAGGCTCTAAAAAAATTGGATGTGATAGAATATAACATGAAATAGCGTAGCAAACCTGATTGCAATCTAAACTTTTCTGAACTTTAAAGTCTAAATCTAAACTAAGCCACCCTAAAGCTTTAAAGAACTTGCTGTCAGAGTTTCTTTACATCTAGCTTTAGAAAATATAAAATAAAAATCCCAATTTCCTGTAACTTTTAAGCTATTAGGGATCAATCTTTTGTAACCTGATTTCAACCACAAATCCTCTAATTTCCTATCATATTTTTTAGAACATTAAAACTTCGTTCCCCTATTTCAAGGAAAATTCTACTTTCCTATTACCCTATGTCTGCTCAGTTGCATATGCGGGAAGCAATTATTTGCACTGTATCACACGATCTCCTAAACCATCAGAATTTGCACCAATGAAAGATCAAAGAACATTAGCACCAAGTATTCTTCCTCCCTTCAACCCCTTCATAGACGGTTTCTATCCTCCATAACATAGAATGAGGAAAAGCAAATCACAAGTGCAATTTCCAATAATAGAAAAATTCATTTCCAGAAAAGAACCCACCTTGCATCAGCTTATAAATAAATAATTAATATTCTAGTAAACTAGCCACCACTAGCCAATGAACTCTTCCTGCACTAACCCTATTCAGACTAAGAATCACTTCTATACACTAAAAAACCTACCAAAAATCACACTTCACTCCCACCTCATCTTCAAAGTCAAAAGACATCCCTCTCATTTGGTCTTGACTGCATTCATATCAGGAAGCTGTTAGCAATGAAGTATCATTGCGTGTAAAAGAGACCAGAATTTCATTGCAAGTCTCCTAATTATTAATAGGTAAACTTCTCAATACATAGCAAACACAGGACAAATTCTCATCTGCACCATTAATCTTTACCTGATGCTGATATAGCTACACCAATCGGGTAAAACCAGAGTAATCAAACCCTGTCGATAATGCATAGCAACACATTGTGCTGGAAATACATTGGACACCCTGGAGAACACATAGGTTATGCTATTATAAAATGAAGGCACTAATTGTAAATCTTCAAAGAACAAGAAGTGAAACTCCATAAATGTAATATTAATATATTTTCAATCGAGATACAGGATATCAAGAATCATCAAAGTATTGACTACTCTCATTTAACATTAGATTGCACGAAGTAAGATTTCTCAATAAAAATCACATTGTTATTCTAGATAAACCAATTTGACCCTTTAAATTTTGGACACAATAAAGAAGGCACTTAAGTGTCCATACATATATCCTCCATAAATTAAAGTATTTTACTTGATGGCAAAATGATAAGCACATTGCATTTTACGTTGTATGATCATCTAAAGCAAATAAGGATATAAATATAAATCTACACATTCAAGAAGCATATATATTTTTGATTACCAAGTTACATATGCACACGGTGGATCTTAAATCCATGGCCTAACCATTCACCTTGCTTTTATAAGGGAAGGAGGTGCTTTGGGCTAGAGCTTATTGGCCACATTCCACACACTTACATGTATATCGATCTTAATGGTCCTCATAGTGAAATCAATTTTGTCTTAGTTATATTTAACAAATAAATTAATTATCAATATATTCAATAAATAAATCAATGAAAGCAAATCTCTATATAAGTAAAAAATAAAATAAAAAAAGAAACCCAAAAATTAAAAAGATGAAGAAGCATTGAAAATATTTATATGTAGGGTCAGCTATATAAGGTGAAAACTCCACCCATGTTCAGATGCTCCATGTTATATCCAGGTTTTGGATCATTGGAGAGTGTTAACACTCTAGCAAATCGATCCAAGCAATTTCCAACTGCAATATCAATGGTCTCCCCTAAGATCTGGTACTGCCCTTCACTGTATGCTATTACCTGTGTAATTCCACCATTAACATGCAATATAACAGGATCATCTGCCCCAGTCACAATCCTTCCCATCTCGATAACAATGGGCTTCTTCCACAGTAGTGGTGCTCCCATGCCAGGACCCTTGGTGTAACATAGGCAATCTATTTCATCTGGGGTTATTTGGGCAGTCTTCAAAGCAGATTTGATCAATGGAAGAATGTGTTGGAGATGGTGTTGAGCAGTTTCTCGTGGAAGGAATCCTTGGCCAGGAGGGGTAATGTAGGTATGGCGTGGATTTGATAGAATGGTGCCATCTAAAGTTACAATCCCAATACCAATCTTGTTGGCTGAACCCTCAAAGCCTAGGGCTATCATCTTCTTCATTTTTAAATTAATACCAAGAGTACCCTGTGATTCAAGTCCATAAACAAAAATTTAAGTATCTTCCACTAATTGAAATCTGTGAGAAAAGATGGATAAATTTACACACAGACAAGGAAATATGAAGATAACAAAGATTTTTTTTTGGAAAAGTAAAGATAACAAAGAACTCTCTCTAACAATAACATTGAATAAAACCGTACAAAGATCTTTGAAACATTATACTTAGCAAGTCTGTCTAGCTACAATTCAGTTTTAAAAGGGTTTTGAGATTTGGAAATTAAAAGACAAGCCTAAGCCTAACTAGTCCAAAATAATATCATAATCACATCTAGTTAAAAGATACATAGCTCACATTAACATTTGGTGCTTTATCATCAACATGCTAACCATTAACTACATCAGACCAAAACAATGACCCTGAACTGCTTCAATTATTTCAATGTAAAATGTAACACATTCCCTCTTTTAGTTCCTCAACCTGTGATTCAGTCAAATAGATAAGAAACTATAAAACCATAAAAAAAAAAAATTTCTTTCAAATCCTTCTTAACTCTCAACAGTTGTATTACATCCTTTTATCACCCTTGGAGTCATCTTTCCCATGAGCTATCAACATACTAATAGATTTTATTGCAATGAAGCCACCTCAAGAACATTACATAGCAAAAGATAGCCTAAAGAGTATCTATAAAGAAAATTACACGCAAAAAGAAATATAATTAGCAAATTCTGTTAGGGTACCACAGTCATAGAGACCTATGACTGTGGACCATCCACAGAGAAATCTAAGAAAAGAAAGCTTCAGTGAGCCAAAGCCATGCATTTCCTGTAATTAGAAACGCCCTATTTAAGATGTTTCCTATGAAGTCTCCTGATCATGATGGTTTTCCTGCTTTTTTATTTTATAAGTAAGTAATATTATTTATTCAAATAGAATAGTACTTCGTGGTCATGATGATGAACACAAAGTATCTAACAAAATACAAAACAAAAAGAAAAAAAGAATCATACATTCATATTGAAGAGGGTCTGATGTAATTTGAGCTATGCTGTCAGCGCTGAGTTTGGGGCATATGTTATAGAAAATCAATCATACATTCATATTTCCTAACCCAGAGAATATGGCTTATTTCAGACCAATGTCCTCATGTAATGTTTTATATAAGGCGGTTGAGAAGGTATTGTCTAATAGATTGAAGAGGGTGTTACCTTGGATTATTTCGGACTCACAGAGTGCTTTCGTTCTAGGATGGCTTATAATGGATAATGTTTGCATTTGAGATGCTTCATTTGTTGAGTATGAGGAAAAAAGGACGAAATGGGCAAATGGCTTTAAAGCTTGATATGACAAAGTTGAATGACCTTAAACTTTCAGCTATATTGATTTTTATTTTTTCTTTCTGTCTCTGCTTATCTAGTTTGGAATCAATGAGATAATATTGTCTTAAAAGGTACAATGATACTGTATCAAGTGGGTCATGGATTTTCAGTAGCAACAACAGCTGAGACATGTTCTTCTACTGCCAGATATTATAACCCAACACATGTCAGTGTGTCAAGAGCCTCCAACTTTGTTTTTATTTTATTTTATTATTATTATCAATCCTAGGATGTTGTGTGTGTTTTGTGAAATAAACTGTGGGGTTTTTGAAAATTAATGTAATTCTCTTATTTCTATCCAAAAAAGGAAAATCATAAAGAAAGCTACTTTTATATCTTAAAATGTGTCTTGCCCATATTACAATCCACAATTTTATTGAGGAGGGGGTTTCCAGCATGCGGCGACGAAAGGCGTGCCGCGTGTAGCAGTGTGGGCGGCGAGCGGTGGCCGGGCTCCTCTCTCTCTCTACTGAACTGTCCTTTGATTGTTAAGTACAAACGCTGTTAACTGATTGTCCTTTGAACTATCCCAATACTGTTGTGACTTGTGTCTTTTTTTATTATTTCTTTTTTATTATTATTATTTTTTTTATCATGGCTTCATCGTGTTCCTCTGCCTCTTCTACTGTCAAGTCAACACCACTGCTTCTGCTTCTCCTTCTCCCACCATACTTACCACCATTCATCATTTGATCACTATCAAATTGACTTGTGGCAACTACTTACAAATTGTTCCTTATCTCAAGGGGTAGCATCTCTATGGCTATCTCCAGCATATGCCACTGTGTCAAGAGCCTCCAATTGTGTGCGTGTTGTGAATTCATCTGTTGAGTTTTGATAATTTTAAAAAGGTCAGGCTTTAGCTCCTTTACTTGGACTTTAAGGGTTTAATATAATATTTAATGACGAACATGACATGAAATCCGCTGTAGCACTTTGGCAAATTCAACCCACATAGATTCTTGAAATCGGTTCGAATCCCGGCTGCGGAAAAATTCTTTTTTGCTGTTTTTTTTTATTTTTTTATTGGGTCTATGCATGAGAAATGAAATCTTCTTTTTGCTGTTTTTTTTGTTTTTTTTTATTTATTATTGGGTCTAGAATTGAAATCCTCTCATTGGGGCCGCAATTCTTACAAACCCAATATGAATGGCCCATTTGATTTTTTATTTCTATTTTAAAAAATATATGTTCATAAATAAAATAATCTATGCCAATCAGAGTTATCAAACACACCCAATATGCTCACTCTTAGTGTTTGTTTGTTTGATTTTTTTAATTATTTATTTTATATACTCGCTTTCAATTAAGAGAACATGTTAGCAGGGCCAACCCAACCTAATTGCCTCAAGCGAAAGATTTATGTGAGACCTTATATATAAATATTAATTAAATAAAATTATTAAATATTAATCAAATTGAGGCTAATTTGATGTGTTAAATACATAATTTAATGAATAATGGTATAATACTAACTAAAGCTAAGGCTAATTTCATATAGAGAATTGAATATTATAGTTGAAAAATAAAATTATCAAAAAAAAAATTTAAAAAAAGAAAATTAATTGATGTGTGGCTTTGTAGTAGATTAGTTTACAAATATTAAAGTTTCAAACTATTAGGGAAGATTAATCATCATCATTGATGATCTAACACATTTGCAATTTTTTTTAAAGCCCTGTTAGAAATAAAGAAGGAAAATACTAAAGGTACTACAAAATGTTTACAATATAATGTGACAATAATAGTGATTGGTGAGCTTCAATAATGTAATTAATGAATATTTAAAATACTTTTTTGTGATTGGTAACATGTCAATTTGTAAATCTATAGTTAAATTGTTAAAATATCCCTAATATCACTAATAATAAAAAGTGCACAACCATTTGAAAATTTCATATTTTTTATAATTTATTTTGGCCTTTTACAATCGGATGGTGGCCTTTTTTGTAAAGGGTAAATATTTTTTGTGGTGGGGGCCTTAGGTGTAGTACTAAGTTGCCAAGGCCTCGGGCTGGCCTGCATGTTAGTGCTAATAAGAAAACAAACTTTTTACCTTGGAACTAACTAAAAAGAGGCTTTTAATTTGTAAAAAATGTGCTTAAGTGCTGTGTGTGAGTTTTAGAAAAGAAAATTAGGGTTTTAAAAAAGATAGAGGCCAAAAAATAACTTTCTCTAGTTAGCTTATTGATTTGAAATATAAGATGAGTATTTATAAGTTAAAATTAGGATTTTGGGGGCATTTTAATGGTCTTTGGACGTTACTAAGGATCTAGGTGCCAGCCCACATCAAAGAATGATGTTTTGGGCCCTTAAAATGAAATTTTAAAATCCAGAAATTTGGCTTGTGTACGCATGGTTAGGGCATGCATATGCATACCCTAATTCCTGATAGCTCTGATGGCTCGACTTCAAATGGTCATAACTCACTCAATTTAAATTCAAATTAGGCAAAATTTGTGTTCAAATTGACATCAAGGATGTCTAATTTCCAATGAAACAAACATCACTCTAAATTTATTTGTGAATCAAAAGTTATGGTCAAAACAATGAGCAAATGTCATTTTTCAAAATTGTTTTCAATGCGATTTTGAGCACTTTTGAGTTGTGATTGCTTCCAAACTATTGTGAACTTTTTAAATTCCCTTGGTTGACATATGTGAAGCTCATCATTAAAATTTATTGCTAGAACCTAATTAATTTGAGAAAATATATATTATGATTAATGTATAGCCACAAACCTTATATTATTTCCTTGAATACTTTCTTTCTCTTTCCTAATTAATTTAAAGTTAGGCAAATGAAAGGCATAAAAATTGATACATGAAAAGAAGTGGTAAAAGTTAGGTTTTAATTTTTACAAAACTTAGTTTTTAGATCTTCTTTTCCCTTAATTTTTTAGTTTTCTATGTTTTAAGAGGAGAGAGACATAAAAAGGTAACAAAAATACAAATTTACCCCTGTTTTTAGTCGATGTGGGTAACGGGAGACAAACAAAGCTAACCTCAGGTGGGTAAAGTGCTAATATTTAAACTATAAGTAGTCAAAGTGTTTTTGGGCAAACCACATGCTGGTAAAGTGTAATTTTCCCTAATATTTTTTAGATCAATCATTGATATCACTTTTTTACTTATCGTTTTTTATTATTTCTATCCATTTTAAAAATTCTCAGTTTATAACATGATTTTATATCCCGTTGTATATACTAGCCTTTGAGCACGCGCGCGAGCATGTGCTCAGAGGCTTTTCTATTTTTTGGATAAAGATTAATAATTTGCATTTATTATAATTTAAAATTTCTACTTTTTTCAATCACAAAAAGGAAAAAAAAAAAAAATCTAACGATGTGATGAAAACGTGGGGTGAGTTTTGTAGATTGGAGGAGTTTTAAAACTAATAAAAGAGCGTTATTATTTTGTAGGGAGTTAGTGAGTAGATGTAGGAATTTAAATCAATGTAAAAATAGGAGTTATTAGAAGCAGGAAGACAATTTTTTTTTTTTTTTTTTGTTGAGAAACACACACACACACACATATATATATAGGGGAAGGGAAGCAGGAAAGGATTTTAACGTAGATATAGAAATTTATTATTTTTGTCAATTTACGATTTTAGCCCCATTATAAGTTTTTGGTAGGGGTATTTTTGACAATAAAAAAAGCAATAACTAACTTTCTTTTGCCAATTTACTATTTTAACCTCATTTTTAAATTGTTGGTTAATTAATTTCGGGGTATTTTTAATAAATAACTTTTTGAATCCTCTTAATATATACAGATAACGTGATTTTTCATTTCAAAATGCCAAATTTTATTTAAAATTCAGTTGTGTTTTTCATAATTTTTATTAACAAAAAATTTCTAAGTTAATACCCTTAATATATCCATTAAGAAGCAACTATAACAAATCCCCCATTTTTAGGTGACTTTTTGTTTCTTTTGGTTATTTATATTTACCCTTTACCCTATTTTAGCCAGGGGTGTTAATTCAGGTTAGCGTGTCGAGTTTATGTCGTGTCGAGGTAGGGGTATTCGACTAAATGACTCAATCCTAACCTGACCTATTTAATAATCGTGTCATGATCTTTCAACCCTAACCCGACCTGTTAATAAGGCAGGTTGACCTGGCCCAACCCATTTGACACGCTTAATAAACGAGTCGTATTGGGTCGACACAAATGTAACACAACCCATTTCAACCTGCATAATATTAAATATAACATCCATCTAGAATTTTTTTTAATCCCAAAAAGCGGTGCATACACCTCAAGTCTTTAACCCATATTCAAAATAATATAGTTCAACAAAAATATATCATTCATTTAGAAATAAGTTCTTTACACTCCAAAAGAAGTGTATGCACTTCAACCCAAATTCAAAATTAAAAAAAAAAAAAATAACATAGTTCAACAAAAATATAATATCCTTGGAACTCGTCAAATTCTAAGTATTAATATTGAAATAATTTGAGCAAACAGTAGACTAATCCTGACTATGACTACAATTATCATCCATAGATTCTTTGTTGATATCTAAATTCATAACATCTTCCACAAGTTCATCCAATTTTATTTGTGCAAGTTCTATGCCGAAAAAGAAAAAAGTATTAGTACTTCTAGGGTTTGTAAAGTTTCAATTTCCAGTTATATCCCTTGTAAATTTTTGTAATTACTTTTTTCTTTTTAAATTTAAAATATATGTTGGATATAAAAGGTATTTGACAAATCTAAAATAAAATAAATATTTATTTGCTATACGAGTTAAGCGGGTTCTGTTAAGTGGGTCGTTTTGGGTTGATAAAAATAAATTGGTGTGTCAAACGTGTCTATTGCGTGTTACGGGGGTTGATTCGCTTATGACACGTTTCTTATCATGTCGCTTTCGGGTCAACTCGTTTATGATCCAAACCCATTAAGGTCCAACCCTAATCCGAAAAAGTCCATGTCGGGTTCATATCATGTTCGCGGGTTGGGTTGAAAATAATATTTAATTTTTCTTTGTAGCTCTAAATTTTTCCTTAGTAATTTGCTGCTTTGGTGAGATGTGACCAAATTATTGATTTGATAATGATTATAGTGAAATCATTCTCCAATAGCCTTAATTAGTTTCAATTATTTCTGTTGAGAATAATGCTTTTAATTTCCTTGTATCGGGGTATTAAGGCGTGAATCACAGAGACATGTGATAACATGTCAATAGAAAGAAGAAGAGTTTGAATCCTTAAGAGAACAATGCAATGGCTTTTTGTTCTTCTCTATCTGATAGAAAACAATTCAAATCATAAAGATAGTAGATATATCCAGGCTGCAATATTCTTCAAGTGCATAACTGCATATCAATACTCATATAAAACACAGCTAACAACAAACACTATATAAAAACGTACACAACATGAACATATAGCTCAGTACTAGTAGTAGCTGTTCCACGAATAGTACAGTGAATGACAAGAAAGATAACATAAGTTGTAGCTCTTATTTATAAATATATAGCTATGCATTCAGTTGGTAGTTGGGGGTTTGTGGGGTGGCTTGTGAGAAGGACTTGGTGGCTTCTTTTCAGCAGTTGGAGGCTTCAAGTTCTTTCGGGGTGGCCTTTGCGAGTCATTATAATCTTCTGGGTGATGATCATGTGGTGGCTTGTGCTCCGGTGGTGGCTTCTCTCCTTTACCATTTGGTGGCTTGTGTTCTGGGAATGGTTTCTTCTCTCCCTCTTCAACTGAGGTTGGTGGTTTGTGTTTTGGTGGTGGCTTTGCTCCCTTGGGAGGAACTTTACCATCAATGGAAGATGACTCCAATAGAAGGTGTCCACGGTGATGACCATGTGGTGGCTTGTGCTCTGGTGGTGGCTTCTCTCCTTTACCCTTTGGTGGCTTGTGCTCTGGTGGTGGCTTCTCTCCTTTACCCTTTGGTGGCTTGTGCTTTGGTGGCGGCTTCTCTCCTTTGCCCTTTGGTGGCTTGTGTTCTGGGAATGGTTTCTTCTCTCCCTCTTCAACTGAGGTTGGTGGTTTGTGTTTTGGTGGTGGCTTTGCTCCCTTAGGAGGAACTTTACCATCAATGGAAGACGACTCCAATAGAAGGTGTCCAGGGTGATGATCATGTGGGGGCTTGTGCTCTGGTGGTGGCTTCTCTCCTTTACCCTTTGGTGGCTTGTGTTCTGGGAATGGTTTCTCTTCCTTGTCAAGTGGGGTTGGTGGCTTGTGTTTTGGTGGTGGTTTTTCTTCCTTTGGAGGAGGTTTGCCATCAATGGAAGTAGACTCCAATAGAAGGTGTCCGGGGTGATGATCATGTGGTGGTGGCTTCTCT
Source organism: Castanea mollissima (assembly GCA_014183005.1). NCBI lineage: Eukaryota > Viridiplantae > Streptophyta > Magnoliopsida > Fagales > Fagaceae > Castanea > Castanea mollissima. The sequence continues at coordinate 39,005,774 of JACAVU010000009.1, read as the reverse complement.
CCCTTACCTGGGGTTGGTGGTTTGTGTTCTGGCAATGGCTTCTCTTCCTTATTGAGTGAGGTTGGTGGCTTGTGTTTTGGGGGTGGCTTTTCTCCCTTAGGAGGTTTGTGCTTATGTTTGGGAGGCTCATGGTGGTCAGCCAGTGAGGCAGTGCTTAGAAGCACCACTCCAAGGAGCAACACAAGGCAGTATTTGGTAGCAGTCATCTTTGGTCTTTGATGGTTCAAGGCAAGAAGACTCTTGGCCTTTTATAAGGGACTAGAGAGCCTATATTGCGTCAGACATTACGTAATTCAGCACTTAAAAATTAAAATAGGGTTATGTTAATAGGCACCTTATCGTGCTCGTTAACAACACACTTTTGGATAATTTTTTGGTAACTTTTTTAGTTTTTTGGTAATTTTTTTTTTTGAAAATTTTTTTGCCAACTTTTTTTTCCTTTTTTTTTAGTGAAATATAAAAAAAGAAACATTAACAACCACTGCACGATACTTGTTAACATTTTCCATTAAAGGGTTGTGTTAAGATCGCACTTTTGGGTAATTTTTTGGTAACTTTTTCAGCTTTTTGACAGTTTTTCATTTTTTGGCAATTTTTTTTATCTCTTTTGAAAATTTTTTGACAACCTTTTTTTTCTTTTTTTGAGTGAAACACGAAAAAGAAAACGTTAACAACCACCGCACGATGCTTGTTAACATTTCCCATTAAAGGATTGTGTTAACGAGCACTGTAAGGTGTTACGGTGCGTGTTAACAACACACTTTTACGTAATTTTTTGGTAACTTTTTTAGCTTTTTGGCAGTTTTTCATTTTTTGGCAATTTTTTTTTATCTCTTTTGGAAGTTTTTTTGACAACTTTTTTTTTTGGAGTGAAACACAAAAAAAGAAACGTTAACAACCACCGCACGATGCTTGTTAACATTTCCCATTAAAGGGTTGTGTTAATGGGCACCGTAAGGTGCCCGTTAACAACACACTTTTGGGTAATTTTTTGGTAACTTTTTAAAATTTTTTGGCAGTTTTTGGCAATTTTTTTTATCTCTTTTGGAAATTTTTTTAACAACTTTTTTTCCTTTTTTGAGTGAAACAAAAAAAAAAAAAAAAAAAAACGTTAAAAACCACCGCACGATACTTGTTAACATTTCCCATTAAAATATACCCTACCAGAGAAACAGTTCCAAAGAGATATCTTTTCTTCTTTAATGTTAAAATCTAAATATTAATTTATGGGGTTCAATCGGGTTCTACTGAGTTCAAAAGTTGACAATGTACCAAAGCTGTTCTTTGCTTTCCATGCACAGATCTCATTTGCATGCAATATTAGAATATTTTATGCTAAAGCTTAGTTCCTCATCAATTATCTTACTTTGAATTTTTATATCCTAAACATAGATATCATTCCCACAAGGAGGAAGTAAATCCACATACTGGTCACGTAATAATGTAATATGTACATGGTTCAACATCAACACTATACTGCAAAAAGCGTGTAGGGAAAAAAGCACCTAACTTTAGAAGGCTTTTCAATTATAAAATACATATATTCACTTTTTGTGTATCATTTTATATTCCATCAATCATAATTTTTTATATATTAATTGCTTTTATTAAATAAATAAATTCAAAAAAAAAATCAAATATATGCCTATCATGATTGATAGAATATAAAGTATGCATAAGGAGTATATGTCAATGAGCTACAAGCACATTGAGGCTTTTATAAATTTTTTACTTCTATTATATATTATCATCATTTTTAATAACATGGCGTTGAAGCCCCACATCGTGAGTAGATTATATGCATACACGGTGGCATGATAAATGTACAGTTTTAGCTATTTTTCAAAAACACTAAAAAAGTGCACAATGGTTTTTCTCGAATTCCCACTTAGGATGACGACTTTACTAGCTACTAGACACTGCACCAGTGGTTAGAGGAAAGATGCAAACAAGTCATGTGATGGGGGCAGAAATCAAACTTATACAAAATATAATGTAGTAATCAAGCATCTTAATGGATAGCAAATGGATAACCATACACAATTTAGTGTGAACTGTTGAAATTAGAGGCACATTGATCTTGTATGGCTCGTTACAAATACTATTTTAGTCATATCGTATGATTCATACGGTTTAAAAGAACTTAAGTGAGACATGCAAGTGTCACATGAGCTTTGTATCACTTTATTATTTTTTTTTTTAAAGAATACTAAGTATTTTAATACACATGTGGAGCATCAAAGAAAGTCTCAAAAAAATTGATAATGGTGTATATTCAAAAGGAACTCATTACTTCAGTAAGTAAGCGTACACATGTTTGTAAATAATTAATTAATTTGTTGGTAGGCATTAGAGTTTGTTTTAAGTTTGTAAGAGATGGATTAGCTTGTTATGCTCTGTTTTAATAGATAAATAACAGAGATGATTATAATTATAATAATATATAAGTAAGACACTCGACCAATGAACTATGTTGTTGATGTGGTTGTCAAGTGATATGTGAGATAACCAATGAATTATCTTAATTCCTATGTTTCTTCTTTTCCCACTTAGGAGTGTGACCTTTGATCAGTGATTCAGTGGTAGAGCCAGGTCAGGTCATGGCCCCTAAAAATTTTCAAATAATTCTTAATTAATTTTGGGAGTAAACTTGTTTGTTGTGGTTGTTGTATTTATATGTGAATATTATATTAAATATTCTATATTGGAAATGATATATTAATGGCATTACTCAGGAATTGATGTGCAATTCTCAAAAATCGGTATTTCTTGTGTTAGCCCTACTGCAAAAATTGAGTAGTTTTTCCATTTATTTATTCATAATAAATTTTTTTGTCTTAATTTTTATTATTTTTCTTTACCTATTATCTATGAAGCGCGCGTCGATGCCGTGTCTGAGTTTTTTTTTTTTTCACAAATTTGCGCCAACTCGGCTTGATTTGCATTGAACCAAGCTAATACCGGCCAGAATAAGGCCGAATCGAGTCGTATCAGTCGGTGACCGAAATGGGTTGAAAATATCCGAAACAGGCCAAAATTTGCCTTGAGACATGCCGGAACAGCTAAAATTGGCTTTGAATGAGACCTAAACGTTCTAAATCTATCCTTCCTCAATTTTATTATGAATATTTGTTGCTTCTTTTGTGTTTTCTTTTTTCTTTTGTGTTTCTTGCCTTCTTCTTTCTTTGTTTTGTGAATCAAGGCATAGTAATGTGTTTTTTAAGGATATTTTAATAGTAAAAATATATAGAAAATATAAGTATAAATAAATATTTTTTTAATCATCGCACCCGCACCCTACTTTTCCAAAAATTTCCGAGTCCCACACCCGCACCCGTACTCGCACCTGAATATAGAAACGCACCCGTGCTTCATAGCCTATTATGTTATATTTTTGCTTAAATAACTATATATATATATATATATATATATATATATATTTCTTTTTAATTGATTTTACTTTATTTTTATATATGAGTAGCGTATTTGCCTTTTTGTGAAGTTTTTGGATTAGTGGATTCTTAAATCAATTAGCAAGCTACAAACTTAAGAATTTGTTAATTATTATATAAGTTTTAAACCTTTTAAAAAAATTAGTAGCATTATTATATATGAGTGGCCCACCTTCTTTCCTTATTTTATTTTATTTAAAAAAAATTAGTTGATATCTGAAATTTTAGGGTGTAAAATTCAAACACTCCTAAAATTTTCGGAGTAAAATCCATTAGGCTTGCACTTCTTACAAAACCCAATATGAGTGGCCCACTTTCTTTCCTTTTTATATATAAAAAAAAAAAATTAGTTCATAAATAAAAGCAAAATTCTGAAACTTTAGGGTATAAAATTCAAACACTCCCAAACCTTAGGGAGTAAAATCTAAAAGCCTCTATAGTTTAAGAGGTAAAATCCAAATTCTAAAAAGTCAGAGTTTAAAATCTAAATACCTCCAAACTTTAGGAGTATAATTTGTAATGAAGAGGGTTTGATGTCATGTGAGCTATGTTGTGAGTGTTGAGTTTAGGGCATATGTTATAGAAAACCAACCATATATTCACATTGTTCTTGTTCCTAAAGTTCGTAACCTAGAGAATATGATTGAGTTCAGACGAATTTCCTTATGTAATGTTTTAAATTAAGGTAGGCAAAGATATTGACTAATAGATTGAAGAGATTGCTACCTTGGATTATTTTGGACTTACATAGTGCTTTTGTTCCAGGATGGCTTATAATTGATCAAGTTCGCATTTGAGATGCTTCATTTGATGAGTAGAAGAAAAAAATGATGAAATGGGAGAATGACTTTAAAAGCTTGATATGAACAAAGCCTATGACAAAGTTGAATTGCCTAAAACTTTCAGCTATGTTGATTTTTTTTCATGTCACTGCTTATCTGGTTTGGAATAAGAAATAGTCTTGTCTTTGAAGGTCTCAAGTGGGAAGTAGGTCATGGATTTTCAACAGCAATAACAAGTGGGTCATTTTCTTCAACTGCCAGATAATATAATCCAACATATGTCACTATGTCAAGAGCCTCAAATTGTGTGTGTGTGTGTGTGTGGTTTTTTTTTTTTTTTTAATTTTTATTATCAATCCTAGGATGTTGTTATGTGTGTGTTTTGTGAAATCATTTGTTGGGTTTTTGATAATTTTAATGAAATTCTACTATTTCTATCCAAAAAAAAAAAAAATAAAAAGCCCACTTTTTTATATCTTAAAATGTGCCCTGCCATATGCCCATATTAAAAAATCCACAATTTTTATTGAGGAGAATGGTTTAAAGACAAAGATGAACAAATTTTACTGGTGGTTTTCGGTGTGAGGTGACAGAAAGCGTGCCACGTGAGGTGGTCTGTTGTGGCTGGGATCCTTAATCTCTCCTCTAGTAGAGTGAACTGAACTATCTTTTTATTGTTAAGTACAAACAGTGTTAGAATAATTTGGCTATGGGGCCTAGGGATTTAATTGTTATTTCAAAAAGTTCAGGGTTTAGCTCCTTTACTTGGAATTTTGGGTTTAATAGAATTTATAATGACAAGTATGACATGAAATCAGTTGTAGCACATTGGTAGTTCATAACGAACATTGAATTTGGATTCAAATCCCAGCAGTGGAAAATTCTTTTTTGTTGTTTTTTTATTGGGTATGTGCATGAGAATTGAGATCGTCTCTTTGGGCATGCTTTTCTTACAAAACCTAATATAAATGGCCCACTTTTAATTTTATTTTAATAAAATATGTTCATAAATAAAATAACTTATGCCAATCAGAGTTATCAAACACACCCAATATGCTCACTCTCATTGTTCGCTTTATTTTTATTTTATTTTGTTTTGTTTTTGACTACTTAGTTTATATACTCGCTTTCAAATTTCAATTAAGAGCACATGTTAGTGCCAATAGCCTTATAACTCAACCAAAACTTTTTGGTATTTTCAATGGAGGCATATAAGGTTTAAATTTCCTCATTCCCATAACTGAAGAATAAGGCTTGTGTTAGTGGATTTAGGTGTGAGAGGTAGAGGTAGAGGGCTACAATTGTAAGATACAAAACATGATAAGTGAGTATTAAATTTGGGATTTTTGTAAACCTAAAAATAGATAGAATATTTAGATCCAACTCATTAGTCAACTCCCGATCAAGTATACCTCCTGATATCCCTGATATTATCAATGAAGAAAATTATTCTGTTGAAGAAGAAAGCTGCTTAGACTTTAATAAATGGAATATTCCTAAAATTAATGTTAATGCAATTTATAAAACAAGCTGGCTCAATTCTACTTTTAAAACTGAATTTAATGTTAAGACCATCAAGCGGGCTTATGCCATATCTAGAGTTCACGAGAAATGTTGTTTTGTTTAACAAGAAATCTATTCATGATTTCTTACTAAAGGATATAGATTCTTGCATATTGGATCTATTCAAGTTGCTGCTAAGCCACTAACTCGTAATAGTGTTAATGATTCAATATTGGATACGTTTACGTGATGCTAGATTTAGAAAATTTGAAACTAGCATACTTGGTATGATTCAGTCATCTCTGTGATATCATATTGGAAGGTGACTCCATGATCGTGTATCAAGCTCTAACTGGACTTTCCAATCCACCATTATCTGTGGAATCACTCATAGCAGGAATGTTCACTTTGCAAAGAATTTCGTCAAGTCCAATTCTCACATGTACGTCGGCAAGGGAATAAACCTGCCCATCTATTAGGAAACATGGTCAAAGCGTTGTTGATTTCACCGCTTGGATTGAAGAGAACCCCTGCTTGATTGAGAAGGCTCTTATTCATGATGTATTTTCTTGTTCGCATTTTCAATAGAGTAAGAGTATTTCACATAAAAAAAAAAAACTTCCCACCACGCTCTGAGCACATTGTTCTCATCATCTCTTGCAAACGCTTATTGCAACCAACACCACCAACAATAAGAACATCTTTCGTGTCACAGTGTGCCATTGCCCTTTTGGTAATCTCCACAAGCATTGCAAACACCATTTCCTGCAACATATTACATATCAAAATGTTACACACAATATATGTCAGAATAATATAAATAAAGATATTTTTCGGGTGTATAAGTAAAATAAAAGAGAGAAAACTGTATGGCCTAGTATATGTAACTTTAGAAAAGTCCCTCCCACAGAGGGTGAGTTAGCTTTTGAGAGAAAGAGAATTAAGGCAAAGAACTAACAAACAAATGATGATACAACATCTAATGATTGAGATATGAAGAATAGCTTAGTTCAATTAATTATTGAAGGGATGGTGCTACTGGGGCAATGCCCTTAAAGATCTAATGGATAGAAAAAAAAAAAAAAAAAACTATAACACAAATCGTCATTAAAATTTATTGCTAGAACCTAATTAATTTGAGAAAATATATATTATGATTAATGTATAGCCACAAACCTTATATTATTTCCTTGAATACTTTCTTTCTCATTCCTAATTAATTTAAAGTTAGGGAAATGAAAGGCATAAAAGTTGATACATGAAAAGGAGTGGTAAAAATTAGGTTTTAATTTTTACAAAACTTAGTTTTTAGATCTTCTTTTCCCTTAATTTTTTAGTTTTCTATGTTTTAAGAGGAGAGAGACATAAAAAGGTAACAAAAATACAAATTTACCCCTGTTTTTAGTAGATGTGGATAATGGGAGATAAACAGAGCTAACTTCAGGTGGGTAAAGTGCTAATATTTAAACCATAAGTAGTCAAAGTGTTTTCGGGTAAACCACATGCGGGTAAAATGTAATTTTCCCTAATATTTTGTAGATCAATCATTGATATCACTTTTACTTATCGTTTTTATTATTTCTATCCATTTTAAAATTGGCAATTTGTAACATGATTTTAAGTCCTGTTGTATATCTAGCCTCTGAGCACGCGCGCGAGTGTGTGCTCAGAGGCTTTCTATTTTTTGGATGAAGATTAATAATTTGCATTTATTATAATTTGGAATTTTACTTTTTTCAATCACAAAAAAAAAAAAAAAAAAAAATCTAAGGGTGTGATGAAAACGTGGGGCGAGTTTTGTAGATTGGAGGACTTTAAAACTAATAAAAGAGCGATCTTATTTTGTAAGGAGTTAGTGAGTAGATATAGGAATTTAAATCAACGTAAAAGTAGGAGTTTAATAGCAGCAGAAAGACAATTTTTTTTTTTTTTTTTTTGTTGTTGAGAAACACACACACACACACACATATATAGGTGAAGGGAAGCAGGAAGGCATTTTAACGTAGATATAGGAATTTATTATTTTTGTCAATTTACTATTTTAGCCCCATTATAAGTTTTAGGTAGGGGTATTTTTGACAATAAAAAAAGTAATAACTAACTTTCTTTTGCCAATTTACTATTTTAACCTCATTTTTAAATTGTTGGTTAATTAATTTAGGGTATTTTTGATAGGAAAAAAAAAGTAATAAATAACTTTCTGAATCCTCTTAATATATACAGATAACGTGATTTTTCATTTTAAAATGCCAAATTTTATTAAAAATTCAGTTGTTTTTTTCATAATTTTTATTTTAAAAAAAAATTCTAAGTTAATACCCTTAATATATCCATTAAGAAGCAACTATAACAAATTCCCCATTTTTAGGTGATTTTTTTTTGGTTATTTATATTTACCCTTTACCCTATTTTAGCCAGGGGTGTTACTTCGGGTTAGCGTATCGAGTTTGTGTCGTATCGAGGTAGGGGTATTCGACTAAATGGCTCAGCCATTAACCCGATCCATTTAATAATAGTGTCACGATCATTCAACCCTAACCCGACCTGTTAATAAGGTAGATTGACCTGACCCAGCCCATTTGACGCGCTTAATAAACGAGTCGTATTGAGTGAACACAAATGTAGCACAACCCATTTCAACCTGCATAATATTAAATATAATATCCATCTAGAATTTTTTTTTATCCCAAAAAGCGGTGCATACACTTTAAGTCTTTAACCCACATTCAAAATAATATAGTTCAACAAAAATATAACATTCATTTAGAAATAAGTTCTTAACACTCCAAAAGAAGTGTATACACTTCAACCCAAATTTAAAATAACAAAAATAAAATAATATAGTTCATCAAAAATATAATATCCTTGGAACTCGTCAAATGCTAAGTATTAATATTGAAAGAATTTGAGCAAACAGTAGACTAATCCTGACTATGACCACAATTATCATCCATAGATTCTTGGTTGATGTCCAAATTCATAACATCTTCCACAAGCTCATCCAATTTCATTTGTGCAATTTCTATGCCAAAAAAGAAAAAAGTATTAGTACTTCTAGGGTCTGTAAAGTTTCAATTTTCAGTTATATCCCTTGCAAATTTTTGTAATTACTTTTTTCTTTTTAAATTTAAAATATATGTTGGATATAAAAGGTATTTGAAAAATCTAAAATAAAATAAATATTTATTTGTTATACGAGTTAAACGAGTTCTGTTAAGTGGGTCATTTTGGGTTGGCAAAAATAAATTGGTGTGTCAAATGTGTTTATTGCGGGTTACGGGAGTTGATTCGCTTATCACACGTTTCTTATTGTGTTGCTTTCGGGTCAACCCGTTTATGATTCAAACCCATTAAGACCCAACCCTAATTCGAAAAAGCCTGTGTCGGGTTCATGTTGTGTTCGCGGGTTGGGTAGAAAATAATATTTAATTTTTCTTTGTAGCTCTAGATTTTTCCTTATTAATTTGCTGCTTTGGTGAGACGTGACCAAATTATTGATTTGATAATGATTATAGTGAAATCATTCTCCAATAGCCTTAATTAGTTTTTTTTTTTTTCAATTATTTCTGTTGAGAATAATGCTTTTAATTTCCTTGTATCGGGGGTATCAAGGCGTGAATCATAGAGACATGTGATAACATGTCAATAGAAAGAAGAAGAGTTTGAATCCTTATGAGAACAATGAAATGGCCTTTTGTTCTTCTCTATCTGATAGAAAACAATTCAAATCATAAAGATAGTAGATGTATCCAGGCTGCAATATTCTTCAAGTGCATAACTGCATATCAATACTCATATAAAACAAAGCTAACAACAAACACTATATAAACATGTACACAACATGAACATATAGCTCAGTACTAGTAGTAGCTGTTCCACGAATAGTACAGTGAATGACAAGAAAGATAACATAAGTTGTAGCTCTTATTTATAAATATTTAGCTATGCATTCAGTTGGTAGTTGGGGGTTTGTGGGGTGGCTTGTGAGAGGACTTGGTGGCTTCTTTTCAGCAGTTGGAGGCTTCAAGTTCTTTCGGGGTGGCTTTGCGAGTCATTATGATCTTCTGGGTGATGATCATGTGGTGGCTTGTGCTCCGGTGGTGGCTTCTCTCCTTTACCCTTTGGTGGCTTGTGTTCTGGGAATGGTTCTTGTCTCCCTCTTCAACTGAGGTTGGTGGTTTGTGTTTTGGTGGTGGCTTTGCTCCCTTGGGAGGAACTTTACCATCATTGGAAGATGACTCCAATAGAAGGTGTCCAGGGCGATGATCATGTGGTGGCTTGTGCTCTGGTGGTGGCTTCTCTCCTTTACCCTTTGGTGGCTTGTGTTCTGGGAATGGTTTCTTCTCTCCCTCTTCAACTGAGGTTGGTGGTTTGTGTTTTGGTGGTGGCTTTGCTCCCTTGGGAGGAATTTTACCATCAATGGAAGATGACTCCAATAGAAGGTGTCCCGGGTGATGATCATGTGGTGGCTTGTGCTTTGGTGGTGGCTTCTCTCCTTTATCCTTTGGTGGCTTGTGCTCTGGTGGTGGCTTCTCTCCTTTACCCTTTGGTGGCTTGTGTTCTGGGAATGGTTTCTCTTCCTTGTCAAGTGGGGTTGGTGGCTTGTGTTTTGGTGGTGGCTTTTCTCCTTTTGGAGGAGGTTTGCCATCATGTGGTGGTGGCTTCTCTCCCTTACCTGGGGTTGGTGGTTTGTGTTCTGGCAATGGCTTCTCTTCCTTATTGAGTGAGGTTGGTGGCTTGTGTTTTGGGGGTGGCTTTTCTCCCTTAGGAGGTTTGTGCTCATGTTTGGGAGACTCATGGTGGTCAGCCAGTGAGGCAGTGCTTAGAAGCACCACTCCAAGGAGCAACACAAGGCAATATTTGGTAGTAGTCATCTTTGGTCTTAGGATGGTTCAAAGCAAGAAGACTCTTGGCCTTTTATAAGGGACTAGAGAGCCTATATTGCGTCAGATCATACGTCATTCAACACTTAAAAATTAATATAGGGTTGTGTTAACGGGCATGGTACAACACACTTTTGGATAAATTTTTAGTAACTTTTTTAGTTTTTTGGTAATTTTTTTTTATCTTTTTTGAAAATTTTTTTGACAACTTTTTTTTCTTATTTTTTGAGTGAAACATAAAAAAAGAAACGTTAACAACCACCGCACGATGCTTATTAACATTTTCTATTAAAGGGTTGTGTTAATGGGCACCGTAAATTGTCCGTTAACAACACACTTTTGGGTAATTTTTTGGTAACTTTTCAGCTTTTTGACAGTTTTCATTTTTGGCAATTTTTTTTTATCTCTTTTGGAAATTTTTTGACAACTTTTTTTTTTTTTTTTTGAGTGAAACACAAAAAAGAAAACGTTAACAACCACTGCACGATATTTGTTAACATTTCCCATTAAAAGATTGTGTTAACGGGCACCATAAGGTGCCCGTTAACAACACACTTTTACGTAATTTTTTGGTAACTTTATCAGCTTTTTGGCAGTCTTTCATTTTTTGGCAATTTTTTCTATCTCTTTTGGAAATTTTTTTGACAAATGTTTTTCTTTTTTTTGAATGAAATACAAAAAAAGAAACGTTAACAACCACTGCATGATGCTTGTTAACATTTCCTATTAAACGGTTGTGTTAACGGGCACCGTAAGGTGCCTGTTAACAACACATTTTTGGGTAATTTTTTGGTAACTTTTTTCAGTTTTTTGGCAGTTTTTCATTTTTTGGCAATTTTTTTTTATCTCTTTTGGAAAAATTTTTAACAACCTTTTTTCATTTTTTTGAGTGAAACACAAAAAAAAAAAAAAAAAAAAAAAAAAAAACGTTAAAAACCACTGCACGATACTTGTTAACATTTCCCATTCAAATATACCCTACCAGAGAAACAGTTCAAAATAGATATCTTTTCTTCTTTAATATTAAAATATAAATATTAATATATGGGGTCCAATCGGGTTCTACTAAGTTCAAAAAGTTTGACAATGTACCAAAGCTATTCTTTGCTTTCCATGCACAGATCTCATTTGCATGCAATCTTAGAATATTTTATGCTAAAGCTTAGTTCCTCATCAATTACCTTACTTTGAATTTTTATATCCTAAACATAGATATCATTCCCACAAGGAGGAAGTAAATCCACATACTGGTCATGTAATAATGTAATATGTACATGGTTTAACATCAGCACTATACCGCAAGAAGTGTGTAAGCTAGGGAAAAAAGCACCTAACTTTAGAAGGCTTTTCAATTATAAAATATATATATATTCACTTTTTGTGTATCATTTTATCCTCCATCAATCATAATTTGTTATATATTAGTTGATTTTATAAAATAATTAAAGTTCAAAAGAAAAAAAATCAAATATATGCCTATCATGATTGATAGAATATAAAGTATGCATAAGGAGTAGAATATAAAGTATGCATAAGAAGTAGGATATAAAGTATGCATAAGGAGTAGGATATAAAGTATGCATAAGGAGTATATGTCAATGAGCTACAAGCACATTGAGGCTTTTATGAATTTTTTACTTCTATTATATATTATCATCATTTTTCATAACATGGCGTTGAAGCCCCACATCGTGAGTAGATTATATGCATACACGTTGGCATGATAAATATACAGTTTTAGCTATTTTTCAAAAACACTAAAAAAGTGCACAATGGTGTTTCTCGAATTCCCACTTAGGATGGCGACTTTACTAGCTACTAGACACTGCACCAGTGGTTAGAGGAAAGATGCAAACAAGTCATGTGATGGGGGCAGAAATCAAACTTATACAAAAATATAATGTAGTAATCAAGCATCTTAATGGATAGCAAATGGATAACCATACACAATTTAGTGTGAACTGTTGAGATTAGAGGCACATTGATCTTGTATGGCTCGTTACAAATACTATTTTAGTCATATCGTATGATTCATACAGTTTAAAAGAACTTAAGTGAGACACGCAAGTGTCACATGAGCTTCGTATCACTTTATTAATTTTCTTTTTAAAAAAAAAAAAAATACTAAGTATTTTAATACACTTGTGGAGAAAAAAAGAAAGTCTTAAAAAAAATTGATAATGGGGTATATTTAAAAGGAACTCATTACTTCAGTAACTAAGTGTACCCATGTTTGTAAATAATCAATTGATTTGTTGGTAGGCATTAGAGTTTGTTTTAAGTTTGTAAGAGATGGATTAGCCTGTTATGCTCTGTTTTAATAGATAAATAACAGAGATGATTATAATTATAATAATATATAAGTATTGCACTCGGCCAATGAACTATGTTGTTGATGTGGTTGTCAAGTGATATGTGAGAAAACCAATGAATTATGTTAATTCCTATGTTTCTTCTTTTCCCACTTAGGAGTGTGACCTTTGATCAGTGATTCAGTGGTAGAGCCAGGTCAGGTCATGGCCCCTAAAAATTTTCAAATAATTCTTAATTAATTTTGGGAGTAAACTTGTTTGTTGTGGTTTTTGTATTTATATGTGAATATTATATTAAATATTCTATATTGAAAATGAAATATTAATGACATTACTCATGAATTGATATGCAATTCTCAAATATCGGTATTTCTTGTGTCAGCCCTACTGCTAAAATTGAGTAGTTTTTCTATTTATTTATTCATAATAATTTTTTTTTGTCTTAATTTTTATTATTTTTCTTTACCTATTATCTATGAAGCGCGCGTCGGTGCAGCTGTTGAGTTTTTTTTTTTTTTTTTTTTTTTTTTTTTTTTTTTTCACGAATTCGCGCCAACTCAGCTTGATTTGCGCTGAATCGGGCCAATATTGGCCAGAATAGGGCCGAATCGAGTCGTATCGGTCGGTGACCGAAACGGATTGAAATGGCCGAAATTTGCCTTGAAACATTCCGGAATAGCTGAAATTGGCTTTGAATGTGGCTCAAACATTCTAAATCCATCATTCCTCAATTTTATTATGAATATTTGTTGCTTCTTTTGTGTTTTCTTTTTTTGTCTTGTTTTGTGTTTCTTGCCTTCTTCTTTCTTTGTTTTGTGAATCAAGGCATAGTAATGTGTTTTTTAAGGATATTTTAATAGTAAAAATATATAGAAAAATATAAATATATAAAAAAATATTTTTAATAATTTTTTAATCGTCGCACCCGCACCCTACTTTTTCAAAAATTGTCGAGTCCCACACCCGCACCCGTACTCGCACCCGAATCCAAAAACGCACCCGTGCTTCATAGCCTATTATGTTATATTTTTTGCTTAAATAACTATATATATATATATATATATATATATTTCTTTTTAATTGATTTTATTTTATTTTTATATATGAGTAGCGTATTTGCCTTTTTGTGAAGTTATTGGATTAGTGGATTCTTAAATCAATTAGCAAGCTACAAACTTAAGAATTTGTTAATTATTATACAAGTTTTAAACCTTATAAAAAAGTTAGTAGCGTTATTATATATGAGTGGCTCACTTTCTTTCCTTTTTTATTTTATTTTATATTTAAAAAAAATTAGTTGATATCTGAAATTTTAGGATGTAAAATTCAAACACTCCTAAACTTTTCGGAGTAAAATCCATTAGGCTTGCACTTCTTACAAAACCCAATATGAGTGGCCCACTTTCTTTCCTTTTTTTTTTTTTAATTTAAAAAATTAGTTCATAAATAAAAGCAAATTCTGAAATTTTAGGGTATAAAATTCAAACACTTCCAAACTTTAGGGAGTAAAATTCAAAAACCTCTAAAGTTTAAGAGGTAAAATCCAAATTCTAAAAAGTTAGAGTATAAAATCTAAATACCTCCAAACTTTAGGAGTATAATTTGTAATGAAGAGGGTTTGATGACATTTGAGCTATGTTGTGAGTGTTAAGTTTAGGGCATATGTTAAAGAAAACCAATCATATATTCACATTGTTCTTGTTCCTAAAGTTTGTAACCTAGAGAATATGATTGAGTTCAGACGAATTTCCTTATGTAAATGGACTATTCCTAAAATTGATGTTAATGCAATTTATAAAACAAGCTGGCTCAATTCTACTTTTAAAACTGAATTTAATGTTAAGACTATCAAAAGGGCTTATGCCATATCTAGAGTTCACGAGAAATGTTGTTTGTTTAACAAGAAATCTATTCATGATTTTCTTACTAAAGGATATAGATTCTTGCATATTGGATCTGTTCAAGTTGCTGTTAAGCCACTAACTCGTAATAGTGTTAATGATTCAGTTAACACTAATAGTGTTAATGATTCAATATTGGATACGTTTACGTGATGCTACATTTAGAAAATTCGAAGCTAGCAGTCATCTTCATTTAATGGCCCTTTTTATTTTGATTGTTTCTAATTTAAATCTTGCTTTAGATGATCGTCATAGTGCTAAAGCTTTAACTTTAAATATCCTAACTTTTGGTTATGATATGGATGAAGGTTAGAAGGTGCTAAACCTCTTGCTATTGTTTATTATGTTTATTATAAATTGTTAAAAACCAATTTAAATCCTCATGCTAGAATTCAACATTTCGGTTATAAAACCTTACTAATTATGAGTTCTACCCCAAATTTTAAAATTTTACCGGTGGTTTTCAGCATGCTGTGGCGAAAGGCCTGCCACGTGTGGGCGGCAAGCGTTGGCCAGGCTCCTCTTTCTCTCTTTCTTTCTATCTCTATTGTAGTAGCGTGAATTGAACTGTCCTTTTATTGTTAAGTACAAATGTTGTTAGAACTTCGAATAATTTGAGGGTTAATTGATATTTTAAAAAGTTCAGGGGTAGCTCCTTTATTTGGAAGTGAAGGTATAATAGAATATTTGATGATATATAAGACATGAAATCTGCTATAGCGCATTGGTAATTCCATTGATTCTATTGATTGAATTCAGGTTCAAATCCCATCCGCGGAAAAATCATTTTGTTTTTTTTTACTTATTTGGTCAATGCATGAGAATTGAAATCTTCTCATTGGGCCTGCATTTATTAGAAAACCTAATATGAGTTAAAACCTTTTGGTACCATATTGATGCATGCTTTCTTTAGTTGCTTGCATTTCCTATTTATTGTTTGTAACATGTGGGGGATTGTTGGTGTGAGTGTGTGTTCTAAACACCTTTAATTATTATTTATTTTTTGGCAGTGGGGCATTTATGAGTAAAATAGCCGTTAGGCAATAATGAAAAATATAGCTGTTGGGCTTTTATGAGTTATTAGTAACCAATAACTATATAATACCCATCGTCACACCCTTTCCTATAATATATATTTTACTACGCTATATTTAGATATACACAATTCTATTCTCTTTCTATTCCGCATATTTTTCTACAATTTATATTTGTTCTAAGGAAAAGCAATAGATGGTTGTTCTTGAACCTTCGTGAGTGGAAGTGCGTCCATCACAAAGATTGATGCTATAGTCTAATCTTGAAGGGATGTTTGGCCAAGACAACCAGTCGCTCGCATAAAAAAAGAAAAAAAGAAAAGAAAAGAAACCAGTTGCACCGAGTTTTACCTCGGGTGGCATGAATCAACATTTAAAGACAACACTTTGCAGTGTGATTCCTTAACACTATGAGATTTTTCATATATAATATGTGTGTGTGTGTGTGTGTGTGTGTGTGTGTGTGTGTGTATACTTGTGATATTATTTGTTGTATCAAAACTTGTTTATTCACTTAAATATTTCCAACATAACACACAAATGACATGGGTATTTGTATGATACCTAAACAGAATATGCATAGATGCAAGTCTTTCTTCCATAAGTAGAGACACAAGTTTTCCTCAATCATGTCAGTAAGTTACTTATTTTGAAACTAATGAGTACTCGAGTTTATAAAACTTGAGTTATACGCGGCATCTTATATTTTTTAATTCCAAGTCAGTGGGTGCTACTATGGCAGATTTTTATGGAACTCGATTTTCATAAACTCGAGTTTCAAAAAGGTGGTAGATTGCAAAATATTTTCCAAACAATGGTAGTTTGTTAAATATTTTGCTAAATAATGGTATTTGACCATTTTTGCCTCAAAATCAATGAAATAGTATTGTCTTTGAAGGTACAATGATATTGTATCAAGTGGATTTTGCCAAATAATGGTATTTGGCCATTTTGGCCTCAGAATCAATAAAATAGTATTGTTTTTAACGGTACAATGATACTATATACAGTGGGAAGTGGGTCGTGGATTTTTAGCAGCAACAACAGTTGGGACATGTACTTCTTCTACAAGATATAATAACCCAACATATGTCATTGTGCCAAGAGCCTCAAATTGTGCTTTTTTATTATCAATCCTAGGATGTGTTGTGTGTGTTCAATGAAATCATCTGTTGGTTTTTTGATAAGTTTAATGCAATTCTACTATTTCTTTAAAAAAAAAAACCATAAAAGCCCACTTTTATATCTTAAAATGTGTCCCGCTGATATGCCCAATATTACACACAATATATGTTAGTATAATATAAATAAAGATATTTTTCGGGTGTATAAGTAAAATAAAAGAGAGAAAACTGTATGACCTAGTATATGTAACTTTAGAAAAGTCCCTCCCACAAAGGGTGAGTTAGCTTTTGAGAGAAAGAGAATTAAGGCAAAGAACTAACAAACATACGATGATACAACATCTAATGATTGAGATATGAAGGATAGCTTAGTTCAAATACAAAATAATTTATGACTACAGTTTACCTGCAATGAGTAACACAAGTCCGCAGCGGTGCACTCATTATTTTTTAGCTTCTCCACAGCAGTGGCTTCAATATAGCTCAATATTCCACTAAAAGATACATCCATCCCTTTTGCAACATAAGGAAGGTCAATAAATTGTTCTCCTTTCTTTGCCAGCTAGTTAAGAAAAAAATAAAATAATATCAGGCATGTCAACACCATTTTCAGAAAACTGAAAATAAACTGTAACAAATGAACGCGATCAAGCATTTAGAATGAATCAACAACCAAAGCACAAAGGCTCTAAAAAAATTGGATGTGATAGAATATGACCTGAAACAACATAGCAAACCTGATTGCAATCTAAACTTTTCTGAACTTTAAAGTCTAAATCTAAACTAAGCCACCCTAAAGCTTTAAAGAACCTGCTGTTAGAGTTTCTTTACATCTAGTTGTAGAAAATATAAAATAAAAATCCCAATTTCCTGTAACTTTTAAGCTGTCAGAGATCAATCTTTTGTAACCTGATTTCAACCACAAATCCTCTAATTTCCTATCATATTTTTTAGAACATTACAACTTCGTTCCCCTATTTCTAGGAAAATTCTACTTTGCTACTGCCCTACGTGTGCTCAGTTGCATATGCGGGAAGCAATTATTTGCACTGTATCACACGATCTCCTAAACCATCAGACTTTGCACCAATGAAAGATTAAAGAACATTAGCTCCAAGTATTCTTCCTCCCTTCAACCCCTTCATAGACGGTTTCTATCCTCCATAACATAGAATGAGGAAAAGCAAATCACAAGTGCAATTTCCAATAATAGGAAAATTCATTTCCAGAAAAGAACCCACCTTGCATCACCTTATAAATAAATAATTAATATTCTAGAAAACTAGCCACCACTATCCAATGAACTCTTCCTGCACTAACCCTATTCAGACTAAGAATCACTTCTATACACTAAAAAACCTACCAAAAATCACACTTCACTCCCACCTCATCTTCAAAGTCAAAAGACATCCCTCTCATTTGGTCTTGATTGCATTCACATCAGGAAGCTGTACGCAATGAAGTATCATTGCGTGTAAAAGAGACCAGAATTTCATTGCAAGTCTCCTAATTATTAACAGGTAACCTTCTCAATACATAGCAAACACAGGACAAATTCTCATCTGCACCATTAATCTTTACCTGATGCTGATATAGCTACACCAATCGGTTAAAACCAGAGTAATCAAACTCTGTCGATAATGCATAGCAACACATTGTGCTGGAAATACACTGGACACCCTGGAGAACACATAGGTTATGCTATTATAGAATGAAGGCACTAATTGTAAATCTTCAAAGAAGAAGAAGAGAAACTCCATAAATGTAATATTAATATATTGTCAATCGAAATACAGGATATCAAGAATCATCAAAGTACTGACTACTCTCATTTAACATTAGACTGCACGAAGTAAGATTTTTCAATAAAAATCACATTGTTATTCTAGATAAACCAATTTGACAGTTTAAATTTTGGACACAATAAAGAAGGCACTTAAGTGTCCATACATATATCCTACATAAATTAAAGTATTTTACTTGATGCCAAAATGATAAGCACATTGCATTTTACGTTGTATGATCATTTAAAGCAAATAAGGATATAAATATAAATCTACACATTCAAGAAGCATGCATTTTTTTTATTACCAAGCTACATATGCACACGGTGGATCTTAAATCCATGGCCTAACCATTCACCTTGCTTGGCCTAACCATTCACCTTGCTTTTATAAAGGAAGGAGGTGCTTTTGGCTAGAGCTTATTGGCCACATTCCACACACTTACAAGTATATCAATCTTAATAGTCCTCATAGTGAAAACGATTTTGTCTTAGTTATATTTAACAAATAAATTAATTATCAATATATTCAATAAACAAATCAATGAAAGCAAATCTCTATATAAATAAAAAATAAAATAAAAAAAGAAACCCAAAAAGGAAACAGATGAAGAAGCATTGAAAATATTTATATGCAGGGTCAGCTATATAAAGTGAAAACTCCACCCATGTTCAGATACATACCTGCTCAATGTTATATCCAGGGTTTGGATCATTGGAGAGTATTAACACCCTAGCAAATCGATCCAAGCAATTTCCAACTGCAATATCAATGGTCTCCCCAAAGATCTGGTACCGCCGTTCACTATATGCTATTACCTGTGTATTTCCACCACTAACATGCAATACAACAGGATCATCTGCCCCAGTCACAATCCTTCCCATCTCAATAACAATGGGCTTCTTCCACAGCTGTGAAAGAATCCGAACAACAACAGCAGCAACTTGTAGTGGTGCTCCCATGCCAGGACCCTTAGTGTAACATAGGCAATCTTATTCATCTGGGGTTATTTGGATTTGATCAATGGAAGAATGTGTTGGAGATGGTGTTGAGCAGTTTCTCGCGGAAGGAATCCTTGGCCAGGAGGGGTAATGTAGGTATGGCGTGGATTTGATAGAATGGTGCCATCTATAGTTACAATCCCAATACCAATCTTGTTGGCTGAACCCTTAAAAGAGACGTAGCTCACATTAACATTTGGTACTTTATCATCAACATGTTAACCATTAACTGCATCAGACGAAAACAATGACCCTGAACTGCTTCAATGTAAAATGTAACACATTCCCTTCCCTCTTTTAAAATGTGTCCTGTCAGTGCCCATATGCCCATATTACAATATTTTATTGAGGAGGGGGTTTCAAAAGAATAACAAATTTTACCGGTGGTTTCCGGCGTGCGGTGACGGAAGGCGTGCCGCGTGTAGCGGTGTGTAGGCGGCGAGCGGTGGCGGAGCTCCTCTCTCTCTCTCTCTCTCTCTCTACTGTCCTTGATTGTAAAGTACAAACGGTGGTAGAATTGACTCGTGACAACTTCCCACAGATTGTTCCTTATCTCAAGGGGTAGCATCTCTATGGCTATCTCCAGCATATGCCACTGTGTCAAGAGCCTCCAATTGTGTGCGTGTTGTGAATTCATCCGTTGAGTTTTTGATAATTTTAAAAAGGCCAGGCTTTAGCTCCTTTACTTGGTCTTTAAGGGTTTAATATAATTTTTAATGATGAACTTGACATGAAATCCGCTGTAGCACTTTGGCAAATCCAATCCGCATAGATTCTAGAAATCGGTGGAACGACTGCTGGTTCGAATCCCGGCAGCAGAAAATTATTTTTTGCTATTTTTATTTATTTATTATATTTATTGGGTCTATTGGGACCGCAATTCTTACCAAACCCAATATGAATGACCCACTTGATTTTTTATTTTTATTTTAAAATATATGTTCATAAATAAAATAATTTATGCCAAACAAAGCTATCAAACACACCCAATATGCTCACTCTTAGTGTTTGTTTGTTTATTTTTTAATTATTTATTTTATATACTCACTTTCAATTAGAGAACATGTTAGCAGGGCCAACCCAACCTCATTGTCTAAGGCGAAAGATTTATGTGAGACATTTTATACATAAATAGTAATTAAATAAAATGATTTAATATTAATCAAATTGAGGTTAATTTGATGTGTTAAATACATAATTTAATGAATAATGGTATAATACTAACTAAAACAATGGCTAATTTCATATAGAGAATTGAATATTATAGTTGAAAAATAAAATTAACAAGAAGAATATATATATTATTTTTAAAAAGAAAATTAATTGATGTGTGGTTTTGTAGTAGATTAGTTTACAAATATTAAAGTTTCAAACTATTAGGGGAGATTAGTCATCATTGATGATCTAACACATTTGCAATTTTTTTTTAAAGCCTTGTTAGAAATAAAAGAGGAAAATGTTAAAGGTACTACAAAATGTTCACAATATAATGTGACAATAAAAATGATTGATGAGCTTCAATAATGTAATTAATAAATATTTAAAATACTTTTTTGTGATTGGTAACATGTGAATTTGTAATTCTATACTAAAATTTGTGATATCCCTAATATCACTAATAATAAAAAGTGCACAACCATTTGAAAATTCATATTTTTTATAAATTTTTTGGCCTTTTACAATGGGATGGGGGCCTTTTTTGTAAAGGGTAAATATTTTTTGTGGTGGGGGCCTTAGGCCTAGTACTAAGTTGCCTAGGCTTGGGCTGGCCTGCATGTTAATGCTAATAAGAAAACAAACTTTTTACCTTAGAACTAACTAAAAAGATGTTTTTAATTTGTAAAAAATGTGCTTAAGTGTGTGTGTGATTTTTAGAAAAGAAATTAGGATTTTAAAGAAGATGGGGGCCAAAAAATAACTCTCTCTTGTTAGCCTATTGATTAGAGATATAAGATGAGTATTTATAAGTTAAAATTAGAATTTTTGGGGCATTTTAATGGTTTTTGGACGTTTCCAAGGATCTAGGTGCCAGCGCACATCAACGAATGATGTTTTGGGTCCTGAAAATGAAGTTTTAAAATTCAGAAAACTGGCTTGTGTACGCATGGTCAGGGCATGCATACACATACCCTAATTCCTGACAGCTTTGATGGTCCAACTTCAAATGGTCACAACTCACTCAATATAAATCCAAATTAGGCAAAATTTGTGTTCAAATTGAAGCCTAGGATGTCTAATTTCCAATGAAACAAACATCACTCAAAATTTATTTGTGGATCAAAAGTTATGGTCAAAACAATGAGCAAATGTAATTTTTATAATTGTTTTTAACGCAATTTGAGCACTTTTGAGTTGTAATTACTTCCAAACTATTGTAAACTCTTTAATTACTCTTGGTTGCAAGGGCGGAGGGAGGGGGGGGGGGGCGAGGGGGGCAGGTGCCCCCCCTGAACTTGCAAATTTTTTTACATATAATTATCTGCCCCCCTTGAACTTGCAAATTTTTTACATAATTATAATATAGTACATTGGTATGTTGTGGAATATGGAGTGGATGAAGTGGTAGTCTGGTAGAGGAGAAAAGTAAAAAGAAAAGTGATCAAAAGTGAAGATAGAGATCAAAGAGAAGGGAAATAATATGTGTGAAGGAGAAAAAAAGAGAAAAAATAATAAAGAAATGTGTGGATGAAGAAAAAAGAGATAAGGGAAAATAAAAAAAATAAGAAATTAAAATTAAAAAATGCTGTTACAATATTTTCACAATATTTTTACAATAAATCTTAAGTGCAGGGTAGTTACTAGCTTATACTAGTGAATAAAAATAATTGAAGTGGTGTGTTCAAATTAAAATCAATAACAACTTACCACACATGATTTGTTGTGAAGTATTGTACAAATGTTGGGAACAAGACACTTCATATTAATATTAGATGATTTTACAAGTCATTATATTATAATATATATGTGTGTGTGTGTGTGTGTGTGTGTGTGTGTGTTAATTTGAATATTCTTAGTTAAAAAAACTTAAATAATTTTTTTTTTAATTTTTTATATAAAAAATTATTATTATTTATGATGTTATCGGTTTGACCACCGTCTAACAAAAAAACTGGTACCAGTCTTTTTCGATTCTTTTACCATACTGGTTTTTAAAACCATGATTTTATGTCAAATTCTATATGGTAATTACATTAGCATATAATTGTTTATTTATTTTGTTATTAATATTGATAAAAAAAAAAATTTAGATTCATTTTTTTATTTTTAATCTTGCCCCCTCTGACCTAAATTTCTAGCTCCGTCACTGCTTGGTTGACATATGTCAAACTCATCATTGGGGTCAGAGACTAAAATTTATTAACGAGGTACAAAATGAGGAGTCTACAATAAAGAAGAAGAGATCTCTTCTGTGTCTCCTACTACTTCTGATTTTGCTATCCCCATCATTCATAGCCAATTAACTGTCATAAGCACAACATTTAATCTCAATTTAGTTGCCTTACATGATAGAATATAAATTTGCAAAAAATAAAGAGAAAAGAAAATGGTACCATGCTGCTTTTGATGGAAACGAAAGGTCTTGTATAAAAAGAAAGTGGAAAGAAATGATGCATAATTTTCAAAAACACATTTTATTTTTTGACTTTGTGTTGAAAACCACTATATTTCAAAAAACAGTCTGAATATGGTAAAAAAAATCCAATTTCTTAAAGAAGACAAAACTATTGTTAGAGCTAGCCACCACCTCAAGAACATTACATAGCAGAAGATAGCCTAAAGAGTATCTATAAAAACAAATTACACGCAAAAAGAAATAAAATTAGCAATTCTGTATTGGGTACCACTGTCACATTGAGACCTATAATTGAGGGCCATCCAAAGTGTAATCCAAGAATGAAGAAAAGAAAGCTTCAATGATCCAAACCATGTATTTCTTGTGATTAGAAACGCCCTATTTGAGATGTTTCCTACGAAAGTCTTAGTATATATTCAAAATAGAATAGTACTTCATTTTCACAGCGATGAACACAAAGTATCTAACAAAAGACCCAAAAAAAAAAGGACACATAGGAAGATTGAAGAGGGTTGATGTCATTTGAGCTGTGCTGTCAGTGCTGAGTTTGGGGCATATGTTATAGAAAATCAATCATATATTCATATTGTTCTCATTCCTAACTCAGAGAATATGGCTGAGTTCTGAACAATTTCCTTATGTAATGTTTTATATTAAGGTAGTTGCAAAGGTATTGACAAATAGATTGAAGAGGGTGCTATACCTTGGATTATTTCTTTTGTTACACTGTGAGTGCTATGAAAGTATGGATTACGATTTGCCCAAATGGGGGCTCAAGCTCTACTAACAAATCTTACTCATCTCTTTTATCGCAATACCTATATATTTATTATTCTCTTTCGTAGGTTGATTGATAAGGACTAAAACAACATTTTCAAAAGATTAAAAAAAATAGTGACTAATACAGCTGTTGTCTTTGTCATGTAAGATGAAATTAAATCGGCACAAATCGTTCCTTAAAATTTAAGTATGTTTGAAGAAATAATGCAACCGTTATCTTTGCTTAAAAACCTTGTAGTTCAACTGATCTTAGTGTTTCTAACAGAGCCGGTCATGGTTTAAGTCACTCTTCCCTCCCTGTTGTAAATATCAAATCATATTATATTATATTATATATATATATATAGAGAGAGAGAGAGAGAGAGAGAGAGAGAGTTGATTTAACAGATAAAAGACAAAAATTTGAAGTATATTGGTGCTACTTGACCAAAGACTATAGTCATACTTTCTTTAATTTTTGGTGACCTTTTGTTACATCAACTCACTGAGTTTGAATGTCTTCAAAAAGTAAAAGTAAAAAAAGAAAAAGAAAAAGTTTTGGCTAAGATGTTTGTGTACTGAGAAACACAGGAACCACGGGAAACCCTGCAAGAAAGAAAGTGGTATGAATTGCTTGTTAATGCCAACAAATTCCAGGTCTATATGAGAGCCTAATCCAGCAGTTAGACTACACTTTGAAAATCCATCTCATTATATATTCTCTTTCATTCATTTAAAGTTCATTTTCTCCATTCTTAATGATAGAATTGCTGATTCGTAGAGTTTGTTAAACACTCACTTGGAATTAGTGCAGGGAAGAATGTGCTCAAAACGTCTCATTGGTCATTAAGATTCTTTTAGGAAGAAAAAGTTACCCATATTCTCTAGAAGAAATTGAAAAACAAATGCTACTAGATTAAAACACTCAGAATTCAGGAGTGGTGCAGAACTACCATTTAAACTTCAAACCAGAATGCCCAAAAGATAATGTTACCAACAATCTTACAGGAATAACTCAACAAATAATGTTTTACAATCTTTCCATTTCAAAAGGAAAATAATTATCGGTTGAAGAGGGAGAAGAAGATTGTATTTTAGAAATATTTGTACCTTGAATAATAGTCGTTGTTGAAACAAAACAGTGTTGTTGACAAACTAATTTCAGATTACCTTTGTAACCTCACAAATATGAATACTTTATTTACATAACATCTCTTGCCAATTCATTGCAAGAGCAAATAAAAAAACAAGTTACAGCAACACTAAAGAAAGGCTTATGGTGGTTTATGTTGCAGCTTAACAGATGACGTTGGTGGGTGATGTGAGTCTACAGCTGCAGCAGTGGCAAATAAAGGTTGGCTGCCGACAATGGTGAAAATCATAACTTGGTTTTATGCAATGAATAAGGATGATAGTGTTTGAGTCGAGAATTAGACTGTAATCGAGTCCAATGGTTGTAGTGGAAGCTAAAGGAATGCAAATATAGTAACATTTGTGTCTCTGACTCAATTCAATTTGAATCAAGAGAAATTATAAGGTTCTCATGGTGGACAAGTGATGTGGTCTACCATTCCAGTAAAAGACTCCCATCTATTTAAAATTGCTAAGTCAGTATTTAGTTTTTATTTAAAACTCTACAATTTTAAACAGGTAAGAGTCTTTTATTAGAATGGTGGACCACATCACTTGTCCACCATGAGGACCTTATAATTTCTCCAGATCATTTTTTGAAAAGTATTCTGCACCAAATTTTAGAAAAGATAGGGTGAAACGAAACCATTTTCTCCTATTTTTCTTCCTTTGTATTATCAAATTTCACTAATTGTAAGTGGCTATGTTTTGTTGTTGCACATCCCACTCATAATTAGACACAGTAAATAAAATAACTGTTGGTGATAGTGTGTTTGATATTAATATTATTGGTCCACATTCTTAAAGTATATAAGCCCCTTAAATATATGGATTTCATACATGGTATTAGGTACTTGATTCAATTCTTGTAGACCCCAAGTTGTACTAGAAGTGGGCCAACAATAAATATCAAGTATACGAGTACCTACCCCTATATGCAAACCTACCCAACTACCTTGAATGGAATGCAATCCTAACACATGGAGAACAGAATAATTAACTGAATCTAGGTGGTCACAAAGACTTGGATCAGAGACATTAAGAACAAAGGGGCTGTTAACTTAGTTCCCTTTAATTCAAGTGGGTCATTTTTTAGTCTCAAGAAAATAAAAGCACAAAGAGGTAGTTGGCTTGGATTTTCATAATTTGCAAAATCCATTAACTATCAGAATTTAGAGAATCATACATTGTGTTTCCCCAAAACTCAGGCAGGTGAGCCGGTATATCCTGCACCCGGCATATATGCCGAGTGCAAGATATAATTTTCGCAGGCAGGTTGGCAAGTTCTTCACCTACTATACTCTCTCCAATTAATTACCATGGTAAAATCTATCACCATAATACATGATTCCAATTTAATTAGTCAAATAGCCCCATCCTGAAAGGTTAGGAACCAAACTCCAAGCTCTATAACCATAATCATTGGTACTTATATAATAAAAAAAACCATAATCACTGGTAAAATATATCCAATCAAAATTTGTGTGCACTAGCCCACAACAAAATGTCCCCAGAATAACCCATACAATAACTGTAAACAAACATATAGCTACTCAATAAGAAATACATTTAGTACAAGTCATGAATGTATGTTTCTTGATTGGTACCAAATACTATTTTAGATTCCAAGGCAGCATAGCTAAGTCAGTTTATCCTTTAAATATTGTAACTTTTTCATTTTAATTTTCAAATAAGGAATTCATTATTGATCTTAATTCTAGCAAGCATTAGAAGGCTCCTTTTTCTGTCTCCAGATTGCATGTACTTCATCAGTACAGAACCGCTGGGTGAAAGTCGATTCCTCCAGTGGAGTTACCGTACCATGAGCATAAGCAAGGAGACTAGTGTATGCAATCATTGCTTCGTTATCAATGCAATACCTGTCATCAGTAGCAAACAACTTTCCACCACGCTCTGAGCACATTGTTCTCATCATCTCCTGCAAACGCTCATTGCAACCAACACCACCAACAATAAGAACATCTTTCGTGTCACAGTGTGCCATTGCCCTTTTGGTAATCTCCACAAGCATTGCAAACACAGTTTCTTGCAACATATTACATATCAAAATATTACACACAATATATGTTAGAATAATATAAATAAAGATATTTTTCGGGTGTATAAGTAAATAAAAGAGAGAAAACTGTATGGCCTTGTATATGTAACTTTAGAAAAGTCCCTCCCACAGAGGGTGAGTTAGCTTTTGAGAGAAAGAGAATTAAGGCAAAGAACTAGCAACATATGATGATACAACATCTAATGATTGAGATATGAAGAATAGCTTAGTTCAATTAATTATTGAAGGGATGGTGCTACTGGGGCAATGCCCCTAAAGATCTAATGGATAGAAAGAAAAAAAACTATAACACAAATCATCATTAAAATTTGTTGCTAGAACCTAATTAATTTGAGAAAATATATATTATGATTAATGTAAAGCCACAAACCTTATATTATTTCCT
This sequence comes from Castanea mollissima, assembly GCA_014183005.1. Classification (NCBI taxonomy): domain Eukaryota; kingdom Viridiplantae; phylum Streptophyta; class Magnoliopsida; order Fagales; family Fagaceae; genus Castanea; species Castanea mollissima. The sequence continues at coordinate 38,978,069 of JACAVU010000009.1, read as the reverse complement.
TGAATACTTTCTTTCTCTTTCCTAATTAATTTAAAGTTAGGGAAATGAAAGGCATAAAAGTTGATACATGAAAAGAAGTGGTAAAAGTTAGGTTTTAATTTTTACAAAACTTAGTTTTTAGATCTTCTTTTCCATTAATTTTTTAGTTTTCTATGTTTTAAGACGAGAGAGACATACAAAGGTAACAAAAATGCAAATTTACCCCTGTTTTTAGTAGATGTGGGTAACGGGAGATAAACAGAGCTAATCTCAGGTGGGTAAAGTGCTAATATTTAAACCATAAGTAGTCAAAGTGTTTTCGGGTAAACCACATGCGGGTAAAGTGTAATTTCCCCTAATATTTTGTAGATCAATCATTGATATTACTTTTTTACTTATCATTTTTTATTATTTCTATCCAGTTTAAAAATTGGCAATTTATAACATGATTTTAAGTCCCGTTGTATATACTAGCCTTTGAGCACGCGCGCGAGCGTGTGCTCAGAGGCTTTTCTATTTTTTGGATAAAGATTAATAATTTGCATTTATTATAATTTGAAATTTCTAATTTTTTCAATCACAAAAAAAAAAAAAAAAAAATCTAAGGGTGTGATGAAAACGTGGCGTGAGTTTTGTAGATTGGAGGAGTTTTAAAACTAATGAAAGAACGATCTTATTTTGTAGGGAGTTAATGAGTAGATGTAGGAATTTAAATCAATGTAAAAGTAGGAGTTTATTAGAAGCAGGAAGACTTTTTTTTTTTTTTTTGAGAAACACACACACACACACACACACACACACATATATAGGAATTTATTATTTTTGTCAATTTTCTATTTTAGTCCCATTATAAGTTTTAGGTAGGGGTATTTTTGACAATAAAAAAAGCAATAACTAACTTTCTTTTGCTAATTTACTATTTTAACCTCATTTTAAAATTGTTGGTTAATTAATTTAGAGGTATTTTTACTAGGAAAAAAAGTAATAAATAACTTTCTGAACCCTCTTAATATATACAGATAACGTGAATTTTCATTTTAAAATGCCAAATTTTATTTAAAATTCAGTTGTTTTTTTCATAATTTTTATTAAAAGAAAAATTCTAAGTTAATACCCTTAATATATCCATTAAGAAGCAACTATAACAAATTCCCCATTTTTAGGTGATTTTTTTTATCTTTTGCTTATTTATATTTACCCTTTACCCTATTTTAGCTAGAGGTGTTAATTCGGGTTAGCGTGTCGAGTTTATGTCGTATCGAGGTAGAGGTATTCAACTAAATGGCTCAATCCTAACTCAACTCATTTAATAATCGTGTCATGATCCTTCAACCCTAACCCGACCTGTTAATAAGGCATATTGACCTGACCCAACCCATTTGACGCGCTTAATAAATGAGTCGTATTGGGTTGACACAAATGTAACACAACCCATTTCAATCTGTATAATATTAAATATAACATCCATCTAGAATTTTTTTTTTATCCCAAAAAGCGGTGCATACACTTCAAGTCTTTAACTTACATTCAAAATAATATAGTTCAACAAAATTATAACATTCATTTAGAAATAAGTTCTTTACACTCCAAAAGAAGTATATACACTTCAACCCAAATTCAAAATAACAAAAATAAAATAACATAGTTCAACAAAAATATAATATCTTTGGAACTCGTCAAATGCTAAGTATTAATATTGAAAGAATTTGAGCAAACAGTAGACTAATCCAGACTATGACCACAATTATCATCTATAGATTCTTTGTTGATGTCCAAATTCATAACATCTTCAACAAGCTCACCCAATTTCATTTGTTCAAGTTCTATGCCAAAAAAGAAAAAAGTATTAGTACTTCTAAGGTCTGTAAAGTTTCAATTTCCAGTTATATCCCTTGCAAATTTTAGTAATTACTTTTTTCTTTTAAAATATAAAATATATGTTGGATATAAAAGGTATTTTACAAATCTAAAATAAAATAAATATTTATTTGTTATACAAGTTAAACGGATTTTGTTAAGTGGGTCATTTTGGATTGATAAAAATAAATTGGTGTGTCAAACATGTCTATTGCGGGTTACGGGGATTGATTCGCTTATGACACGTTTCTTATCGTGTCGCTTTCGGGTCAACTCGTTTATGATCCAAACCCATTAAGGTCCAACCCTAATCCGAAAAAGTCCGTGTCGGGTTCATATCGTGTTTGCGAGTTGGGTTGAAAATAATATTTAATTTTTCTTTGTAGCTCTAAATTTTTCCTAAGTAATTTGCTGCTTTGGTGAGATGTGACCAAATTATTGATTTGATAATGATTATAGTGAAATCGTTCTCCAATAGCCTTAATTAGTTTTTTTTTTTTTTTCAATTATTTCTGTTGAGAATAATGCTTTTAATTTCCTTGTATCGGGGTATCAAGGCGTGAATCACAGAGGCATGTGATAACATGTCAATAGAAAGAAGAAGAGTTTGAATCCTTACGAGAACAATGCAATGGCTTTTTGTTCTTCTCTATCTGATAGAAAACAATTCAAATCATAAAGATAGTAGATATATCCAGGCTGCAATATTCTTCAAGCGCATAACTGCATATCAATACTCATATAAAACACAGCTAACAACAAACACTATATAAACACGTACACAACATGAACATATAGCTCAGTACTAGTAGTAGCTGTTCCACGAATAGTATAGTGAATGACAAGAAAGATAACATAAGTTGTAGCTCTTATTTCTAAATATTTAGCTATGCATTCAGTTGGCAGTTGGGGGTTTGTGGGGTGGCTTGTGCTTCGGTGGTGGCTTCTCTCCTTTACCCTTTGGTGGCTTGTGTTCTGGGAATGGTTTCTTCTCTCCCTCTTCAACTGAGGTTGGTGGTTGGTGTTTTGGTGGTGGCTTTGCTCCCTTGCGAGGAACTTTACCATCAATGGAAGATGACTCCAATAGAAGATGTCCAGGGTGATGACCATGTGGTGGCTTGTGCTTTGGTGGTGGCTTCTCTCCTTTACCCTTTGGTGGCTTGTGCTCTGGTGGTGGCTTCTCTCCTTTACCCTTTGGTGGCTTGTGTTCTGGGAATGGTTTCTTCTCTCCCTCTTCAACTGAGGTTGGTGGTTTGTGTTTTGGTGGTGGCTTTGCTCCCTTGGGAGGAACTTTACCATCAATGGAAGATGACTCCAATAGAAGGTGTCCAGGGTGATGATCATGTGGTGGCTTATGCTCTGGTGGTGGCTTCTCTCCTTTACCCTTTGGTGGCTTGTGCTCTGGTGGTGGCTTCTCTCCTTTACCCTTTGGTGGCTTGTGTTCTGGGAATGGTTTCTCTTCCTTGTCAAGTGGGGTTGGTGGCTTGTGTTTTGGTGGTGGCTTTTCTCCCTTTGGAGGAGGTTTGCCATCATGTGGTGGTGGCTTCTCTCCCTTACCTGGGGTTGTTGGTTTGTGTTCTGGCAATGGCTTCTCTTCCTTATTGAGTGAGGTTGGTGGCTTGTGTTTTGGGGGTGGCTTTTCTCCCTTAGGAGGTTTGTGCTCATGTTTGGGAGACTCATGGTGGTCAGCCAGTGAGGCAGTGCTTAGAAGCACCACTCCAAGGAGCAACACAAGGCAGTATTTGGTAGTAGTCATCTTTGGTCTTTGGATGGTTCACAACAGGAAGACTCTTGGCCTTTTAAAGGGGACTAGAGAGCCTATATTGCGTCAGATCATACGTCATTCAGCATTTAAAAATTAAAATAGGGTTGTGTTAACGGTAGGGTGGCCTGCTAACAACACACTTTTGGATAATTTTTTGGTAATTTTTTCAATTTTTTGGTAATTTTTCTTTATCTTTTTTGAAAAAAATTTTGACAACTTTTTTTTCCTTTTTTTTGAGTGAAACATAAAAAAAGAAACGTTAACAACTACCACACGATACATGTTAATATTTTCCATTAAAGAAATGTGTTAATGGGCACCGTAAGGTGCCCATTAACAACACACTTTTAGGTAATTTTTTCGTAACTTTTTCAGCTTTTTGGCAATTTTTTTTTCTCTTTCAGAAATTTTTTTGACAACTTTTTTTTTAATTTTTTTGAATGAAACACAAAAAAAAAAAAAAAAAAAAAAATGTTAACAACCACCGCACGATGCTTGTTAACATTTCCCATTAAAAGATTGTGTTAACGGGCACCGTAACGTGCCCGTTAACAACACACTTTTACATAATTTTTTGGTAACTTTTTCAGCTTTTTGGCAGTTTTTCATTTTTTGGCAATTTTTTTTAATCTTTTTTGGAAATTTTTTTGACAACTTTTTTTCTTTTTCTTTTTTTTTAGTGAAAAAAAAAGAAACATTAACAACCACCACATGATGTTTGTTAACATTTCCCATTAAAGGGTTGTGTTAACAGGCACCGTAAGGTGCTCGTTAACAACACACTTTTGGGTAATTTTTTTTCAGTTTTTTGGCAATTTTTCATTTTTTGGCAATTTTTTTTAATCTCTTTTGGAAACTTTTTTAACAACTTTTTTTCCTTTTTTTTAGTGAAACAAAAAAAAAAAAAAAAAAAAAAAAAAAAACGTTAAAAACCACCGCACAATACTTGTTAACATTTCCCATTAAAATATACTCTACCAGAGAAACAGTTCAAAATAGAAATCTTTTCTTCTTTAATGTTAAAATATAAATATTAATTTGTGGGGTCCAATCGAGTTCTACTGAGTTCAAAAGTTTGACAATGTACCAAAGCTGTTCTTTGCTTTCCATGCACAGATCTCATTTGCATGCAATCTTAGAATATTTTATGCTAAAGCTTAGTTCCTCATCAATTATCGTACTTTGAATTTTTATATCCTAAACATAGATATCATTCCCACAAGGAGGAAGTAAATCCACATACTGGTCACGTAATAATGTAATATGTACATGGTTCAACATCAACACTATACTGCAAAAAGCGTGTAGGGAAAAAAGCACCTAACTTTAGAAGGCTTTTCAATTATAAAATACATATATTCACTTTTTGTGTATCATTTTATATTCCATCAATCATAATTTTTTATATATTAATTGCTTTTATTAAATAAATAAATTCAAAAAAAAAAATCAAATATATGCCTATCATGATTGATAGAATATAAAGTATGCATAAGGAGTAGAATAGAAAGTATGCATAAAGAGTATATGTCAATGAACTACAAGCACATTGAGGCTTTTATGAATTTTTTTACTTCTATTATATATTATCATCATTTTTCATAACATGGCGTTGAAGCCCCACATCATGAAAAGATTATATACATACACGTTGGCATGATAAATGTACAGTTTTAGCTATTTTTCAAAAACACTAAAAAAGTGCACAATGGTGTTTCTCGAATTCCCACTTAGGACAGCGACTTTACTAGCTACTAGACACTGCACCAGTGGTTAGAGGAAAGATGCAAACAAGTCATGTGATGGGGGCAGAAATCAAACTTATACAAAATATAATGTAGTAATCAAGCATTTTAATGGATAGCAAATGGATAACCACACACAATTTAGTGTGAACTGTTGAAATTAGAGGCACATTGATCTTGTATGGCTCGTTACAAATACTATTTTAGTCATATCGTAGGATTCATATAGTTTGAAAGAACTTAAGTGAGACATGCAAGTGTCACATGATCTTTGTATCACTTTATTCATTTTTTTTTAAAGAATATTAAGTATTTTAATGCACCTGTGGAGAAAAAAAGAAAGTCTTAAAAAAATTGATAATGGTGTATATTCAAAAGGAACTCATTACTTCAGCAACTAAGCGTACGCATGTTTGTAAATAATTAATTGATTTGTTGGTAGGCATTAGAGTCTGTTTTAAGTTTGTAAGAGATGGATTAGCCTGTTATGCTCTGTTTTAATAGATAAATAACAAAGATGATTATAATTATAATAATATATAAGTAAGACACTCGACCAATGAACTATGTTGTTGATGTGGTTGTCAAGTGATATGTGAGATAACCAATGAATTATGTTAATTCCTATGTTTCTTCTTTTCCCACTTAGGAGTGTGACCTTTGATCAGTGATTCAGTGGTAGAGCCAGGTCAGGTCATGGCCCCTAAAAATTTTCAAATGATTCTTAATTAATTTTGGGAGTAAACTTGTTTGTTGTGGTTGTTGTATTTATATGTGAATATTATATTAAATATTCTATATTGAAAATGAAATATTAATGACATTATTCATGAATTGATATGCAATTCTCAAATATCGGTATTTCTTGTGTCAGCCCAACTGCTAAAATTGAGTAGTTTTTCCATTTATTTATTCATTATAAATTTTTTTGTCTTAATTTTTATTATTTTTCTTTACCTATTATCTATGAAGCGCGCGTTGGTGCCACATCTTTTTTTTTTTTTTCACGAATTCGCGCCAACTCAGCTTGATTTGCACTGAACCGGGCCAATATTAGCAAAAATAGGGCCGAATCGGGTCGTATCGGCCGGCGACTGAAACAGCCGAAACGGACTGAAATGGCTGAAATAGGCCGAAATCTGCCTTGAAACACAGCCGAAGTAGGCTTTGAATGAGGCCCAAACAATCTAAATCTTTCCTTCCTCAATTTTATTATGAATATTTGTTGCTTCTTTTGTGTTTTCTTTTTTGTTTTGTGTTTTTTTTTTTTTTTTGTGTTTCTTGCCTTCTTCTTTCTTTGTTTTGTGAATCAAGGCATAGTAATGTGTTTTTTAAGGATATTTTAATAGTAAAAATATATAGAAAATATAAATATAAATATAAATATTTTTAATAATTTTTTAATCGTCGCACCCGCACCCTACTTTTTCAAAAATTGCCGAGTCCCACACCCGCACCTGTACTTGCACCCGAATCCAAAAACGCATCTATGCTTCATAGCCTATTATGTTATATTTTTTACTTAAATAACTATATATATATATATATATTTCTTTTTAATTGATTTTACTTTATTTTTATATATGAGTAGTGTATTTGCCTTTTTGTGAAGTTATTGGATTAGTGGATTCTTAAATCAATTAGCAAGCCACAAACTTAAGAATTTGTTAATTATTATATAAGTTTTAAACCTTTTAAAAAAATTAGTAGCATTAAAGACTAAAAAGAAAATTTTAAAAGTAGGTTTCATTTTTTGAAATTATTTAAATGTGAAAAAAGTATGTTTTGACAAATTAACTGGTCTCATCATAAGTTGATTATGGATAAACGGAATAACAATATATTTTAATTTGACCCATATTTAATTTGATCAAGACATATCATACCTAAACCGTTAACAAGAGTTATATTTGTGAAAAGTGTTGGAACTCTTGGAATTGAAAAAGTTATAAGTTAATAATAAAGAAAAATCATAGAGTTATTTGTTGTATGACATACTGTGGTATACTCATTAAAAATATTAAAAGTATCTTTTTACTTGAAATTGTTTAACTAATATACTAATTTTTGTTTTTGTTTTTGAGCCTCTTAAGACATACAAAATTACAACAATTTCACAACACTCACCAATAGACCTACCAGCTCACACACCCAACAAACAAACGTACTATTCAAAACACAAGCACATTTTCAAATTCGTGAAATTTAATTCATAAAATGCTACAAATTCCGAAAATTTTCTCTGTGACACATGGATGGATTCCTCGAGCTTCACGGCCTCACACATTTTGTGCACGTGTGGACCCACTGGAGGACTTAGATTCCTATATGCATGCCATGCGGATTTAGATCCTCTAAATTTCTTAGGGTACTCTACAATGTAGAGTTTATTAAATCTCAACCTTTCTTTTAAAATAAATGGTTAAGATGCTGCCACGTTATCAATTTATAAATACAACCCTAAATTAGTCTTAAAATACAAAAAGTACACTTAATGCATAGTAAAGGTTGACATTAGCAGCTTAACACCATTCAACTTCTTTTTTTAAATTGTCTTTTCCCATAAAATTACGAGGAATGAATATTAATATTAACATTTAATAAGAAATGAAACAGTGAGGTCAAGCCGTCAAGGTGGACTCCCAAGTCAGAGCAAGTCTTAATAGTAAGTTTATCTCCAACATTGGGATGGTTAATCCTCCCAAGGATCAAACAAGTTAGAATAATAAAATTGCTTGAGCAATTCTGTTCAGATGGAGATGCAAATGCTTTTTACTGGTTCAAGAATCCAGAACCAACTCTAAAGATCTTGTTGCCACCAACGTTAGATGCAAGCTACGGGTTGTTATTTATTTTTTAAAGATAGAAACGTGGAGATAAATGCTTAAGTTATAATGATCATTGTTTTTGGGTTGATGACTTTTCTGAGAAAAGAAGTAACAGAGATAAGTGAATTGATGATGTGTTATCATCTTAACCATTTATTTTAATAGAAAGTTTGAGATTTAAAGAACTCTACATTGTAGAGTACCCTAGGAAATCTAGAAGATCTGAATCCTGTGCCATATATATTACCACACCCACCTCTTGATTTCCAGCCACGTCGTCATCCGTTGATTATGATGCACTATAGGTTCTTTTTTGATGTGAGCCCGCCAGTATTGATCTATAATTAACAACTTATCATCTTAAATGCTTTGACTCTAGCACCAACAATAGTTACGGTCGGGGAATCCTAACACTTCTAAGGATAGGCATGTATGAGCATATTGTGGAATTTTAGGTCATGCCGCTGATAAGTGCTATAAAATTATAAATTAAACAATTCTATGCTATCATATGATGCGTCGATATGGCAAAATGCCATCATATCGGTATTCGATACAGATATGGATAGGATACAAATACAAATGTACTAGAAGAGTATTGGGATAAAAAAAAAATCAATTTATATTCCAATACGGCTCGGATATGCTCAGGATACGTCTGGGATACAGCATGTACCAATCTAATATGAGATACAGCATGTACCAATCTCTCTCTCTCTATTTTTTTTTTGGCTCATGTTTGTTTTGATGTGGCTCATTGTTGTGGGTTTGACTTTGTTATATATATATATGGGTTGGATTCAAGTTACACTTGGTGTTACTGTAAGTAATATTATACCACCCAATAACTTGTTAATGAATTTATATTTTGAAAATTTCATTATTGGATTACATGTTCTAAACATGCATGCCATTTTTCGCACCAATCAGATATTATTTACCATTCGAATCATGAACTCATCTTTTATGCATTATTTTAAACTACAAAAACTCGAATTTATACAATTGATAGATGACACGATTATTGATCTTTGATCACTTTGAAATTTTGCAATTATGGAAAATATATAAAAATAATATAATCTAATAGTCGATTTATTAAAATTCGCATCCAATTAAAGAATATTGGTTGGTGTAATATTACTTAGAGTTATATCATGTGTAACTTGAACCCAATCCTATATATATATAAAACTAATTAATTGATGTATCCCCACGTATTGTATCTTAGATTTTTCAAATAATGCTGTATCCCTACTTGTATCTGTACCGTACCGATACCTATATCCGTATCGGTGCATCATAGGTGCTATGGTTCAAACCCAAGTCAACACCAAAATTAAAACAATTAGGATTGACAACGGGACCGAATTCATGATGAGAAAAAAAAAAAAAAAAAAATCAAAACTAAAGGCATCTTACATCAACTCACTTGTGTAGCAACACCCTAACACAACATTGATGTTGAAAGAAAACATTAGCACATACTCAATGTATTAAGAGTCTTAAAGTTTCAATCCTCCTTACCTTTGATGAGTCTGTGGGGTCACCGTGTTTTAACTGTTGTCCGTTTGATTAATAGGCTTCCAAGTTACGTCTCATTCCTTGAACAACAAAAGTCCTCTTGAGTTACTCCTAGTCCTGGGTCATTCTCCATCTTTTTTTGACAAAAAATGTGTATATTTTGGACTGTTTGAGTATGATGAGCAAATCAATGACGTTAGTGTAAGAGACACTCTTAAAATTAAAGATACTTTCTCTTTAAAATAAATAAATAAATTTAAAGTTAATTTAATTAAGATACTATTAGAAAATGAGCCCTCAGCTGAGAAGAGAAAGTGAGAAACACCGCTGATTTGGGAAAAATGATCTAATGTTTCCACTGATATAGCCTCCTGCGTTAGACCTTGCATCCTCATTTTTGGTTTTTTGTTTTTGTTTTTTTTTTTTTTGTTTTTTGTTTTTAACTGTTTGGGATGTATTGGATGCCCAATTTGTAACTGGTAATGGGCCTTCGAGGGAATACTCTTTGTCATTGCGAATTATTACACTCATTGATGTCTTTCACGTGCTGGTGATCCCGATTTGTACAAGATAATGGCCCATCGGGTGACCAGTCTTTGTCCTTGATTTTTTTCCCCCCATAAAGTTTCTCCCTACTAAAAATTTATCATAATGATGATATTAGAAGTCCATTTATCAGTTTGGTTTACCCCATAAAGTTTCTCCCCATTAAAAATTTGTCATACCGATGATGTTAGAAGTCCATTTATCAGTTTGGCTATAGTTGCCTAAGACCTAAAATAAGTCCAATGACACAAAAAATTTCACAATTTTTTTAAAAATTTTGAGGTGATATGTTGTGATTAGTTTATAATAAAAGAAATGCTAATAGCTAGTGGTCTTATATGAGAATAAAGTTATACATATCATAACTTTTCATTTCATCGAAATGTTTACGAGTTGTGAAATTGTTTTTTATATCTAAAATTACTAAGTCTTCTATGTATAGTTAGCCACTTTTTATAAGGGTGCTCCATTGCCTCTACCCTTTTGAAATAGAATACGAGAGCATATTTTTTATAAAATAGTCTCATAGGACCCACACATGTTATGAGAGAGAGGTGTTTCACGAGATTGGCTTGTAAGACCATACTTCTTACTTTATGTAAATGTTGTGGTTTATTAATTTGATTATTCTTAAATTTCCAATGAAATTTATCAATATAAATAATTTATTGTTTGTGTTGGTATTCAATCGGGATCCAATCATTTGATTCCTTGATAAAGTTAAAAAAGAAATAAAAAAGATTTAAAAAAAAAACTTAAATTTTCTTATATTACACACTACATGTATACAGCATCTATTGATTTGCTTATACTAAATATTATAATACTTTAAGATTTTCATTATTTATTTAGTTATAGTACATTGTCAGCTTTTGATATTTAAATTAAGGCAAAAATACAAAACTGATTCTCTAACTTTCACCTCTTTTTTTTTTTTTTTTCATTTTAGTCCTCTAACTTTTAGTTTTGTCAATTCATGTATACAACATCTATTGATTTGCTTATACTATATATTATAATACTTTAAGATTTTCATTATTTATTTAGTTATAGTACATTGTCAGCTTTTGATATTTAAATTAAGGCAAAAATACAAAACTGATTCTCTAACTTTCACCTTTTTTTTTTTTTTTCATTTTAGTCCTCTAACTTTTAGTTTTGTCAATTCATGTATACAACATCTATTGATTTGCTTATACTATATATTATAATACTTTAAGATTTTCATTATTTATTTAGTTATAGTACATTGTCAGCTTTTGATATTTAAATTAAGGCAAAAATACAAAACTGATTCTCTAACTTTCACCTCTTTTTTTTTTTTTTTTTTTTCATTTTAGTCCTCTAATTTTTAGTTTTGTCAATTCAATCCTCTAACTTTCAATTTTTGTTAATGTAAGGCTTCGTTACAGCTGCTATTAGTGCTATCGTTTTGCATGTGTGTGTGTTATTTTTTTTTTTAATTCGGAATTAAAATAAAATAAGAAAAATCTGGAAAGAAGAAGAAGAAAACATTAACCCTGAATCAAAACAAAACAAAGACCCAAATCCCTAACCTGTCTAACTTTGAGAGAGAGAGAGAGAGAGAGAGAGTGAGTTCACCAGCTGCTCTCTTCATTGTCCCTCGCCGTACCTTGCTGCTCTGCTCGCCGTGTAACCACCACCACCCTTGCTGCTCTGCCTTGATTGAATCGGTGATGGGTTTGCTCTACCTTGCCTTACCGTAGATGGAGAGGAAGATTCTGAAGATGCTGGACCATCCTTTTTTGCCTACGCTTCACATCGAGTTTGAAGCCTCCCATTTCACAAAAGATACTATATATATATAAAAGCTTTAAAAGCTGCATTTCTTTTGAAGTTGAAAGAGAAATTTCGTTTTTGCATGTTTGATTTTTTGTTTTCTTGTGCTGTGAGAGTATTGTAAAAGTTTCTTTTCTCTTGTCTGCTTTCACAGCTCTGGTTTCAAATCAAAATCAATTAAAAATCGCTTTCAAATTTTTTATTTCCATTTTTTTGCTTTGCGGCCAAGATTTCTTGGATTATCTCTCTGATTTTATCTCTTCGATTTTTCTTATTTTATTTTAATTCCGAATTAAAAAAAACATGCAAAATGGCAGCTATAATGGAGCCCTACATTGACAAAAGTTGAAATTTAGAGGACTGAATTGACAAAACTGAAAGTTAGAGAACTAAAATGAGAAAAGGTGAAAGTTAGAGGGTCAGTTTTGTATTTTTGCCTTAAATTGATTTATTGGCTTTTGATATATATTTTTTTAATGGAGAATTGTTCAATGAGATATCGTATTGGTCTTTGGCATCCTCTACTGAAGGGGTGTGTTGGGAAATGCCCTTTCGATGGCTTCTGCTCATTTATTTGTGGGAGGTTTCTCATATGGGCTTTTATCCTATTCATAAATCCAACTTGCTACCCAGGTATTCATAAAGTAAACTAGTCTCATCACACTCGCACATATAATGAGCCTTTTTTTTTAATGGTCCTATTTTGTAGAAAAAAATTGTGTTTATATATATATATATATATATATATATATATATATCATATACTATATAATAAAAGTTGGGCTTAGAAAGCATGGTTGCACCAAGTGGCTTCACCAAATAGAAGATTTTTTTTTCTTTAGATTTAAAAAATATGTATATAATTTTTTTTCTCCTATAATTTTTAAATTGATAAAAAACTTAATTTGATTACAATCCAAATTCTTCATCTAATCCATTTGTTATAATTTCTAAGTTGATAAAAATATTAATTTGATTACAATCTAAATTCTTCATCTAATCCATTTAATCCTTATTTTTTAAGTGTAGTGTATTATAATTCAAATTCTCCATCTAATCCTTATTTGTACTTGTAGTGTATTATAAAAAAAAAAAAGTTTTAACAAAACATGCAACTTACATTAAAAAATAAGTGTTTTAACAAAACACGCTTCCTACATTCAACAAAAAGTAAAATTTTCAAAGAGATTAAATTTAGTTGGTTTTCTTCTTTGAAAAGTAAATTTAGTTGGTTGGTGCCATACAACTTCAACCTACAATTGTGACTATCCAATTATTATCACCAAAACCTAAAATAATAGGATAGAAAGAAAAAAAATCCAAAGGATAAAATATTAAAATGTGTAGTTTTGTACCTAAAAGTATAGCTAATTCCATGATTTTTTTTTTGTTAAAAAAAAAAGAAGAAGAAAAAAACACTTTCATTGGGAGGATATACACACGGGAAGGAATCATATATTATATAATAAAATTTGGATTTAGAAGCCGTGGTTGCGCCAAGTGGTTGCACTAAATTGCATAAACTTTTTTAAAGTTTTTTTTTTAAAAATAAATACAATAAAATTTTTTGTACTTATTTTCTTCTCCTATAATTTATATACTAATAAAAATATGAATTTAATTACAATCCAAACTCTTCATTTAATCATTTTATTATTATAATTTATAAGTTGATAAAAAATTTTAATTTGATTACAAGTCAAACTCTTCATCTAATCCTTTTTTTTTTTATTTAAAAAACAACAACAATCTTCATCTATTCCTTTTTTTAAAATTTAAATTATATTACTTCTAGTAAATAAATAAAAAAAACAACATAATACCTGGAAAAAATAAATTACGTATCAACAGTAAAATCTTTCTCTTCACACATAGCTTTTTTTTTTTTTTAGATAATTATTGTTCATACCGATTTACCAAAAATGTTTTTGGATAAAGTTAAAAAAATGTAAATAAGGTAATAAGTATATTAATTTAAAGTAAGCACTTTCTCTTTCTTTTCAAAAAAAAAAAAATAGTTTATATTCTATATATAATAAATGTTTGTTCTTCTTAAAAAAAAAAATTTTTTTTTTTTTTTGGTTATAAAAGAAAAGTTTCCATTTTTCCAAAAAAAAAAAAAAAAAAATTTCCTATTTCTTTCTCTTCATATGACCTTTTTTTTTTTTTCACTTTTTATGTGATTTATGAGATAGCAACAAACAAATTGATTAGAAATCTTCCAATAGGCTTAAAATTCTATATCAATTGAAACTCTACCTATATATATCCTTTTTAAAGTGAAGTTTATTCCAATATGTGAATGCCTAAATCCCATGACAGGTATGCATTCTTTCTTCATTATTAATTTTTCATTTTGTTTAAGCTATTTTTCTTTAACTTCAAAAATATTAATAAAAATTCTCACACACATTTTAACTCAATTCATAATATTAAACTTTTGTACTCATTTATTATCTTCTACAATAATTTATTCAAATTTTACTTACATACTCACACTTTCATCTCTCAAAGTGATAAAGAAAACAAACAGGTTTACTCTTTGTTATTTTTTTTTTCTAAATTTATATCTTAATTTATAATTTGTGTTAATTTCTTAATTTTAAATCATGAATAAGTTTGATTATATTCTTTATATTGAATGTAGATTGTTGTTTATAGGTTTTTGGTTGTGTTATATTCTTCGGAAAAAAGGAAATGAAATAAAATAAAAGAGTTTATATAAATTTGGCAACAAAGCTAAATAGATAAGCCTAAGTAATAATAATTTTATAAGTGAATTTTTATTAACATGATTTTAAAAAAATAATAATAGAGAGATAATTTATTAACGTGATTTAAACTCTACTAAAACTTTTTTAAAGGATTGTTTTTAAAAAATTTCAAAGTAATTTTCTAATTATTAACTACTATACGCTAACTTCTAACTACCAAAACCCACAATTGAAATAGTGATCCGTATGAGATACGGCTTCTAAAGATTAATATCATAGCTATTATATATTATAAGCTAATTTTTTTTCAAAAGAAGCGCTCCTCTCTCTACCCACAAAATAAAGGAATTATAATAAGAATTAAATAGGCAGGGGTAAGAATACACCACCTTTTTTCTACAATAAATGTTAAGTTCAGATAATTTTTCATGCATATACACACATATGTAGCGTGCAACACAAAGGACTTAAACGTTAAGTTTAAACTTAAACTTGGGAGGGTGAAACTCACTCAAGTTACAGTTCCTTCTTCCATACTTTCAAGGACAAAAATTAAATTCTTAGATGAGTCTCTCTCTACTTAAAATTTTTAAATGTTTAATAATTTAGATTGTTCTTAATTATTGAATTGAGGTTTCACTTAAACATGATTTCAATTATTGTTTTGGATAGTTTTTAACTATTAAATGCATGAGTTTTCCATTTAAATATATGCAATTAATTGAGCCTTAAAGTTCAATGTATTATTGAAAATCATTATATATACTTTTTCAGGTACCTTTACTATCTTTCATTCAATTAGTTATATATATATATATATATATATATATATATATATATATATATATATGCATTTTATGATACCTTAGTCTCACGCAACATACATTCATTATGTAACTTAAAAGTAAAATATTCATTTTTTATTATTATTTATTTTAAGTAAATTAATAAAAAATTATTTATATATGAATTTTGATTAAGCCGTGCATCACACAGGCATAATGCTAATATATATATCTATCTATACTACTATTTAAGGAGTTTCTCCTGTTTGGATTCTACATTTTTTAGTTCAAAAATACCCTTACAGTTCTATGTTTAATTAGAGACAAAACTAAAGAACAATCTGGTAAAAATGCAACTCTAATTTCTACCAAAACATTACTTAAAAAATAGGACCACTCTCCTATTAATTTTTAAATTTATTCATTCACTTATAAATTAGATTTTTAAAATAAAAATCTTGAGGATAACATAATAATAATACATCTTTAATTCTCATCTATACCTTGCCTACAAAATAGGCAATATTTAACTCTCACGTTTAACTCCAAGCCCTCCTCAAAAAAAAAAAAAAAAGTTTAACTCCAAGCATTACTCCACATTTACACTTTTTTTTCTTCAGTTTTTTTTTTTCCTTCCTATATCAAGTCTTAACCTTTTTTTTTTTTTCAATACCCAGTTTCCCTTAATCTCATCTAACGTTTGGTTTTTTTTTTCCCCCTTAAATCTCTTTTTTTTTCTTAAAAAAAAAATATACTACAAAGTAGAAATCAATCATATCCAAAAGAAATTCAAAAAATTTCAAATACCACATTCAAACCCACGTTCAACTTCTATAATAATAAAAAAAAACCCCACGTTCAAATTTATCCAAAAAAGAACCCCTACTTTCAAATATTTAACAAAACTTTTGGATAATTACAGCTAAAAAAAACCCCCCACGTTCAAATTTATCCAAAAAAAAACCCTACTTTCAAATATTTAACAAAACTTTTGGATAACTATAGCTAAAAAAACTAAAGTTAAAAACAAATTTAGATAACTACTACTAAGATGTTTCCTATGAAGTCACCTGATCATGATGGTTTTCCTGTTTTTTTTATTTTTTTATTTTATAAGAAAGTAATATTATTTATTCAAATAGAATAGTACTTCATGTTTATGATGATGAACACAAAGTATCTAACAAAATACAAAAGAAAAAAAAAACAGAAGAACCATACATTCATATTGAAGAGGGTCTGATGTAATTTGAGTTGTGCTGTCAGCGCTGAGTTTGGGGCATATGTTATAGAAAATCAATCATACATTCATATTGTTCTCATTCCTAACCCAGAGAATATGGCTTATTTTAGACCAATGTCCTTGTGTAATGTTTTATATAAGGCAGTTGCAAAGGTATTGTCTAATAGATTGAAGAGGGTGTTACCTTAGATGATTTCGGACTCACAGAGTGCTTTCGTTCTACGATGGCTTATAACTGATAATATTTGCATTTGAGATGCTTCATTTGTTGAGTATGAGGAAAAAAGGACGAAATGGGCAAATGGCTTTAAAGTTTGATATGACAAAGTTGAATGACCTTAAACTTTCAGCTATATTGATTTTCATTTTCTTTTTGTCTCTGCTTATCTGGGTTGGAATCAATGAAATGGTATTGTCTTTGAAGGTACAATGATACTGTTTCAAGTGGGTCATGGATTTTCAGTAGCAACAACAGCTGGGATATGTTCTTCTACTGCCAGATATTATAACCCAGCATATGTCACTATGTCAAAAGCCTCAAATTATGTTTATTTATTTATTATTATTATCAATCTTAGGATGTTGTTGTGTGTGTTCTGTGAAATCATATATTGGGTTTTTGATATTTTTAATGAAATTCTATCCAAAAAATGGAAAATCATAAAGAAAGCCACTTTTATATCTTAAGATGTGTCCTGCCCATATTACAATCCACAATTTTATTGAGGAGGAGGTTTCAAAAGAATAGCAGATTTTACCGGTGGTTTTCGGCGTGCAACGGCGGAAGGCGTGAGGTGTGTAGTGGTGTGGGCGGCGAGCAGCTTTTTTTTTTTTTTTTTTAGTTCATAAATAAAAGCAAAATTCTGAAATTTTAGGGTGTAAAATTCAAACACTCCCAAACTTTAGGGAGTAAAATCCATTAGGCTTGCACTTCTTACAAAACCCAATATGAGTGGCCCACTTTCTTTCCTTTAAAAAAAAAAAATTAGTTCATAAATAAAAGCAAAATTTTGAAATTTTAGGGCTTAAAATTCAAACACTCCCAAACTTTGAGTAAAATCCAAAAACTTCTAAAGTTTAGGAGGTAAAATCCAAATTTTGAAAAGTCAGGGTGTAAAATCTAAATACGTCCAAACTTTAAGAGTATAATTTGCAATGAAGAGGGTTTGATGTCATTTGAGCTATGTTGTCAGTGTTGAGTTTAGGGCATATGTTATAGAAAACCAATCATATATTCACATTGTTCTTGTTCCTAAAGCTCATAACCTAGAGAATATGATTGAGTTCAGACCAATTTCCATATGTAATGTCTTAAATTAAGGTAGGCAAAGATATTGACTAATAGATTGAAGAGATTGCTACCTTGGATTATTTTGGACTTACGTAGTGCTTTTGTTCCAGGATGGCTTATAATTGATCAAGTTCGCATTTGAGATGCTTCATTTGATGAGTATAAGAAAAAAACAATGAAATGGGAGAATGACTTTAAAAGCTTGATATGAACAAAACCTATGACAAAGTTGAATTGCCTAAAACTTTCAGCTATGTTGATTTTTTTTTTTTTCTTTTTCATGTCATTGCTTATCTGGTTTGGAATAAGAAATAGTCTTGTCTTTGAAGGTGTCAAGTGGGAGGTAGGTCATGGATTTTCAGCAGCAACAACAATTGGGCCATTTTCTTCAACTGCTAGATAATATAATCCAGCATATGTCACTGTGTCAAGAGTCTCAAATTGTGTGTGTGTGTGTGTGTGTGTGTGTTTTTTTTATTATCAATCCTAGGATGTTGTTATATGTGTGTTCTGTGAAATCATATGTTGGGTTTTTGATAATTTTAATGAAATTCTACTATTTCTATCCAAAAAATAAAATAAAAAGCCCACTTTTTTATATTTTAAAATGTGTCCTGCCATATGCCCGTATTAAAAAATCCACAACTTTTATTGAGAAGAATGGTTTAAAGACAAAGATGAATAAATTTTACTGGTGGTTTCTAGCGTGAGGTGATAGAAGGCGTGCCACGTGAGGTGGTGTGTCGTGGCTGGGATCCTTAATCTGTCCTCTAGTAGAGTGAACTGAACTATCCTTTTATTGTTAAGTACAAACGGTGTTAGAATAATTTGGCTATAGGGCCTAGGGATCCAATTGTTATTTCAAAAAGTTCAGGCTTTAGCTCCTTTACTTGGAATTTTGGGTTTAATAGAATTTATAATGACAAGTATGACATGAAATTTGCTATAGCACATTGGTAGTTCATAGCAAATATTGAATTCGGATTCAAATCCCAGCAATGGGAAATTCTTTTTTGCTGTTTTTTTATTGGGTCTGTGCATGAGAATTGAGATCTTCTCTTTGGGCCCGCTTTCCTTACAAAACCCAATATGAATGGCCCACTTTTAATTTTATTTTAAAAAATATGTTCATAAATAAAATAACTTATGCCAATCAGAGTTATCAAACACACCCAATATGCTCACTCTCATTGTTCGTTTTATTTTTATTTTGTTTTGTTTTGTTTTTGACTAACTAGTTTATACACTCGCTTTCAAATTTCAATTAAGAGAACATATTAGTGCCAATAGCCTTATAATTCAACCAACGCTTTTTGGTATTTTCAATGGAGACATATAAAGTTTAAATTTCCTCATTCCCATAACTAAAGAATAAGGCCTGTGTTAGTGGATTTAGGCGTGAGAGGTAGAGGAAAAGGGCTAATTAGGGTATGTGCTAAAAATTGCAAACAGTTGTAAGATACAAAACATGATAAGTGAGTATTAAATTTGGGGTTTTTGTAAATTTAAAAATAGATGGAATATTTAGATCCAACTCGTTAGTCAGCTCCCGATCAAGTATACCTCCTGATATCCCTGATATTATCAATGAAGAAAATTATTTTGTTGAAGAAGAAAGTTGCTTAGACTTTAATAAATGGACTATTCCTAAAATTAATGTTAATGCAATTTATAAAACAAGCTGGCTCAATTCTACTTTTAAAACTAAATTTAATGTTAAGACCATCAAACGGGCTTATGCCATATCTAGAGTTCACGAGAAATGTTGTTTGTTTAACAAGAAATCTATTCATGATTTTCTTCCTAAAGGATATAGATTCTTGCATATTGGATTTGTTCAAGTTGCTGTTAAGCCACTAACTCGTAATAGTGTTAATGATTCAATATTGGATACATTTACGTGATGCTAGATTTAGAAAATTCGAAACTAGCATACTTGGTATGATTCAGTCATCTTCATTTAATGGCCCTTTTCATTTTGATTGTTTCTAATTTAAATCCTGCTTTAGATGATGTAAGTATTTCTTCCATAAGTAGAGACACAAGTTTTCCTCATTCATATCAGTAAGTTACATATTTTGAAACCAATGAGTACTCAAGTTTATAAAACTTGAGTTATACATGGCATTTTATATTTTTTAATACCAAGTCAGCAGGTGCTACTATGGCAGATTTTTATGGAACTTGATTTTCATAAACTCGAGTTACGGGTCAAATTCGAGTTTCCTAAACTTGAGTTTCAAAAAGGTGGTAGATTGCAAAATATTTTCCAAACAATGGTAGATTGTTAAATATTTCACTAAATAATGATATTTGGCCATTTTTTACTCGAAATCAATGAATTAGTATTGTCTTTGAAGGTACAATGATATTGTATCAAGTGGATTTTTCCAAATAATGGTATTTGGCCATTTTGGCCTCAGAATCAATAAAATAGTATTGTTTTTGAAGGTACAATGATATTATATCAAGTGGGAATTGGGTCGTAGATTTTTAGTAGCAACAACAGTTGGGACATGTTCTTCTGCAAGATAAAATAACCCAGCATATGTCACTATGCCAAGAGCCTCAAATTGTGCTTTTTTTATTATCAATCCTAAGATGTTGTTGTGTGTGTTCTATGAAATCATCTGTTGGTTTTTTGATAAGTTTATTGCAATTCTACTATTTCTATCAAAAAAATTAAAAAAGAAAAAACCATAAAAGGCCACTTTTATATCTTAAAATGTGTCCCGCCGATATGCCCCATATTACACTCCACAATTTTATTGAGGAAGTTACCATACCATAAGCATAAGCCAGGAGACCAGTGTATGCAATCATTGCTTCATTATCAATGCAATACTTGTCATCGAGGGGGCATATTGTACCATCAAGGGGTCTACGTCGAGGGGATCCTTTATAACCTTATCTCTTTCTTTTATGTGCAGAGGGCTTGTCAGCATTGAAAAGAAACTCAGTGCGTGAAGGAAATATGGAAGGAATTGCTTTATGTCGTGGAGGACCAAAGCTCTTACATCTTTTCTTTGCTAATCATAGCCTAATATTTTGCAAGGCCTCTATATCAGAATGCAACTCACTACAAAGAGTTTTGCATGTATATGAGCAAGCTTCTAGACAACAGTTGAATAGGGCAAAGACTGCATTGTTTTTCCAATAAGAATACACTTAGGAGAGGTCCAAGAAGGGATAAAAAACAGATTTGGGGCACAAGTCATAAAACAACATGAGAAGTATCTTGACCTACCTTCTCTTGTGGGAAGAGACAAGAGGAATACTTTCACTAGTATTAAAGAGAAGCTTGGAAAGAAATTGGCAGGATGAAAGGAAAAGATGCTATCAAAAGCTGGAAAGGAAGTGCTAATTAAAGCAGTTGCTCAAGCAATCCCAACATACACAATGAGTTACTTCAAGCTACCAGACTCCTTATGCAAAGAGCTACCAAGCATAATCCAGAATTTTTGGTGGGGCCAAAAGAATGATGAGAAGAAATCGTATGGCTTAGTTGGGACAAGTCATGTGAGCCAAAGTCATGCGGTGGCATGAGTTTTAAGAAGCTAAAACAATTCAATCATGCCCTTTTAATGAAGCAAGGTTGGCTACTTCAAAATGACCATAACTCTCTTGTATATCGAGTACTGAAGGCCAAGTATTTTCCAAGGCATGACTTCATCCATGCTACTCTAAAAAATAATTCCTCATATACTTGGTGAAGTATAATGACGGCTCAATCTCTTGTGAAAGAAGGGATGAGATGGAGGGTGGGCAACAGAATGAACATAAAGATTTGGGAGGACAAATGGCTTCCCACAGGCCTTACGTATATGATTCAATCATCACGCCTATTCCTACAGTTTGATACAAAAGTGGGAGAACTGATAAATAAGGAGAATGGTGGCTGGAAAATGAAGGTCCTTGACTCACTGTTTTACCCACATTAGGCAGAGGTGATTAAAGGAATTCCTCTAGCACTCAACTGCCAAGTGATAAGTTGGTATGGACTGCTTCCTCACATGGCCGCTTTACTGTGTGCAATGCATACACCCTTGCCCAGAAGCTAGCACAACCGGTGCACATTGGTTCCAGCACAGACAGTAGCCAAGCCTACCGTTTCTGGAGGAAAATATGGGACCTTCCGGTGCCCCATAAAATTAGGCACTTTACTTGGAGATCATGTAGGGAGTTGCTGCCAACAAAGGCCAATCTTAAACAAAGGAAGGTACAGCAAGATCCAATCTGTGACATTTGTAAATTGGAGGAGGAGACTATGGCCCATGTGCTATGGAATTGTGAGATTGCCCGAGAGACATGGGCATGCGCAAAGGTGTCAATCCCTGTGGGTGTCTCAGATGGTTGGTCATTCCAAGACTTACTTTGGCATATGATCATTATGGACAATGTGGAGGCAGAAAGGGTTGCTATGGTTGTTACGGTTGTGTGGGCCTTGTGGTGTAATAGGAACGTGACAAGGACTGGTGAAGAAAAAAATAAAATAATATCAGGCATATCAACACCATTTTCAGAAAACTCAAAATAAACAGTAACAAATGAATGCGGTCAAGCATTTAGAATGAACCAACAACCAAAGCACAGAGGCTCTAAAAAAATTGGATGTGATAGAATATAACATGAAACAGCATAGCAAACCCAACTGCAATCTAAACTTTTCTGAACTTTAAAGTTTAAATCTAAACTTAGCCACCCTAAAGCTTTAAACAACCTGTTGTCAGAGTTTCTTTACATCTAGCTTTAGAAAAAAAAAAAAAAATCCCAATTTCCTGTAACTTTTAAGCTGTCAGGGATCAATCCTTTGTAACCTGATTTCAACCACAAATCCTCTAATTTCCTATCATATTTTTTAGAACAATAAAACTTTTGCCCCAATTTCTAGGAAAGTTCTACTTTGCTACTGCCCTATGTCTGCTTAGTTGCATACGTGGGAAGCAAATATTTGCACTGTATCACACTATCTCCTAAACCATCAAACTTTGCACCAATGAAAGATCAAAGAACATTAGCACCAAGTATTCTTCCCCTCTTCATCCCCTTCATAGACATGGGGTAACTGGTAGATGACCATGAAAAAAACCCAAAATAGCTCACAATTGACGGTTTCTATCCTCCATAAAATAGAATGATAAAAAGCAAATCACAAGTGCAATTTCCAATAATAAATAAATAAATAATTAACATTCTAGAAAACTAGCCACCACTATCCAGTGGACCCTTCCTGCACTAACCCTATTCAGACAAAGAATCACTTCCATACACTAAAAAACCTACCAAAAATCACACTTCACTCCCACCTCGTCTTCAAACTCAAAAGACATCCTTCTCATTTGGTCTTGATTGCATTCACGTCAGGAAGCTGTTAGCAATGAAGTATCATTGCCTGTAAAAGAGACCAGAATTTCATTGCAAGTCTCCTAATTATTAACAGGTAAACTTCTCAATACATAGCTAACACAGGACAAATTCTCATCTACACCATTAATCATTACCTGATGCTGATATAGCTACACCAATCAGTTAAAACCAGAGTAATCAAACTCTGTCGATAATGCATAGCAACACATTGTGCTGGAAATACACTGGACACCCTGGAGAGCACATAGGTTATGCTATTATAGAATGAAGGCACTAATCGTAAATCTTCAAAGAAGAAGAAGAGAAACTCCATAAATGTAATATTAATAAATTGTCAATCGAGATACAGGATATCAAGAATCATCAAAGTATTGACTACTCTCATTTAACATTAGATTGCCCGAAGTAAGATTTCTCAATAAAAATCACATTGTTATTCGAGATAAACCAATTTGACCGTTTAAATTTTGGACACAATAAAGAAGGCACTTAAGTGTCCATACATACATCCTCCATAAATTAAAGTATTTTACTTGATGCCAAAATGATAAGCACATTGCATTTTACGTTGTATGATCATCTAAAGCAAATAAGGATATAAATATAAATCTACACATTCAAGAAGCATGCATTTTTTTTATCACCAAGTTGCATATGCACACGGTGGATCTTAAATCCATGGTCTAACCATTCACCTTGCTTTTATAAGGGAAGGAGGTGCTTTGGGCTAGAGCTTATTGGCCACATTCCACACACTTACATGTATATCAATCTTAATAGTCCTCATAGTGAAAACAATTTTGTCTTAGTTATATTTAACAAATAAATTAATTATCAATATATTCAATAAAGAAATCAATGAAAGCAAATCTCTATATAAATAAAAAAAGAAACCCAAAAAGGAAACAGAAGAAGAAGCATTGAAAATATTTATATGCAGGGTCAGCTATATAAAGTGAAAACTCCACCCGTGTTCAGATACATACCTGCTCAGTGTTATATCCAGGGTTTGGATCATTGGAGAGTGTTAACACTCTAGCAAATCGATCCAAGCAATTTCCAACTGCAATATCAATGGTCTCCCCATCACCATATGCTGTTACCTGTGTAATTCCACCATTAACATACAATACAACAGGATCGTCTGCCCCAGTCACAATCCTTCCCATCTCGATAACAATGGGCTTCTTCCACAGTTGTGAAAGAATCCGAACAACTTGTAACATAGGCAATCTATTTCATCTGGGGTTATTTGGGCAGTCTTCAAAGTAGATTTGATCAATGGAAGAATGTGTTGGAGATGGTGTTGAGCAGTTTCTTGCGGAAGGAATCCTTGGCCAGGAGGGGTAATGTAGGTATGGCGTGGATTTGATAGAATGGTGCCATCTAAAGTTACAATCCCAATACCAATCTTGTTAAGCCTAGGGCTATCATCTTCTTCATTTTTAAATTAATACCAAGAGTACCCTGTAATTCAAGTCCATAAACAAAAATTTAAGTATCTTCCGCTAATTAAAATCTGTGAGAAAAGATGGATAAATTTACACACAGACTAGGAAATATAAACATAACAAAGATTTTTTTTTTGGATAAGTAAAGATAACAAAGAACTCTCTCTAACAATAATATTGAATAAAACCGTACAAAGATCTTTGAAACATTATACTTAGCAAGTCTGTCTAGCTACAATTCAGTTTTAAAAGGGTTTTGAGACTGGGAAATTAAAAGACAGGCCTAAGCCTAACTAGTCCAAAATAATATCATAATCACATCTAGTTAAAAGATACGTAGCTCACATTAACATTTGGTGCTTTATCATCAACATGCTAACCATTAACTACATCGGACCAAAACAATGACCCTGAACTGCTTCAATTATTTCAATGTAAAATGTAACACATTCCCTCTTTTAGTTCCTCAACCTGTGATTCAGTCAAATGGACAAGAAACTATAAAACCATTAAAAAAAAAAAAAAAAAAATTCTTTCAAATCCTTCTTAACTCTTAACAGTTGTATGACATCCTTTTATCACCCTTGGAGTCATCTTTCCCATGAGCTATCAACATACTAAAAGATTTTATTGCAATGAAGCCACCTCAAGAACATTACATAGCAAAAGATAGCCTAAAGAGTATCTATAAAGAAAATTACACACAAAAAGAAATAAAATTAGCAAATTCTGTTAGGGTACCACTGTCATTGAGACCTATGACTGTGGACCATCCACAGAGTAATCTAAGAAAAGAAAGCTTCAGTGAGCCAAAGCCATGCATTTCCTGTAATTAGAAACGCCCTATTTAAGATGTTTCCTATGAAGTCTCCTGATCATGATGGTTTTCTTGCTTTTTTTTATTTTATAAGTAAGTAATATTTTTTATTCAAATAGAATAGTACTTCATGTTCATGATGATGAACACAAAGAATCTACCAAAATACAAAACAAAAAGAAAAAAAGAATCATACATTCATATTGAAGAGGGTCTGATGTAATTTGAGCTATGCTGTTAGCGCTGAGTTTGGGGCATATGTTATAGAAAATCAATCATACATTCATATTTCCTAACCCAGAGAATATGGCTTATTTTAGATCAATGTCCTTATGTAATGTTTTATATAAGGCGGTTGCGAAGGTATTGTCTAATAGATTGAAGAGGGTGTTACCTTGGATTATTTCGGACTCACAGAGTGCTTTCGTTCTAGGATGGCTTATAACGGATAATGTTTGCATTTGAGATGCTTTATTTGTTGAGCATGAGGAAAAAAGGACGAAATGGGCAAATGACTTTAAAGCTTGATATGACAAAGTTGAATGACCTTAAACTTTCAGCTATATTGATTTTTTTTTTTTCTTTCTGTCTCCGCTTATCTAGTTTGGAATCAATGAGATAGTATTGTCTTTGAAGGTACAATGATACTGTATCATGTAGGTCATGGATTTTCAGTAGCAACAACAGCTGGGATATGTTCTTCTACTACCAGATATTATAACCCAGCACATGTCAATGTGTCAAGAGCCTCAAATTATGTTTATTTATTTATTTATTTATGATTATTATCAATCCTAGGATGTTGTTGTGTGTGTGTGTGTGTTCTGTGAAATAAACTGTGGGGTTTTTGATCATTTTAATGCAATTCTCCTATTTCTATCCAAAAAAAGGAAAATCATAAAGAAAGCTACTTTTATATCTTAAAATATGTCCTGCCCATATTACAATCCACAATTTTATTGAGGAGGGGTTTCCAGCATGTGGCAACGGAAGGCATGCCGCGTGTAGTGGTGTGGGCGGCGAGCGGTGGCCGGGCTCCTCTCTCTCTCTCTCTCTATCTCTCCTGAACTGTCCTTTGATTGTTAAGTACAAACACTGTTAACTGATTGTCCTTTGAACTATCCCAATACTGTTGTGACTTGTGTCTTTTTTTCTTTTCTTTTTTTAATCATGGCTTCATCGTCTTCCTCTGCCTCTTCTACTGTCAAGTCAACACCACTGCTTCTACTTCTCCTTCTCCCACCACACTTACCACCATTCATCATCTGATCACTGTCAAATTGACTCGTGGCAACTACCTATAGATTGTTCCTTATCTCAAGGGGTAGCATCTCTATGGCTATCTACAGCATATGCCACTGTGTCAAGAGCCTCTAATTGTGCGCGTGTTGTGAATTCATCTTTTGAGTTTTGATAATTTTAAAAAGGTCAGGGTTTACTTGGACTTTAAGGGTTTAGTATAATATTTAATGACAAACATGACATGAAATCTTCTGTAGCACTTTGGCAAATTCAACCCGCATAGATTCTTGAAATCAGTTCGAATCCCAGCGGCAGAAAAATTCTTTTTTGCTGTTTTTTTTATTGGGTCTATGCATGAGAATTGAAATCTTCTTTTTGCTGTTTTTTGTTTTGTTTTTTTTTTTTTTTTTGTTTTTTTATTATTGGGTCTAGAATTGAGATCCTCTCATTGGCGGCGGAAAAATTCTTTTTTGCTGTTTTTTTTTATTGGGTCTATGCATGAGAATTGAAATCTTCTTTTTGCTGTTTTTTTTTTTGTTTTTTTTTTTTTTTTTTTTTTTTGTTTTTTAATTATTGGGTCTAGAATTGAAATCCCCTCATTGGGACTGCAATTCTTACAAAACCCAATATGAATGGCCCATTTGATTTTTTATTTTTATTTAAAAAAATATATGTTCATAAATAAAATAATCTATGCCAATCAGAGTTATCAAACACACCCAATATGCTCACTCTCAGTGTTTGTTTGTTTGATTTTTTTAATTATTTATTTTATATACTCGCTTTCAATTAAGAGAACAGGTTAGCAGGGCCAAACCAACCTAATTGCCTCAGGTAAAAGATTTATGTGAGACCTTATATATAAATATTAATTAAATAAAATTATTAAATATTAATCAAATTGAGGTTAATTTGATGTGTTAAATACATAATTTAATGTATAATGGTATAATACTAAATAAAGCTAAGGCTAATTTCATATAGAGAATTGAATATTATAGTTGCAATATAAAATTATCAAGAAAAAAAAAATTTAAAAGAAAATTAATTGATGTGTGGCTTTGTAGTAGATTAGTTTACAAATATTAAAGTTTCAAACTATTAGGGGAGATTAATCATCATTGATGATCTAACACATTTGCAATTTTTTTTAAAGCCCTGTTAGAAATAAAAAAGGAAAATACTAAAGGTACTACAAAATGTTCACAATATAATGTGACAATAATAGTGATTGGTGAGCTTCAATAATGTAATTAATGAATATTTAAAATACTTTTTTGTGATTGGTAACATGTCAATTTGTAAATCTATAGTTAAATTGTTAAAATATCCCTAATATCACTAATAATAAAAAATGCACAACCATTTGAAAATTTCATATTTTTTATAATTTTTTTTTGGCTTTTTTCAATGGGATGGTGGCTTTTTTGTAAAGGATAATATTTTTTTTTTGGTGGGGGCCTTAAGCGTAGTACTAAGTTGCCAAGGCCTTGGGCTGGCTCTGCATGTTAGTGCTAATAAGAAAACAAACTTTCTACCTTGGAACTAACTAAAAAGAGGCTTTTAATTTGTAAAAAATGTGCTTAATTGCTGTGTGTGAGTTTTAGAAAAGAAAATTAGGATTTTA
Source organism: Castanea mollissima (assembly GCA_014183005.1). Lineage (NCBI taxonomy): Eukaryota > Viridiplantae > Streptophyta > Magnoliopsida > Fagales > Fagaceae > Castanea > Castanea mollissima. The sequence continues at coordinate 38,949,488 of JACAVU010000009.1, read as the reverse complement.
AAGAAGGTGGGGGCCAAAAAATAACTTTCTCTAGTTAGCTTATTGATTAGAAATATAAGATGAGTATTTATAAGTTAAAATTACGATTTTGGGGGCATTTTAATGGTCTTTGGACGTTCTCAAGGATCTAGGTGCCAGCCCACATCCAAGAATGATGTTTTGGGCCCTTAAAATGAAATTTTAAAATCCAGAAAATTGGCTTGTGTAAGCATGGTTAGGGCATGCGTACGAATACCTTAATTCCTGATAACTTTGATGGCTTGACTTCAAATGGTCATAACTCACTCAATATAAATTCAAATTAGGAAAAATTTGTGTTCAAATTGACGTCAAGGATGTCTAATTTCCAATGAAACAAACATCACTCAAAATTTATTTGTGGATCAAAAGTTATGGTCAAAACAATGAGCAAATGTCATTTTTCAGAATTGTTTTCAACGTGATTTGAGCACTTTAGAGTTGTGATTACTTCTAAACTATTGTGAACTCTTTAATTTCCTTTGGTTGACATATGTCAAACTCATCATTGAGGTCGGAGACTAAAATTTATTAACGGATACAAAATGAGGAGTCTACAATAAAGAAGAAGAGACCTCTTCCATGTCTCCTACTTCTTTTGATTTTGCTACCCCATCATTCATAGCCAATTAACTGTCATAAACACAACATTTTTAATCTCAATTTAGTTTCCTTGCATGATGAATATAAATTTGCAAAAAATAAAGAGAAAAGATGGCATGTGCCTTTTGTTATTTTTAGATTTTGTATATTTGCTTTTTGAATTTTATTATCAATCTAGTTCTTAATGTTACAATGTTTCTCTGCTTATTTTTCGATCCTTTTGCCCCCAGAAGGTTCCTTACATTATATAGCTCCCTTTAGATGATCTTGGCCTTCCATTTGTTGACCATCCAGGCCACTACTTGAGTGCTTGTCCCATTAGACACCTTTCCTATCTCTTTGTGAGTTGCGGCAGCCAAGGCATCTAATGGAAAATTTGATGGCATGTGCCTTTTGTTATTTTTTCATTCCTAAAATGGGTGTTCATTAAAAACTAAGTAAGCTAAATATTGCACTTAGACTCATGTAGAATGATAAAGAAGAAAGTATGGATAGTAAAATTTTCATTGTGTATGGTTGAGGTTATTTGATGAAGAGTTTCAATTGTAGCATATTATATCATTCATTACGAAAATTTAAATATTATGACAATGTCTTAGCAAAAATCAGTTGCTTATTGTTGGAAAATAATGATATTCATTATCATTTTTAGAAGTTTTTAGTGAGTAGATATAGCCATTAGCAAATAAGTACTAAGAAACTATTATAATAAAATAGATGTTCATATGTTAAATAGCTACCATAACTTTTTTTGTGATTAATTATCAAAATTCTTATATGAATAAGATTAACTTTGTATGACATACATTTTTTTATGTATATAGTTTCATACTTCTTCGAATAGAAATTTTATTTTAATTTTCTTATTCAAGAGGTGGCACGTGCAAGTTCTTATACGAATAAGATTAACTTTGTATGACATAAATTTTTTTATGTATATAGTTTCATACTTCTTTGAATATAAATTTTATTTTAATTTTCTTATTCAAGAGGTGGCATGTGCAAGAGGTAGCACATGCCTTGCACGTGCCACCCTAACTAGTAGTATAAAAAGAGTCAATATTTTATTTGGTGTCTATTCAATAAACAGATTCTCCAAAAAAAGAAAAGAAAAAAGTGTCTATTCAATAAACAAAGAGTAAATTGTTTTTTTTTGAAAAAAAGAGTAATTATCTTTTAGTGTGAGAGAAACTTCAAAAAAATAGAATCTCATGCTCTCCCACATGAGATCTATGTTTCTTTATATATATTACTGATTGATTGATTATTAATTACTTATTGATGATTTGAAGAGAAGCAATCAACTTAGAATAATATTATGGGAAAATTACACTTTGCCCACTTGTGGTTTGCCCGAAAAACACTTTGCCTACTTGTGTTTTAAAAATTGACACTTTACTCACTTGAGATTAGGTCCATTTGTCTTCCATTACCCACTTCTGTTAAAAACAAGGGTAAATTTGTATTTTCATTGCCCTTTTATATCTCTCTCCTCTCAAAACATAAAAAACTAAAAAAATTAAGGGAAAAGAAGATCTAAAAGCTAGGTTTTGTAAAAATTAAAACCTAACTTTCATGTATTAGGTGAAAGGAAGTTGTCATTGAAGCTGCTAATTTGTCCGGGTTTGTTCTCTGAAACACTTTCGACATGTAAATATCTAATATTATTAACCCAACTCCCTAGCTTTTTTCTATTTTGAGAGGAACTCCTTAGTAAGGATTCAATCAAAATGCATGTTCTTATGAACTTACAAAAGCCAATCAAAATAGATGGTGGCAAACATAATGTTATAATTTATGAAGATTAACGTTAATTACTCTTTTGTCCTATTTATCTTCATTTTTCTAACCAGCACGCACCCATGGATCTTGTAATCCATCTTTAGCAACTGTAAAGGCTGTCATTGGGATACTCTGTGTGTTCCAAATTAATTGACAACCTTAGCGTCCAATATCCTCTTCTTCCATCACAAGTAAAACAATTTAGAAACCACTTCAGCAAATTTATAGCATCACTACAAAAAAAACGCATTTTCAAGCCACGTTTTTTAGCTGTGTTTTACAAAAATGCAGCTACAGGGTGAGCTTTGAACCACTAAAGATATTTTGTAAAATCAATTAATTATTGAAGGGATGGTGCTACTAGGGCAATGCCCCTAAAGATCTAATGGAAAAAAAAAAAAAAAAAAAAAAAAAAAAACTATAACACAAATCATCATTAAATTTATTGCTAGAACCAAATTAATTTGAAAAAATTTTATATTATGATTAATGTATAGCCACAAACCTTATATTATTTCCTTGAATACTTTCTTTCTCTTTCCTAATTAATTTAAAGTTAGGGAAAGGAAAGGCATAAAAGTCGATACATGAAAAGAAGTGGTAAAAGTTAGGTTTTAATTTTTACAAAACTTAGTTTTTAGATCTTCTTTTCCCTTAATTTTTTTAGTTTTCTATGTTTTAAGAGGAGAGAGACATAAAAAGGTAACAAAGATACAAATTTACCCCTGTTTTTAGTAGATGTGGGTAATGAGAGACAAACAGAGCTAACCTCAGGTGAGTAAAGTGCTAATATTTAAACTATAAGCAGTCAAAGCGTTTTCGGGCAAACCACATGCTAGTAAAGTGTAATTTCCCCTAATATTTTTTAGGTCAATCATTGATATCACTTTTTTACTTATCGTTTTTTATTATTTCTATCCATTTTAAAAATTCGCAGTTTATAACATGATTTTAAGTCCCGTTGTATATACTAGCCTTTGAGCACGCGCGCAAGTGTGTGCTCAGAGGCTTTTCTATTTTTTGGATAAAGATTAATAATTTGCATTTATTATAATTTGGAATTTCTACTTTTTTCAATCACAAAAAAAAAAAAGAAAAAATCTAAGGGTGTGATGAAAACGTGGGGTGAGTTTTGTAGATTGAAGGAGTTTTAAAACTAATAAAAGAGTGATTTTTATTTTGTAGGAAGTTAGTGAGTAGATGTAGGAATTTAAATCAACGTAAAAGTAGAAGTTTATTAGAAGCAGGAAGACATTTTTTTTTTTTTTTTTGTTGAGAAACACACACACACACACCACACACACACATATATATATATAGGGGAAGAGAAGCAGGAAGGGATTTTAATGTAGATATAGAAATTTATTATATTTGTCAATTTACTATTTTAGCCCCATTATAAGTTTAGGTAGGGTATTTTTGACAATAAAAAAAATGTAATAACTAACTTTCTTTTGCTAATTTACTATTTTAACCTCATTTTTAAATTGTTGGTTAATTAATTTAGGGGTATTTTTGATAGCATAAAAAGTAATAAATAACTTTCTGAATCCTCTTAATATATATAGATAACGTGATTTTTCATTTTAAAATGCCAAATTTTATTTAAAATTCAGTTGTTTTTTTTCATAATTTTTATTAAAAAAAAAATTCTAAGTTAATACCCTTAATATATCCAGTAAGAAGCAACTATAACAAATTCCCCATTTTTACGTGATTTTTTTTTTTTTTCCTTTTGGTTATTTATATTTACCCTTTACCCTATTTTAGCCAGAGGTGTTAACTTAGGTTAGCGTGTCGAGTTTGTATCGTGTCAAGGTAGGGGTATTGGACTAAATGTCTCAACCCTAACCCGACCCATTTAATAAACGTGTCATGATCCTTCAACCCTAACCCGACCTATTAATAAGGCAAATTGACCTCACCCAACCCATTTGACACGCTTAATAAACGAGTCGTATTGGGTTGATACAAATGTAACACAACCCATTTTAACCTGCATAATATTAAATATAACATCCATCTAGAATTTTTTTTTTTTTTTATCCCAAAAAGCGGTGCATACACTTCAAGTCTTTAACCCATATTGAAAATAATATAGTTCAACAAAAATGTAACATTCATTTAGAAATAAGTTCCTTACACTCCAAAAGAAGTGTATACACTTCAACCCAAATTCAAAATAATAAAAATAAAATAACATAGTTCAACAAAAATATAATATCCTTAGAACTCGTCAAATGCTAAGTATTAATATTGAAGAATTTGAGCAAATAGTAGACTAATCCTGACTATGACCACAATTATCATCTATAGATTCTTTGTTGATGTCCAAATTCATAACATCTTCCACAAGCTCATCCAATTTCCTTTGTGCAAGTTCTATGCCAAAAAAGAAAAAAAGTATTAGTATTTTTAGGGTTTGTAAAGTTTCAATTTTCAGTTATATCCCTTGCAAATTTCTGTAATTAATTTTTTCTTTTTAAATTTAAAATATATGTTGGATATATAAGGTATTTAACAAATCTAAAATAAAATAAATATTTATTTGTTATACAAGTTAAACAGATTGTGTTAAGTAGGTCATTTTGGGTTGACAAAAATAAATTGACGTGTCAAACGTGTCTATTGCAGGTTACGGGGGTTGATTTGCTTATGACATATTTCTTATTGTGTCGCTTTTGGGTCAACCCGTTTATGATCTAAACCCATTAAGGCCCAACCCTAATCCGAAAAAGCCCGTGTTGGATTTATGTCGTGTTTGCGGGTTGGGTAAAAAATAATCTTTCATTTTTCTTTGTAGCTCTAGATTTTTCCTTATTAATTTGCTGCTTTGGTGAGACATGACCAAATTATTGATTTGATAATGATTATTGTGAAATCAATCTCCAATAGCCTTAATTAGTTTTTTTTTTTTCAATTATTTCTGTTGAGAATAATGCTTTTAATTTCCTTGTATCGGGGTATCAAGGCGCGAATCACAGAGACATGTGATAACATGTCAATAGAAAGAAGAAGAGTTTGAATCCTTACGAGAACAATGCAATGGCTTTTTGTTCTTCTCTATCTGAAAGAAAACAATTCAAATCATAAAGATAGTAGATATATCCAGGCTGCAATATTCTTCAAGTGCATAACTGCATATCAATACTCATATAAAACACAACCAACAACAAACACTATATAAACACGTACACAACATGAACATATAGCTCAGTACTAATAGTAGCTGTTCCACGAATAGTACAGTGAATGACAAGAAAGATAACATAAGTTGTAGCTCTAATTTCTAAATATTTAGCTATGCATTCAGTTGGCAGTTGGGGGTTTGTGGGGTGGCTTGTGAGAAGGACTTGGTGGCTTCTTTTCAGTAGTTGGAGGCTTCAAGTTCTTTTGGGGTGGCCTTTGCGAGTCTTTATGATCTTCTGGGTGATGATCATGTGGTGGCTTGTGCTCCGGTGGTGGCTTCTCTCCTTTACCCTTTGGTGGCTTATGTTCTAGGAATGGTTTCTTCTCTCCCTCTTCAACTGAGGTTGGTGGCTTGTGTTTTGGTGGTGGCTTTGCTCCCTTGGGAGGAACTTTACCATCAATGGAAGATGACTCCAATAGAAGGTGTCCAGGGTGATGATCATGTGGTGGCTTGTGCTCTGGTGGTGGCTTCTCCCCTTTACCCTTTGGTGGCTTGTGTTCTGGGAATGGTTTCTCTTGCTTGTCAAGTGGGGTTGGTGGCTTGTGTTTTGGTGGTGGCTTTTCTCCCTTTGGAGGAGGTTTGCCATCAATGGAAGTAGACTCCAATAGAAGGTGACCGGAGTGATGATCATGTGGTGGTGGCTTCTCTCCCTTACCTGGGGTTGGTGGTTTGTGTTCTGGCAATGGCTTCTCTTCCTTATTGAGTGAGGTTGGTGGCTTGTGTTTTGGAGGTGGCTTTTCTCCCTTAGGAGGTTTGTGCTTATGTTTGGGAGACTCATGGTGTTCAGCCAGTGAGGCAGTGCTTAGAAGCACCACTCCAAGGAGCAACACAAGGCAGTATTTGGTAGTAGTCATCTTTGGTCTTTGGATGGTTCAAAGCAAGAAGACTCTTGGCCTTTTATAAGGGACTAGAGAGCCTATATTGCGTCAGACATTTGTCATTCAGTACTTAAAAATTAAAATAGGGTTGTGTTAACAAGCACCTATCGTGCCCGTTAACAACACACTTTCGAATAATTTTTGGTAATTTTTTTAGTTTTTTGGTAATTTTTTTTTTATCTTTTTTGAAAAAAAATTTGGCAACTTTTTTTTCCTTTTTTTTTAGTGAAAAAAAAAAAAAATGTTAACAACCACCGCACGATGCTTGTTAACATTTCCTATTAAAAGATTGTGTTAACGAGCACCATAAGGTGCCTATTAACAACACACTTTTATGTAATTTTTTGGTAACTTTTTCAGCTTTTTGGCAGTTTTCATTTTTTGGCAATTTTTTTTTATCTCTTTTGGAATTTTTTTGACAACTTTTTTTTTTTGAGTGAAACACAAAAAAAGAAACGTTAACAACCACCGCACAATGCTTGTTAACATTTCCCATTAAAGGGTTGTGTTAACGGGCATCGTAAGGTGCTCGTTAACAACACACTTTTGGGTAATTTTTTGGTAACTTTTTTCAGTTTTTTGGCAATTTTTCATTTTTTGGCAATTTTTTTTTTATCTCTTTTGGAATTTTTTTTAACAACTTTTTTTCCTTTTTTTGAGTGAAAAAAAAAAATTAAAAACCACTCCACGATACTTGTTAACATTTCCTATTAAAATATACCCTACTAGAGAAACAGTTCAAAATAGATATCTTTTCTTCTTTAATGTTAAAATATAAATATTAATTTATGGGGTCTAATCGGGTTCTTCTGAATTCAAAAGTTTGACAATGTACCAAAGCTGTTCTTTGCTTTCCATGCACAGATCTCGTTTGCATGCAATCTTAGAATATTTTATGCTAAAGCTTAGTTCCTTATCAATTATCTTACTTTGAATTTTTATATCCTAAACATAGATATCATTCCCACGAGGAGGAAGTAAATCCACATACTGGTCACATAATAATGTAATATATACATGGTTCATCATCAACACTATACCGTAAGAAGCGTGTAGGGAAAAAAGCACCTAACTTTAGAAGGCTTTTCAATTATAAAATATATGTGGGGGGGGGGGGGGGGGGTAAAGCTCTTGAATGAACATTTGGGATTTGAGCCTGATTGGCTGGTACTAGTTTGTTTTGATCAAGATTTTTAGGCCCACAAGTTAGCCCACACTGTGGAGGTCCGAGAAGTTGTTTGAGGAGGAGTGTCTCCTCGGACAGGCTCAGCAATGGCCTTGGGACTTGCTAAATGGGTTAGAGGCAGGATTTTGGAAAAACTGATGAGTAAAGGGATGACCCAAGCACCTTTTAGAGGAAAGGATGTGTGAGAAATATCTGATTAAAAAACTACTACCACTATATTAAAGGCCCTGCATCTACCTCCTTGGCCGCATTAATGGGGAAATGACCTCTAAATAGTAGGATTCATTTTCCTGCTATTATTTGAAGATTTCAAGAAGGTGGTGGATGGGACAAGTATCTAAGGGAGAAGATTAGTATAACACGTGGATGAATTAGTGAAGGAGAAGAAGTATATGAGGAAACGAGAAAGGAAAGAGAAGGGGAACAGCCCCTTAGCTAAAAAGAACTAAGAATTGTAAACTTAGATATAGAAGGAGAATATTGATATAAATTGTTCTCGGCTTACGTCCGAGGAGGTCTTTTTATCATACCTATTTATCATTTGCACAGATTGTGACACTCTAGCCTGTTAATTGAACTTCCAACATCCAGAACCTAGGTTTCAAATCCATACTCTACAAATTTAATTGTATAGGCTTAGAGGGCCTGAGCCCATCATCTGCTTTTAGGTTCGGGTACAATTGTGTGCTTACAATTGGCACCGTCTGTGGGGAATCTAGTGTTGAATGAATTAGAACATCATGGCAGGCTCAGGTCTGCATCATGCAGAGTCTTAGGGATCCCAGCCCGAAGATCTTTTTGAGCGTCTTGAGTGCCAGAAGGATCGAGAGGGAAGTGTTCATACCGTATATCCTGGTGCGAGTAATACGTGTGGCGGAGGCAGTGCCACCTATGAGGACGATGCCAAGGCCATGCAGAGGGAGATTGACCACCTCAACAGAAAGCTACGCCGTGTTAGACGAAGGCGGGCTTCACCCCTATCTAATCCTTCTTCGGGGGAATCTTAGGGAAGCAGTTACAGTTCAAGGTCCAGGACTCCCCTTAGCGAAACCTTCTCTTGCGAAGGGGATGACCTACCAAGTCGTAAGCGCAAGTATGAAGCGGTCTTGGTTGGTATGAATATGGTACGAAAAATGGGGGGAAAAGAAGTTCATATGTTCTTGGATTCTCAGTTAGTTATGGGCCAAGTGATGGGGACCATGGAGACTAGGGATTCAAGAATGCAAGAGTACCTAACCTAAGTCAAATGTTTACAATCCGAGTTTGACTCTTTCATCCTTTCTCATGTTTCTAGAAGTGGAAACACACATGCGGACTCGTTGGCCACTTTGGTGACATCATCAGCTTAATGTTCGCCTAGGATTATTCTCATCGAAAACTTGCTAAAACCAACTCTGACCACTACAAGTGTCGTCCGTATCCATCTTATAAGGCTTGGACCATGCTAGATTGACCATGTGGTCTCTTTTCTAAAAAGTGATATTCTTCTCGAGGACAAGTCTGAAGCAGATAAGATCCGTAGAAAGGCGCCTCGTTTCTGGTTGTCCGAGGACCAGAAGTTGTATAAACGCTCCTTTTTTGGACCGTACTTGTTATGTATATATCCTGAGGCAACGGAGGCACTTTTGGAAGAGTTGCATGAGGGAATTTGCTGAAGTCATACTGGAGGAAGGTCTTTAGCTCACAAGGCTCTGACTCAGGGATATTGGTAGCCCAATATATAGAGGGAAGCTCAAGACTATGCAAGAAAGTGTGACCAATGCCAAAGGTTCACTCCCAACATTCATCAGCCTGGGGGTGTCCTTAATCCTTTGTCCAGTAGTTGGCCATTCGCTCAATGGGAATTGGATATAGTTGGGCCTTTTTCGAGGGCTGTGGGAAACAAAAGATGGCTATTCGTGGGAACCGATCACTTCACCAAATGGGTCGAAATTGAGCCTTTAGCAAATATTTGGATATCGACTCCAAGAAGTTTATCTGGAAGAATATTATCACTAGGTTTGGGGTACCTCACACACTTATTTTAGATAATGGTGTCCAATTTGATAGTAGAGCTTTCAGGAAATATTGCAGTGACATGGGCATCACAAACAAATACTCCACCCCAGCTTATCCTCAAGGAAATGGGCAGGCCGAGGCCTTTAACAAAGCCATAGTCAGTGGACTCAAGAAAATGATGAATGACACGAAGGGTAGATGGGTAGAGGAGCTACCACATGTTCTATGGACGTATCGGACTACGCCGTGCAGATCCACTAGTAAAACCCCATTCTCTATGACCTATGGGGCCAAGGCGGTGATACTTTTAGAATCTGGTTTTCTCATGCTAAGGATGAGTTCTTTTAGCCTGAAAAATAATGATGGTCTCCTTGAAAAAAGCCTGGATCTGGTTGAGGAGCGGCGAGAGGCCGCTATGGTTCAAGTGGCTTATTATCAACAGCAGCTTAAACGAGGGTATGACACCCATGTGAAGCTAAGGCCCCTAGTGCCTAGGGACCTGCTGTTGAGGAAAGTTGTGGGTACGGCCAAAAACCCAGCATGGGGAAAGCTAGCACCAAATTGGGAAGGACCCTATCGGATAATTTCTGTAGCTGACATAGGATCATATCGATTAGCTGATCTATATGAAAAATTGTACAACGCTCCTAGAATGTAAACAACTACGAAGGTATTATTATTAATAAAGAGTACTCTTATTGTTCATTGTTCAAATTTTCAATATGTACTTATGATTATCTCTTACATTTTTAAGTATAAACAGAAACTTAGACATGCATGGTCCTCGGACCACATGTCTTGTGAAAATTGATGTTTTATCATGTGTTAAACAAAACCTTAGTTATGTCGAGGCCACAGACCTTCTACTTCGGAAAAATTAACATTTCAAGTTACAATTTCTTAGTATCAAACAGAAACTTGGACATGCATGGTCCTCAGACCATATGCCTTGTGAAATTGATGACTTATCATGTGTTAAACGGAACCTTAGTTATGTCGAGTCCACAGACCTTTTACTTTGAGGAAATTAACATTCAAGTTACAATTTCTAAGTATCAAACAGAAACTTAGACATGCATGGTCGTCGGACCACATGCCTTGTGGAAATTGATGTCTTATCATGTGTTAACAGAACCTTAGTTATGATGGGTCCACAAACCTTCTACTTTGGAGAAATTAACATTTCAAATTACAATTTCTAAGTATTAGATAAAAACTTGGACATGCATAGTCCTTGGACCACATGCCTTACAAAAATTGACATCCTACTTGCTGTAGAAAGGAAGTTTGGTTATGTCGGGTCCTTGAACCCTCAACTTTGAGAACATTAGCAAAAACCATATCACATTAGTGTTGAGGAGTTGATGAAATACTTGGGTTGCTTTATACCCCAATTAATTCTAAGTTAAGTTTTTATTGTACATTACTGTGTTACATATGTTATGCTCTTGAGGCATGATTTGCAAAGTGTAAGCTAAGTATGTGTACTTTCATTAAAGTCATGACAAGTTGAAATATTGCAAGTAAAATTAATTGTTCCATTCATTCATTTTTGTGCTGATGAGTATTTTTATACTAAAAAAATTGGAAGTCAAATGAAAATCAAACCAGACAGTTTTTCATTAATTTTTGTTAATGTACATTCAAGGCAAATATTAAAAATTTATTACATAACAAAAAGAGAAGTCCTAACTAGCTTAGACCCTAAGCCTTAGAAGGGGGCTCTGCTTGGAAGTGCTGGCAGCCTCTGTGCGTTTCAGCTCTATTTTGAATGAGGACTGGACTTGTTTTCCCTTATCTATTGCCACCAGTGGAGGGACATTGGGCTTGGCACTTTGGCTCGTAGTCTTTTCGGCCCCATCACCTTGTTCTTTCTCTTTCTTGGAACTCTTAGGTTCTGTAGGAGTTGGAATGGGCTCTAGGATCATAGAAGGGAGCATGGAAGATGCTGTCTCAGGGGCAGGGGCGACAAGAGGAAGTTCTTCTATCACCTGGATGTCTAGGGGAAGCCAGGTGTTTTCGGGCTTCCTCAGCTCGGAAGTTGAGGGAATCCTTACCACATTTAAGGCTTCTTCCCAAACTTGTTGGCAATATTCTCAGCACAGCGCGGCGAACTCTTCAGTTAGTTGGTTTTCTATTGCCATTACCCCTTCCTTGTAAGCGACCTTCTTCGCAGCCTCCATGGAGTCCTTGAAGGTACGAGCCTCGTCCTTCATCCTAGCGAGCTCCTTCTTCAAGTCAGAGTTTTCTTGTTGAGTTTTGGATAAATCTTCATCCTTTTGACGAAGAAGTTTGCGTTGCCCCTCCACCTGGGTCCTCATTGTCTTCAGGCTGGGCTCGGCACTGTCCTTTTCCCTTTTTAGCTCCACCAGCTGTGTGGTTAGCTTCTCATTCTGCGCAAGAGCTTGGCCTAAAGACTTCTTGGTCTCCTACCTAAGCTCCAGTTCAAGTCCAGCCTTCTTCTGAGAATCTTCCACCCACTTCTCGGCAGCAAAGATTTCCTAGATGACCTGTGGTGAAATATCAAAATGAATGCACTATTAGTAACGCAAGTCTCAAGTACATAAGAATGTTTCTTACAATAAGGTGTAATGAAAAAATAAAGTGAGGATAAGACTCAAATACTCACTAGGGCCAAGTCCCTTTTTAGTGAAAGGAACAGATGCGGTTGGTTCATTTTGTCCAGGGCGTCCATGTCCTTGGGCAGAAGAAGGGGACGTTCCAAGGCGTTGGCCAGGTGGAGGGCATGGCCTTACTAGAGCGCCCTAATACTAGATTGGGAGGAGATTGGTGCCCCGTCCAGTTTAAGCTCAGGAGACTAGTTAGCCGGTGCATGTCGTACCTCGGCAAGGTCCCTGTTCTCCCTGCTTTCCATTAAGGAGGCACGTCCTTTGCCCTTGCTAGGTTTTTGTTGTTGTTGTTGTTGTTGTTTCAAGTTCTGCCTCTCCACATCTGTCTCCTCGGCCTTACTCTTCCTCTTCTTCTTAGGCTCCCCAACTACAGGCTTAGGATCGGAGGGGGGAAGGGGTTGGGGGCAGGGACGGAGGGACCTGCGACCCACCTATTCCCTTTTGAGAGACTCTCACGCCTCTCTTGTGCATCAGCTACCATAAAGCGTCCATGTCTTACTCTTCTTTGGAGCTGGAGTCAGGCTGGGCAATCACCAGACCTTGTACTACCGAAGTCTTGGCGGGCGTGTGTTCCTTGTCCGAGAGAATGACAAGTGGATCACCTCGAGGCCTTTCAATGACCTCAAGTTGAAATTGGTCTATCTCCTCATCCAATGATCGTTGCGAGGACGCTTGCTTTTCCCGGACGGTGATTGTCTAGGTGTGTGCCGAGTGAGGAATCGCGGCGATAGGGCGTGTGTATAGAATGATGGAGGGATCGTCGGAGAGTTCGTGGTTGGAAAGGAAGTTGGGTCTTGCCACGTCTATCCTTTTGCATCGCTTATCTCCCACAATGATCGCATTGTCAATTTCTTGGAAGTCCACTGATATGGGGTCGTATCCCAATATCAGATGGGCAGCTCTCACTTGTAGGTCCTCATTGACAAATACTTCAGAGTGGAGGATACGATTCAAGTCAGAAACATTGCAAAGGCTGAGGCATGGGCGTACGTGTTGTTTGTCTGTGAGAAAAAGCATCCGAGTAGACGAGCATGGTCAAAGTAATGATAAACATCAAGATAAGAAGTAATAATGTGCAATAAAAATTAAAAACGGCAAAGGCAACGGGATTGAATCATGGGTTAAGAAATTTAACTCTTAAGGAGTCACACCTGGCTCTTCCCATTCAACTGGGCAGTGAGGACCGTCATACCAGTTTCCTAAGGCAACGATGTTGTTGTCCTTCATGCCTTTGTTGGATTTAGGAAGACAGAAAATCAGCGTAACTATGCTAAATTGGGATTTGATGTAATATCCTACATTTTTGAGTTTATGGCACTCTTACATATAGGCAACGTCGTGCCATGTGAGATTCAGACCTATTTGCTTGTTTAGAGCATCGACACTACCTAAGACTCTAAACACGTTTAGTGTGCATTGATCTGGGCATATCTATGGTTGCGAAGGTATTTACTGGTCACGTTTTTCATGGGAGGGTCATCCCACCTTATGAAGGCAATCATGGGAATGACGACTTCTCCCTCTCTCCTAGCGTTACCTATGGCTTCTACTGGGCAATATCTTAAGTCTATGTCATTGGAATTTGGTACTTGGCCCTAAAACCCTCCATATCGGCGTTAGTATCTACCAAACACTTAAATCTACCCATTTAGGAGAAGCGAAAATGAGAGTTTAAAGAAGAAAAAAGGTATTTAGATGGTGGTCGAGGATAGAAGCCGAGAAGGAATGAGTAAAGAAAGTAAGAACTTACGAGAGTTGGTTATGTGATTCTTCATGAGCTTCTGGAGAGAAAAGGTAATGATTGACACTTAGATACGATTGATTTCTGAAGAAATGAATGAAGGCGTGGGTTTCCAGGCATTTTGACGTGCGGGAGGCGGCCTCGAAATTAAAATTCTCCCTCTCAAATTTTTAGAGATAATCTGGGCCGTTGGATGCTCATCCCACCGTCGAACGTGGGGAACAAGATGTAACTTGTGATCATAAATGCGCGCGTTCTGGGTTTTGAAGTGTCAGAGGCGTTTTCAGGAAACGAAAGGACCCCTACACGTGTGGCGGTTTACAAAGTGTGTGGAAGATGTGCTGTTCGGTTCAAAACTCTATTTCTTTCCTCCGATGGAGTGGTAAAATAAAGTTTTGAGGGGCTTTGGGGGGGGGGGGGGGAAGGGGGGTAAAAGCTCTTGAATAGGCTTTGGGTCTGATTGGCTGGTATTAGTTTTGTTTTGATCAGGGTCTCTAGGCTCACAAGTCAGCTCGCACTGTAGAAGTTCGAGAAGTTGTCCGAGGAGGAGTGTCTCCTTGGACAGGCTCGGCAATGACCCTGAGACTTGCTAAATGGGTTAGAGGTAGGATTTTGGAAAAACTGATGGATAAAGGGATGACCTATGCACCCTTTAGAAGTAAGGATGTGTGAGAAATATCTGAGAAAAAAGCTGCTACCACCACATAAAGGCATTGTATCTACCTCCCTGGTCGCATTAATGGGGAAATGACCTCTGAACAATAGGATTCACCTTCCTGCTACTATTGAAGATTTCAAGAAGGTGTGGATGAGACAAGTATCTAAGGAGGAAGATTAGTATGACACGTGGATGAATCAGTGAAGGAGAAAAAGTATATGAGGAAACGAGAAAGGAAAGAAAAGGGTACCGGCCCCTTAGCTAAAAAAGAACTAAGAATTGTAAACTTAGATATAAAAAGAGAATATTGATATAAATCATTCTCGGCTTACGTTCGAGGAGGTCTTTTTGTCATACCTATTTATCATTTGCACAGATTGGGCACTCTAGCCTGTTAATTAAACTTCTAACATTCTGAACCTAGGTTTCAAATTCATACTCTACAAATTTAATTGTATAGGCTCAGTGGGCCTGAGCCCATCACTTGCTTTTGGGTCCCGGTACATTTGTGCGCTTACAATATATATATATATATATATATATATATATATATACTTTTGTGTGTATCATTTTATATCCATCAATCATAATTGTTATATATTATTGCTTTATAAAATAATTAAAGTTCAAAAAAAAAAATCAAATATATGCCTATCATGATTGATAGAATATAAAGTATGCATAAGGAGTATATGTCAATGAGCTACAAGCACATTGAGGCTTTTATAAATTTTTTACTTCTATTATATATATCATCATTTTTCATAACATGGGGTTTGAAGCCCCACATCGTGAGTAGATTATATGCATACACGTTGGCATGATAAATGTACAGTTTTAGCTATTTTTCAAAAACACTAAAAAAGTGCACAGTGGTGTTTCTCGAATTCCCACTAGGATGGCGACTTTACTAGCTACTAGACACTGCACCAATGGTTAGAGGAAAGATGCAAACAAGTCATGTGATGGGGGCAGAAATCAAACTTATACAAAATATAATGTAGTAATCAAGCATCTTAATAGATAGCAAATGAATAACCATACACAATTTAGTGTGAACTGTGAAATTAGAGGCACATTGATCTTGTATGGCTCGTTACAAATACTATTTAGTCATATCGTATGATTCATACGGTTTAAAAGAACTTAAGAGAGACACGCAAGTGTCACATGAGCTTTGTATCACTTTATTAATTTTTTATTATTTAAGAATACTAAGTATTTTAATACACCTTTGGAAAAAAAAAGAAAGTCTTAAAAAATTGATAATGGTGTATATTCAAAAAGAACTCATTACTTCAGTAACTAAGCGTACCATGTTTGTAAATAATTAATTGATTTGTTGGTAGGCATTAGAGTCTGTTTTAACTTTGTAAGAGATGGATTAGCCTGTTATGCTCTGTTTTAATAGATAAATAACAGAGATTATTATAATTATAATAATATATAAGTAAGACACTCGACCAATGAACTATGTTGTTAATGTGGTTGTTAAGTGATATGTGAGATAACCAATGAATTATGTTAATTCTATGTTTCTTCTTTTCCCACTTAGGAGTGTGACCTTTGATCAGTGATTCAGTGGTAGAGCCAGGTCAGGTCATGGCCCCTAAAATTTTCAAATAATTCTTAATTAATTTTGGGAGTAAACTTGTTTGTTGTGGTTGTTGTATTTATATGTGAATATTATATTAAATATTCTATATTGAAAATGAAATATTAATGACATTACTCATGAATTGATATGCAATTCTCAAATATCGGTATTTCTTGTGTCAGCCCTACTGCTAAAATTGAGTAGTTTTTCTATTTATTTATTCATTATAATTTTTTTGTCTTAATTTTTATTATTTTTATTTACCTATTATCTATGAAGCACGAGTCAGTGCCGCGTCTGAGTTTTTTTTTTTTCATGCATTTGCGCCAACTCGGCTTGATTTGCGCTGAACCGGGCCAATATCGGCCAGAATAGGGCCGAATCGAGTCGTATCGGTCGGTGACCGAAACGGACTGAAATGGCTGAAGCAGGCCGAAATTTGCCTTGAAACATGCCGGAATAGCTGAAATCGGCTTTGAATGAGGCCCAAACATTCTAAATATATCCTTCCTCAATTTATTATGAATATTTGTTGCTTCTTTTGTATTTTGTTTTTTGTTTTGTGTTTTGTTTAGGTGTTTCTTGCCTTCTTCTTTCTTCGTTTTGTGAATCAAGGCATAGTAATGTGTTTTTTAAGAATACTTTAATAGTAAAATATATAGAAAATATAAATATAAACAAAAATTTTTTATTAATTTTTAATCGTCGCACCTGCACCCTACTTTTTCAAAAATTGGCCGAGTCCCACCCCATACCCGTATTCGCACCCGAATCCAGAAACGCACCCGTGCTTCATAGCCTATTATGTTATATTTTTTTGCTTAAATAACTTATATATATATTATATATATATATCTTTTTAATTGATTTTACTTTATTTTTATATATGAGTAGCGTATTTGCCTTTTTGTGAAGTTATTGGATTAGTGGATTCTTAAATCAATTAGCAAGCTACAAATTTAGAATTTGTTAATTATTATATAAGTTTTAAACCGTTTAAAAAAATTAGTAGCATATTATATATGAGTGTGGCCACTTTCTTTCCTTTTTTATTTTATTTTATATTTAAAAAAATTAGTTGATATCTGAAATTTTAGGGTGTAAAATTCAAACAATCCTAAACTTTTCGGAGTATAATCCATTAGGCTTGCACTTTTTACAAAACCCAATATTAGTGGCCCACTTTCTTCCTTTAAAAAAAAATAGTTCATAAATAAAAGCAAATTCTGAACTTTAGGGTATAAAATTCAAACACTCCCAACTTTAGGGAGTAAAATCCAAAACCCTCTAAAGTTTAAGAGGTAAAATCCAAATTCTAAAAAGTCAGAGTGTAAAATCTAAATACCTCCAAACTTTAGGAGTATAATTTGTAATGAAGAGGGTTTGATGTCATTTGAGCTATGCTGTGAGTGTTGAGTTTAGGGCATATGTTATAGAAAACCAATCATATATTCACATTGTTCTTGTTCCTAAAGTTCGTAGCCTAGAGATATGATTGAGTTCAGACGAATTTCCTTATGTAATGTTTTAAATTAAGGTAGGCAAAAATATTGACTAATAGATTGAAGAGATTGCTACCTTGGATTATTTTGGACTTACTAGTGCTTTTTTCCAGGATGGTTTATAATTGATCAAGTTCGCATTTGAGATGCTTCATTTGATGAGTATAAGACAAAAACGATGAAATGGGAGAATGACTTTAAAAGCTTGATATGAACAAAGCCGATGACAAAGTTGAATCGCCTAAAACTTTCAGGTATGTTGATTTTTTTTTCATGTCACTGCTATGTATCTGGTTGGAATAAGAAATAGTCTTGTCTTTGAAGGTCTCAAGTGGGAAGTAGGTCATGGATTTTCAATAGCAATAACAAGTGGGCCATTTTCCTCAACTGCCAGATAATATATTCCAGCATATGTCACTATGCAAGAGCCTCAAATTGTGTGTGTGTGTGTGTGTGTGGTGTGTTTTTTTTTTTTTTAATTTTATTATCAATCCTAGGATGTTGTTATGTGTGTGTTCTGTGAAATCATTGTTAGGTTTTTGATAATTTTTAATGAAATTCTACTATTTCTATCCAAAAAAAATAAAAGCCCACTTTTTATATCTTAAAATGTGTCCTGCCATATGCCTTAGTGAAAAATCACAATTTTTATTGAGGAGAATGGTTTAAAGACAAAGATGAACAAATTT